>JAGFMF010011634.1:4784872-4848681 GCA_019455555.1 Galemys pyrenaicus
TATTCCATCGTGTCTATGTACCACAGCTTCCCGATCCACTCATCTGTTTTTGGGCATTTAGGTTGTTTCCAGGTCTTGCCTATTGTAAAGAGTGCTGCTGTAAACATAGGGGTGCAGGTATTCTTTTGTTTTTTTTTTTTTTAAATGTCCTAGCATAGTCCTAACTTTTCTTTTAACATTTAATTATCAAGACTTTATAGCTCCAGTCCAGGCCTCCCAAGACCGCTGAGTCATCAGCCTCTTCCCTTCTCAGGGTTCTTTGCTAACAACTGCTTATTAGAGGCCTGCAGTTTCTGGCTTCATAGTTATTTTTTTTTTATTTTTGGGTTTTTTTTTTATTAAAATATTTTAAAATTTACATATACTTGCCATTAATTGTAATCCCCATGTATTCCCCATCACCATCTCACCAGTTTTTGTGTCTTTTGGGTATATTCCTAGGAGTGGGATTGCTGGATCCTATGGAAGTTCCATTCTTAGTAGATTGAGGAATCACCATACTGCTTTCCATAATGGTTGGACCAGCTTGCACAAAATGGAGGCTTTAAAAATATTTTCACCATGAGTAATTATGTATTATTTATTAAGTTGTACTAAGTGCCACCTGTATGCTCAATACTGTGTTAGATCTGGGTGCACAGAAATTCTTTGAGTCTACAGGTACATAAACAATCACCATCACAATACATGTTATCACATATGTACACTTAACCCTTCCTGGCAGTGACTAGGGCTGGCTCTGAAGAGGAGGCAGTACTTGAGCTTCATCTTGAGTCAGCAGAGAGATGCATTTTAGACAATGTAGCAACTTTGAAGAAAAGGAGTATTTGGGAAATTGCAGCTGACAAAAAGCAGGAGACACCCTGCATATTAATCAGCTGAAATGTAGACTTTAACCAAAGGTAATTGGACATCAATGAGACTTGCTGTGTCCTATGTGTCTCCTTCCTTGAATAGACCTTCACCAGTGAATCAGTGGTACCACAGATTTCATTTCAGCATTCAAGTGATTAAAGTGATCATACTTTGTTACCTGCTGGGTTTTTATTTTTCCTTTCTTTACTATGAGTCACAATACACATGCAAATGAAGCAAAGTGTATTGAACACCTATTCCTGACAGTGCGATGGCCTTGTGCACAGCGTCACCACAGAGTGACCGGTTACTATCGGCACAGGACTTTAGATGTGAGGGCAATATGCATTTGAGAAGCAGGGAAGGTGAAGTCCAGAGGGTTAACACGAACTGCCCAGGTGACCTGGTAGCGCCTGGAGGCAGAATGAAATGACAATGGTCAGCTCCCTCAACCTTGGTTATTTTGCCTACTTAGGGTCAAGGTCATTGGTAGTAAGAGGGACAGGGTCATCAGGGTGGTTCTTAGCCTTCCAGATACCAAGACAACTCCCTGGAAATTGAGCAACGTCACCTTTTAAAGCCTCTTCCCGTCACATGGGTGTTGCCAATGTCCAGAATCCAAGGTTCTCGTAGGAGCTGTTGGGTGAAGCATGGAAGCAGGCAGTGTTGGCTCCTGAATGTGAGCTACAGTACTCTCTGCAGCTGCCACTTCTTTTGATGTGACCAAATTCGATTTTTCTACTTAGAGGAAAATAAAAGCCTAACTTGTAGAAAGGCAGAAAATGATGATGATACAGTCTTTTGTTGATTTTCAGGTGGTTAATTATCAGTTGAATTAATGGTCACTTATCTTTTCCCTGCTTAAATTATTCAGTTCCAATTTTTAGAAGTTAAAATCAGAAATGCTTTCTGGAGTGGAAAACGGAGAAAAGGAGGGCAGCTGATTATCAAGTCATACACGGAGAAGAGATTTAGCAAATCAGCTGGCATTGTTTGTGGCAATATTAAATATAAGACTGTGTTAGATTTCATGAACCAAGAATTGAATATTTTCCTTAGTTCTTATATGGATAATTGGGAAATTTGGTTTCACAGTATTAATCTCGATAATTTTACTTGCCCTTGAAAAAAATAGGGCAATCACGACCTAGCTTTATAGTAATGAGACCTCTGGCTTGTGCAGAATCATTGCTCTGTGGGGATGAGTGCATATGAAGAAGGACTTGAGTCAAGGATCATCCTCCAAGGTCATCCTTATGCTTGTCCAAGGTTACTCTTAAACTAGGGATATGATGCATCATGTATCCTCACCCAAGGGTAAGGCTAGCATGTTTGAAAAGGGACAAACAGTTGCAAATGTTCTAGAGAGAATTGGAAATACCAGCCTGTAAATCAGGGGTTTGGATGTAAACTTAGGAATAATGACATTAAAGCAGGTCAGTGAAACTGGGAGATTAGTGAGATTTCCTTGGAAAAGAGAATGGCATAGATAAGAGGATAATTGAGACTCCGACTTGGAAATGCCTACACACATATAATTTATTGATTTAGATCATAATAACAATAATTATTACCATAACAGCAATTATAATTTATTGAGCTGCAACTATGTGCCAGGCAGTTTGTATGGATTAGCTCATTTACTGCTTAGAGTCCCTTGGGTAAATGATATTATTAGCCTCGTATTACAGATGAGAGGACTGTTATATCTTAGTTGCTGTTCTTGGGTTTCTTCTTAATAAATCAAGAATAGCAGCTATGGCAAAGCAAACTGCTCACTTCTGCTCCATTACCACGTAGCTCATTCTCATCTGTGCACAGCGCTCCCAGAGGAGTCTCAGATCTGCTCTGCGCACAGAAATAGGCAGTAACTTGTCAGAAATGCACAGAGTCCCTGCTTGGAAATTTGTTTTTGTTTAAATGACATGAAAACAGTTGACATTTACTTGAAAAACAACAGACTTACCTTGCTCTCAGTATAGATGTACTGAGCTCTCCCTCTTTTTTCTGAGTTGTGGCTTAGTTCAAAGGGCCTCATCAGAGGGCAGACAAAAGATGCCTTTCAGTTGCTCAGGGACTTGTTGAACCTGCAACTGACTCATGGTGCTTCTGGTGCTGCGCATGCTTACGCAGACGGTGCGTAAGTCCCATCGCTCCCGCAGTCCCTCCAGATCACAAGTGCTCCTTTGATAATGTGCAATAACTGATGTTCTTTTAGATTTTTTTAATATGAACGCTAGGCTGGAAAACACTGGAAAATGAGCCCTTCCCCAGGGAAAGTATTTTAAGAACGAATGGAATTGTTTTCAGTTAAAACTGAGTTGTATACATATTCTGTGAATAAGGGAACACCAGGGGTTGAGTTTACGTATAGATAATTATAGAACGACATACAGTTTTCTTCTCTTAGGTCACAACATTTAAAAGGACTGTTAAGAAAGATAGTAAGGAACTGTAATAAAATCCAGTGTCGTTCTACCATCATTGCAACCTGGATATCTTTTGTGATACCCACACATAAATGCAGATATAAGGGCATATTCAAATAGGATTTGGAATGAGTTTGATGACTTGAGTTTACCTATATGTCACTCACAATGGTCAAGGTTATGCCTGAGAAATGGACAACTTCAACTTTTAAAGACTTAAAAAGAACAAAGGAATATTTCTCACTCAAGATGCATGTCTGTGGTTGGCTTGGCTGGCTAATCCGTGTCCTAACACCTCAACGCCAAAATCAGCAACTCCAGGTGGTGGCTGTGGGAGAGGAAGCTTGCAAATTGTGTCCGAGTAGTTCAGTTTTCCACCCCAGAGTGTCATCCATAATTTTTACATTTCATTGACCAAAGAAAGGTCATGGCTTTTGTCATTTTAATAGTGCAACACGACTATGTATGCAGAAAGGGGAAAAAATGGAAGTGTTTGGTACGTGGCACCGATGGCTGGGTGTGTTTGAAGAGGCAGATGTAGGGACTGGATGTTCTTCACAATATTAAAACTGGACATGTTCCTGTAGCTTCTTAAGAACGTATTATTACATTGGCTTAGGCCTTTTGTTAATGGGCTCAAGTTGAAATCTTCATTACATCTGTGCCCTGTTACATCTCACTTTGTTCCTCAAGTTCCACCTACTTTTCTACGTCTATTCTCCTAGAACATGTGACATGCAAATGGGATGCATGGCTGAGAATGGGTTTGTTCCTTAAAAGTGTCAGCAACATTCCATATTTCATGTTATGTTCATGGGAGTTGTTGGGTCAACTTGGATGACAAAGCTCAACATTAATCTTATTATTTGAATTTTTTTCAGGCGTATTTTTATATTCAGGGCAAAGTGGGTTTCTGTTTGTTAAGAATCAAGACAAGTAGTTGGGAGATTATTGTTTTGAATCTTTTAAGCCAGGCAAAGATCGGGCAAAGAGCCACTGTGCTGTCCTCCGAGAAGTATTTGTCCTCACTGATGTGAATGCAGATCCCATGGCTGCCACGGGCCAGTGGGAACACTCTCCTTGTGGCAGCCTTCATGCAGCTGAGGCAGCACGCCTTCGTAAGACTGATGATGTCTTCACAGTGCATTTTGAGGACCGACCTCCAAAGCCAAATGGGTGGGTGGTGCAACAGGTTTTAGGCCTGTGACTTGGGATAATGTAATGGTTTCTGATCCACTTACCTCCTAAGGTTCTGTTTATGACCTGCGCTTCATTTGTCTCTTAAGTGCATTCATAGTGGCGTCGGAATCTCATTCTTAGCACTAATAAAAGAAAAAGCACCTAGTACTCAATATTTTGGTTTATAACTGGTAAAAGAAGGCAAGACAAAAATTTTTTTTAAAGATTTATTTATTTATGCATACAAGAGCTGGGGTACAGGCCAGAGGTGTGGGGGGTTAGAGGATTCACCACAGAGAGCAGGAAGCAGAGCAGGCAGATCAACAGAAGTACACTTCTGAGGGGAGCAGCGGGCACAGCAGGAGAGGTCTGCCGCACCATGTGGGTCCCCTCCCTGGCCGGCAGCAGGGATCGAACTCGTGCTGCGGTGGCTGCTGTTTGCTTCATAGTGCGTTGCTTAACCCACTGCGCCACCAGGGAGGCCCGCAAGACAAAATTTTAAGGTTTTCTGAAAACCATAGCCATGCAGGTCATGAGGCAGCAGGCCAGCAGCTGAATGGTCTTTGAGAAAAAAACCAAAGAACTGGGTTTACCAATTTTCTGTTTAACTTCAGTATTTACATTTATGCCTTCTACTCAAATTTTTGAAATGTTCTATTTTCAGTCTTACCCTTCTAATGTTTATTCAATGTTTCTATTGTTTTGTGAAATAAATATATGTGTCGTGTTACTTACCAAAGTTACCAAGTGCCTATCTTACTTGGTAGCAGGCCGGTGGGCCTTAAAGGATGTCCGTCCCTTCCTCTTGAAGCTTACCATCTGGTGAGGAAGGCAGCCATTCACAACGTAGCCACAGAGATTGGCTGAAAATTGCTACTTTCATAAGTGCTATGAACTAGAAGAGCATGGGATGATTAGAGCATATAACAGGGCGATTTGAACTCATTGGGGTGGAATGGATGGCCAGGAAAATGTTCCCTGGAGATATGGAACGGAAAGCTGAATTTGAGAGAAGATAGGTGGCAGATTGTGTGAAGATCTTGAAACTGGGCGGGATCTTGAAGTCTGGCAAGGGCGAAGCCATGAGCTGTGGGGGCAGGAGTGCCCTCCTCGGAGGGGGATGGAGAGGACAGTTGCAGGCAGCTGCGGGCCCCCCAGGGGCTTTTGCATTTTCTATGAACAAGTGAAAACCTTTGAGAGCATTTAAGCAAGGGGAAAGTATTACCTAATTTGCATTTTGAAGAGGATCATCCTGATTGCTCTGTGGGGAAGGACGGGCAAGAGCACTACAGAAATCTGGGAGTAGGAGGGTTTGGCTTCCACCAGGAAGGTGGTGGTGACAACAGGGGCTGAGGCCTAGCTTAATAATAACCAGGGAGTAATACTAGCATGGTGACAGTCTGAAAAGAGAAACTGGCAATCTATAGCAAAAATTTCTGTCTGTTCTCAGTGCAATCTGACTATTGAAATTAAATTTAAGTGAAAATATTCTGTCTGATTGAAAGTTGAAATAAAAGCAAAATAAAATTTAAAAAAATATTACTTACTGAAAATGTTATCTTGTATCACAAAGCTGATGAATAAGGTCTACATGTACTAGTTCTCTGCAGCTTCATCAGTACATGTTGAGAGAAACTGAGACCTGGCTTTGTAGTCGACGCAACTGCTGTGGCCAGTGCCCCCCGGCCTCTTCGTGGGGTCTCTCCCCTCACCTGACCCTGCAGGCTGACGGCCGACGTTACCTCCACACAGTCTACTTCAAAGCGATCTTACTCCATTTCAGGGACAGCCAGCGGCATGTGACGCGGGCGTGGCTTAGATAACAGTCAGTCATGGTAGAACAATGTTGACGCTCCATCACTGAGCTGGTGGATGCATGGGTGGGCAGAAGCGGCCACTTGTTAGGCCGACTGGCCTGACATTCATGTCTTCAGTGCGGTAGGCTTTGCTTCTCCAAGAATCGAAACTCGTCATTCTGCTGACTAATATCCAAGGGAAGAATTCATTATCCAGGAAAACCTATTGATCTGGTACAAAAATCTTTCAACTGAGAAGTTCAGCGATGGTTTCCTCCCATTTGTTTCCTCCCTCCCTCCCTCCTTCCTCCCTCCCTCTCTCCCTCTCCCTCTCTCCTTCCTCCTCCCTCCTTTCATCATCTCTCTCTTCTTTCCTGTTTTGAAGGAACAGTAAGGAAAGCTCCTTTTCTTGGTGGTGACTCTCTTGGCACAGACCTTTCACCTAATGCATCAGGATAGCGTCAAACTTTACCTTCAAACTCTATCCAGACAGTTCTCACCACCTCTGCCTTTGGTACTAAGCCGCTCCTCCCTCCATTATCACAGTACTTCCCTGGTGACTTGCCGGGCTTTCCGCCGGGGTTCTTGCTCTCCACAGTAGTCAGTGACGCCATGAAGGTGTGAGCACCACCATCGTGTCCTAGGAGCACTGGCCCCATGGCTGCCATTGGTACAGCCCTGTCCTGCCCACGTCCTGGACTCCGCGTTTTGCGCTCCAGCCCTCTCTGACCTCGGCGCTCTCCTCCCAGCCAACATATGGCCTCCTGCTGACTCTCAGCTGCTCCTGTCTCCTCCTCCTTGAAGGTCCTTCAGCTGCTGCTTGCAAAGCCTGAGTGCCCTTCCTTCAGGTATTTGGTTTTCCCTTCACTGTCTTCAGGGATTTAATGAATCGCGGTCCAGCCTGAGAGACCCTGCAGACCACCTTATCTAAACCATCACCTTTCATAGCGCCCCAGCTGCTTTCTCTGCCTCCGTTTCCTTTGCCGTGTGTGTCAGACTTTCCGTGCATGCGTGTGTGTGTTTACTTGTTTGTTATATCTCTCCTTCCACTAGGATGTAAGCTCTGTGACAGTTGGGGTTTTAACTTTTGCTGCACTCAGAATCTCAGTACTTGGAATAGTGCCTCATCCTTCACAGCTGTTCAATTACTGTTGGCTTAAGGGGTACATATTGCTATAATCCATACTTTCTAGAAGCTGGAAAAGACAAAGAATTCATTCTCCCCTGGAGGCTCCAGAAGGAACCCATCCCTACAGTCTCCCTGGTGTTAGGAACTCCGACCTGCACAACTCGAAGAAAATATCTTTTGAGTTGTTTGAAGATAGTAAATTTGTGGTGATTTGTTTCGGCAGCAATCATAACAAATCTCCTAGGCGAGGGCGTCGCCTCAGAATCCTTATAACTCTCTGCGCTCTGGTGCTTCTCAGCTGTGACCATTGGTGTTATTCCCCAAGGGTTTCTGTATTTCCTGTAACCACTGTAGCCTGTGGCCCGTCTCTGCCCCTTGAATTAGGTGTGGTTATGTGCCTCTCTTAAGCTGATGAGTGTTGAGTGCAGTGAAATTGTAACTTCCAGGTAAAGCTTCACGAGCCCTTGGCCATCTCATTATGCTCTTGTTTTTCTGGTATTTTGTGAGCACAGAACCACGTTGAGAAATATGTTCCATTGGCCTGGTTTCCTGAGGAAAGGATGAGCTCCTTCTGTTAAGTCACCCCTGTGAACTTGTAGGGTAAATGAGAGATAGGTCTTTTTCTTCAAACTGCTGAGATTGTTTTATTAAAACAATATCTATCCCAGTGGCTCTCAAATGTTCTAATTTTAGGATCCTTTTACGCTCTTAAATTTTTTAGAATCCCAAAGCGGATTTGTTTCTGTAGATTAGATCTACCAATATTTATCATTTTAGGGATTAAGGTAGACATTCTTAAATAATTTATTTAATCATAGCATAATAAACCCATATTACATCCACATAAATATATTTCTAATGAAAAAAAAACCTGTATTTTCCAAATACAGTTGAAACAAAACAACCATAAATAGTTTGATAAGAAAAGTGTTGATTGTACATATTTGTAAAGGTTTCACAGAAGCTGGCTGGCGGCTCCTATCTGTACTTGGGGTTGAAGTGTATGTAGAAGACCAGACTTCCTTTGCTTGTGGTCCATCATGCATTGCTCAGCCACATATGAAGTGGGCCAGTGGGCTCTCCCACGAATAGGAGATAGTAGGTATCTGTCATTCCACTCCATGGTGTTCACAAGCATTCAGTCACACAGTTGCCTAAAGATGCATCTCTCAGAAAGCATCCCCCCACTGGTAGACATTTAGCTGTAGTTGAAAATGGAGAAGTATTTTCAGATCTTTATGAGCACTCTTCATCCACGCTACACTGGAAGACTGCATGTAGCCGTTTTCTTAGAGGTTAGTTGCAACACGAAATCTGACACCACATTCTTGAGCTTATTATAGGTAAGAGGTCCATGGGGTCATCTTGTCCTTTGAAGAGAATGCCTGCAAGACCCCGTGCAAGCATCCACAGGCCACTTGAAAAGAGCCAGCTCCCTGAGCTCCTCAGGGCTCCCCAGTGTCAGCATGTTGCTCATTTAATATTAAAACTCCAGCTTCTTTAATGCTGACACCAGTATCTCCAGGAAAGACTGAGTGGATGGACACAGTGTGAACACTGTTGACAGATGCTGATTTTCCAAAATTCCAACAGTCATTCAAATGCTCAAATTCTTTTGAGTATTGAATACCAATAATTTCCTTGACGTCTCAAAACTCAGTTTGTTCACTGGAGAAAAATTCTCAGTTCTGCAAGTCTCTGCAAAATGCCCATACCTGGGTGACTGTGGTCTGGGCGCTAGTGGGTCACAGCAAGCGCGGCGTTTAACAGAAAGAGCACGTGTTCATAGTCACACGAGGGCTGGTTCCCAAAATGGTGCTTGTGGTTGGCTGCTTTTGACTTGACTCCAAATCTCCCGGCCCCGGGGGACCTACTCACTTGTGTAATTCCCTCCCATCCCCGAGTTTGGGCTGGGCCTAGTGACTTGTTTGGAACAAATAAGGCAAAAGTGAGGCAGTGTCACCTCTGTGATGGGAAAAGACCGACTTTCACCTTGTTGGGCTTCTGCCTCGGCTCTGCTGGGTGCTTGCTCCTGCAGAGAGGGTGACCTAGCAGGGAATGGAGGGTGTCCTTCAACCTAACTGAATCCTATCCTACCAACAAGCGCAGGCGTGAGGGTGCAGGTGGATCCCTGGACATTTAGACCTTCAGGTGTCGGTGGCCCCAGCTGGCACCGTCATCAGAACCTCGAGAGAAACCTGAGCCAGAGGCCCTGCTGAGCTGTGCGTGTGCTCCTGGCCCGCAGGAAAGGACGACGAGTGGGCAGAGTTTCGGGGGTGATTTCTACACAGCAGTAGACAAGCGATGCTACTGACTGCTTTGTTATGCAGTTGAAGTGCTCTATACATGCTTTGAATTTTTGTCAGACTATTAAGATGTGTCCTTAAGTGCCAAGACTCAATAACTAATTTTTGCTGTTTCATCAAAGTGCATCTGGCATTTTTGGTGCACGACAGTGAGCTACATGGTCTTTTAGGACAGCTTGTGCTGCTTTGCTTTCTGCTAAGCATCAGTAATTTTACCCACCGTCGTCTTTGACTGTCAGTGCAAATGCCACCGCGGTGAGAAAGGACAGGTACCAACACAGTGAAAAAGGCAAATAATGAAGAAGACAAACAATGGAGTGAGAATTGCTTTGACCTCACGGACCTCCTGAAAGGCTGCCTGGGACCTTGAGTTATCGAGACTTACACCGTCAGAGCTGCTCATCTGGGCGCTCCAGTTCTTGTTGTGAAGAATTGTGAATTTTCTTTCTAGCATATGTCTGATGATACGGTCCCCTCTAGGGAAGGCAATGAATGACTTTGTAGTTAAAAAAAGAAAAGTGGGGCCTCCCTGGTGGCGCAGCAGGTTAAGCAGCACACTATGGAGCAAACCGCAGCCACTGCAGCTCGAGTTCGATCCCTGCCGCTGGCCAGGGAGGGGACCCACATGGCGCAGCAGACCTCTCCTGCCTCGCCCGCTGTGCCCTCAGCAGTGTGTTTCAGTCAGTCTGCTCCCCGCTGCTGCCCTCAGCAGTGTGTTTCAGTCAGTCTGCTCCCCGCTCTGTCTGGTGAATTCTCTCACCTCCCATGACTCAGGCCTCTACCCCAGCTCTTTTATGCATAAATAAATAAATCTTTAAAAAAATAAAAATAAAAAAAGAAAAGTGTTTTCATAAAGTCTTGAAATCCTTTCTATGCAGTCTGCTGCTTCCCAGGTCAGGGCTGTGGCATGGTGTCACCCCGGTGCTCAATATCCTCTAGCCTGAGGCCACACATGTCGAGAAAACAGTTGTGACTCACTTGGCTGTTGCTATCTGAACTCTAGGTCTTAATTTGCAAGAAAGACATTCTGTTAATATGATTTCTGGTGTGTTTGTTTTATAAGATTCTGGTGGAAGTTTGAATAAGATTCATAAATATTTCCAAGTACACTTCCTTACAATAGGGAATTTAGAAAATAAATATGTATAAATAAAAACACTGTGCATTCTCTTTCCACCAAGATAAAATCATTGCTGGCAATTCTGTGTTGTTTTTTTTCTACGCAATGGAGATTTGGATTTTAAATTTTCTTTAACAATATTAATGGGCAATTTCAATCTTATAACTTGTTTTCAAACTTCTATTTGTGGTTGTGGACAAACTAAACACCCAAGTATTGATTTTATCGTGATAAATCATGATTTTATATCATAAAGTCAGCAGTGATCAACTACCCAAGATATTTTAAAAAATAAAGTATTTTCACTCTAGATTAATTTGGTCTATAATGTTATATCTGACACATAAAGTGATAATAAAATGTATAGTGTATTGATCTACTTTTTACATACTACCCTAAACAGTTTATAGACTTTAAGCCCACATGCATGTTTGTATGCAAGGCAACCTACAAATGCTAAAGCAAAAGGAAAAACACACTGAAAAACACATCTGAATTATTGAGCATAAATGATAGGACAGGTATGTTTCAAGTTCCTGAAGAATGAAAGGAATTTTGAAGAATTCATTTTGAAGAATGAAAGGAGAATTTCAAGTTCATTGTTGTATGAAACAGAATTCCCAACGTTACAAAGCAATCAACAAACGCTTGAAATGCAGGCGACCTTCCCTATACACCCTACTCGAAGCAGGTGGTAGACTCACTTAGCTCGGATGTCTACATGGCTGACCCTTGGTGGCATGAGTGATTGAGCCTTTGCACCTGGACTTGATGCTTGCTATGGTCAAAACAGACACAACGGTCAGGTGTCTGATAGGTTATTATAGTGAGAGCTCTCATTATTCCTCCAACTTGCTTTCTACCAAAGAATCAATGAAACTAAAAAAAATAAAAACACAGTAAACAAAATCTGAAGATAGGGACCTGTTTTCTATGACTGGTGACTGTTCTACTCATTTTACACATTTAAACCTATTGGACACAAGTGAAATTAGTTTTGAAAATAAACACATTGTTAAACAGTGCAGATACAGCATGTTCTTTGCAGACTTCTGTCTTTGGGAGGGGGAGAGAATGGGGTCACTAGATATGCAAGTATTGATAAGTGTTCTATATTTAATGGCCTGGGATTCTGACTATTAAAAGCTAGGTTCTAGGCTATTACTACCCTCATTTATTATTTATAAAGCTCTGTAAATGTACATGGTATTTAATGTTAGATCAAATCGTGCCAGACAAATTGCCTTCCCCGAGGAGCCTCCAAGCTGAATGCAAGAGAACAATGCAGGAGGGAGACTGTGGGAAGCACAAGAGTGATTAAGGGCTGTAAACTTGGCATTGCCTTGGCGAGTAGGTGGATTGAAGGGAAACTTGAAAGCTGAGAAATGATTCTGAGATTGGGAGGCCGTTCAATAAAATAAAACCAATAACTGGAAGTAAGTGAAGGCATCAGAGAAGGAGAATTTCAGCCCTTTCAAGTGAGAAATCTACATCTTCAGCCCTGACAATTCCTCATATACTGTGTTCACCTGGCTCCTCAGTATCGTTTCTTCTTCGTGTTCCAAGTGGTGGGTCTCAAACTGAAGTCTGCATGTCGGGGGTGGGGGGGGGCAGGTGACAACACAGATGACTGGCCACTGTCAGGTCTGTCAGTTGGAGTCAGTGAGTCTGGGATCTCGAATTTGTATTTCTAACCAGTTCTCAGGACTTGCTGCTGTTGGAACCATACTTCGTCCTAAACCTTTACCCTCCACTCCCCTTCCAGCTTGTCCTCCAGACCCAGCTCGGAGTCAACTCTCGTCTCACCTTTAGAGTCAGATGTGCCCCCCATTCTGTCTTTCCTCCCCTAGGAATTTCTTGCAGATTTGTTTTAGCTTTCCAAATGCAAAGCTACTAACCTAGACTGTCTCTGCGACCACCCCTATTTCCGTTACTAGCAAACACGGGAGCTACAGCCACTACTGCTAGCTTCTTCAAGCAACTTCTATATACAAGTCAATTTGGTTACCACTTTGACATATATTATTTCATGAAATAATACTATTATATTGTCTAACACTATGTAGTAAATAAAATAGTTCCAAGTGAAGAATTTCATTTGCAGCAAGATGAATTCACTTTCAGTATTATAGAAAAGATATAAAAGAAGGTCCATCTGACCCCAAACCCACATCTTTATTATGCCCATTCAGTATTCAGACCCTCCTGGAGGACACTAATTTCCTGTAGTGCCTCATGTATGACCAGGTCACTCTGTAAGAATGAACTCTCCATTATCTCAACTACTGATGCTCTCTTTATGACAAAGCAGCCTATGATGAGGTGACAATGGAAATCAGTACAGAAGGGATAGATGAATTAATTAAGGAACACCAGCGGGACAACTAAATACCTATTTGACATGGTGCACAAAGGAATAGCAGGAAATAGCAGGATAGAAGGAAAGCCTCAATGTGAAAAATAAAACTGAAATTTTGAAGCATCAGACACCAAAGTTCAAACTTTATAATATTGATAAGCATAAAAACATTATCAAAGCACAACATCAGAAAGGATCAATAGAATGAAAGTTAAAGCATAAATAGGGAAATTATTTGCAGTGAATTTGAACAAGGAAGCAATCATTTAGGAAATAATTAACTCTGCCAAATCTTCACAGTTCACAAAATAATAAAGTCAGATGGCCAGTAAGTTTGTGAAATTATGTTCAGATTTCAAAAGAAATAAGGTGCATTAACACTGTGTATCGGTTCAATGTCAGTTCAAACCCATCAAATTAGCATCAAGTAATGTTTGTGTATCTGCAGAGATGGCGGTTTACTGAATGGCTGGTTGTTGTGTAACTTAGTTAAATTACTTCGGAGAAAAGTGTGAAGTATTACTGAAGAGAATACTGTAAATATATTGCATTAGTTCTAATTCTGGGCATACACTCTAGGATGTCTCTTTAGCATCACCCAAGCATGTATGCACCCAAAGGTGTATCCACAGGGATGATCTCTCCAGTGTCATTTATAAGAGGAAAGCAATGGGAACAAGCCAAGATCCCTTAATAAATTATTGGATAATTACTTTTTGTGATCTATTTGTAAAAACAGCATCATTCTTCAGTTAAAACGGATAAGACATAAACAGATAAGTTAAAACAGATATAGAAATAAGTCTGTATATTTTGTCATGATTCTCATAAATATATACATGTTGAATAAAATTAGTAAATTACAAAGTGTAAAGTAGTGATATAACTTTTGTAAACTAAACCCACAGAAATCCTGTAATTTTTGGATACAGAGGTATTAGTCAAAAGTAAATATATGAGCAAGAAGGATACATATTAATATCTGGATCATGGTAACTTCTGGGCAAAGAGGAAAGAAAAAAGAAATGAAGGTGACTTTAATGGCCCACAGTTAATATTTTATTGTTATTTAGATTAAAAACTCTGAACCAAATATGGCAAAATACTAATGCCTGTTAAATTAATTCATACCAAATGCTTATGTTTTTCTTCTCATTTATGAATTTTTTCAGGATCAAAATGGGAACATTTTAACAAAACACTTCTGTGATTAGAGAAATTTTTAGTACTTTGGGTTAATCAAAGTACAACATTTTCTTCTGCTGCAAAACTTTTCAGTCATTAATATGCTAATGGACATTGTGAATTGCCAAGAGGGTAATGTCTTATGAAATATTTCCTAAACTTATTTGACCATGGAAGCTTTTTTTTTTTTAATAAAACATCTAATAACATCTCATGGATCTTTTGGGAAATGCTGTTATACATCATAGCACTTAATTTCCCCTAATTGTTTCATGTAATTTAGCTTCATTTCTCTGGTTATATTTTCCATCTCCTTGATGACAGTGCTGAAGTCTTATTCCTTTTAGCTTGGCAGACAGTGTATATCCAGGTAATGCTTTGATGATTAGTTTGATTTTTCTGAGAAATAATAGTGCAAATCATTATACTCAGTGTAGAGTTAGGGGGAGAAAGTAAGAAAAGTAGTCCTTGCCTGCAGTTTTGTAGGTCAATAAAAAGCAATATCCAAGAACAGAGAGATCAGCATAAGAATAATATTTTTCATGGCAGTGGAGCATGTGAATCCTGAACAGGATTACTGAACACTTCTTCATTTGTTCATTGATCTCCTTCAACAAATATTATGAAAGGTCTGAGAGAAGTGATTGATATAATGTTGACACAACAATAAATTAATTGATTAATCAAAATTAATTGGTTAAAACTGGATTATACTTTATTTTATACACCTAAGGTGCAATCAGCTAACTTGATAATAAGGTATTAAAGTAAATTAACATTTGTATGTTAATTCATTGAGAATGAATGTCCTGAATCTCTACCCTTTTGATAATTTATAACTTATCTGAATACAGGTGTTAAATGGAAGTATTGAAGACATTGATAAAATAGCTATGAAAGGTCTGCTACCTAGAGTTAATGAGTTAACCTTTGTCCATTTGCGTGTCTCAGACACACACCCGGTGATTCTCATTCCATAGCCATTATCCTTTATATGGTTTTTTTTGGGTAAAATTTTGCTTGTTTAAGGATAAGACATTTGCATCTTTTTCTTTTCGGAATTTTTTATTTTGCTGTAATTCATACAGCTTTAAAAAATTGTTTAGTGGACTTGTGCAAAAATTGCCTTTTGCAGAAAGTAAATTTGTGTGCAGTAAAATCTCATTTGAAGCACAATTAAATACCTGTTATGTTATTTAGGTTAATTTAGAATCCCAATTTTTCTAAGAGAAACTCCTTTGAATATTGAAAAAGGAATCTGTGTTTTCAGGTCTCTTACTATATAGAACTCTAAGGCTAAAAGCGGTCTTTGACTGGTTTTACTGAAAAAATTCTGGAGGGAATCCCAAATTTTAAGACATGTGATTTTTCATTTGTCTTATTATTTTAGTTATATAAATATAGTAATGTAAAGAGGAAATGTTTGTCATCCAATTTTACTGTATTTCAATATTGACCTGAAATGTTAATAATAAATTGATTTTGTATATAATAAGTAGGAGGCAGATGGGAAGAATATGTGATCAGCTTTGGGTGCTTCTGGTGGTGAGTGGTACTTTAGCATCATGTACAATGTCAGCATGATTCATAGTAAAGCTACAATTAATAGTTGTTTACAGTTTTTCTGCAGCTGAAGAAGTTTACACTTGGTTTAAACATGCTGCTAGTCCTTTGCCAGATGTCCCTCCTAACAGCCTAACTCACTTGTGTCACTATCAGCTGAGAGATTATGACTCAATTCCAGCAGTTAACAGAAGTTAATAGCAGGACATTAATGCACACTACTCATAACTGTCAGGGTAATAAAATGATCTCACCAGCATTGCACTTAAGTTACTGTAAGACAATGGAGTTGTCTACTGTGTTACAAATAAATTAGAGTCATATACATTATGGAGATGAAATATGTGTTATTTAATTTTTGTAAACAACTTCTTGAATCAGGACCTCTTTCACATGGGCTTTGTTTGTATAGGTACAACTATGGCTATTTTAGATCATTCATTCTTTCAAATTTGTCTTATCATCGAAGTGTGCATGCCTCTTTTTCCTAGATCTTTTGCTGTTCTTTGTGGAAAGCTTGCTTTAAAAATTGGGTAGGTGTCAGGGGTTAGAGGAAAGGATGAGTGAGTGAGTGAGTGAGTGAGTGTGTGTGTGTGTGTGTGTGTGTTGAGTGTGTGGTAAATCCAGGATAGAGTAGGAAATCAGCTGAAGAGTATATTGCTTATCTAATGCTGCGTGGGGAAATTACCTCCACCTGAATCTTTATGATTTACACCAGCAAATATTAATCATTTCAATCTCTCTGAATCAAGAATTATGGAGACCTTAAGTGAGTGATTTGGGACTGGGATGTCTCATGAGGTTAGTCCAGATGTAGATGGACTTGCATTCATTTGGAGGCTTGAGTGGGGTGTAAAGATCTACCCTGGGTGTGGGATCACAGGACCAGTAGTTGTTGGGGGTCTCGGTGCCTCATCAGGTGGCTGTTTCACTAAGCCACTAGTGTTCCATTTGCATTATAGCTGGCCTCTCCTGAGTGAGCGTTACAAGAGCAAGGCAGGAGCCACAGCAGCTTTTAGGAGTTAACCTTGAAAGTCACACGCTGTTATTTCTGCAGCTTTTGTCCTGATCAGTGTGGGAGAGGGCTGTGTGTGTGTGTGAATGCCCAGAGCGGATTGCTGGAGACCCCCTTGGAGGCTGGCTTCCACAGGTGGGGAGGAGAAGAAGTACCATATGTGACTTGAAAGGAACTCCATAGACTGACATTTCAACCTTTCATAATAAGGGGCCCCTGGTCTCTTTCATCTAGAAGTTAGCAGAGCTAGAATCCAAGGAGTAAGATCCAGGGTTTCTGTCTTTTATCTTTTGGTCATGGTCATTGCTTCCTGTCCTAGAGTGCCCCAAGAGATGCCTCCAGTCTCGTTGCTGAAGGAGGTCAGTGTATTATGTGTCCCTCTCCAACTATTGTTGTATGAAACTGTAATTCAGAGAGAGATCATTTTTTGTGTCTATTCCATTGGCAGCCACATTTGCTTACAGGTTTTAAGACCTATGTACCACATTTTGATAATGAAAAATGAGGTTTGTAAACACAGTGAGTAACTTACCTCTACATATATTTAACTTTGCAAACATTAAGTCCTGGTAAAAGGAAATGCATCTTCCTAAGCAAGCCACGCAAATTGTGACTATGATGTTGCACTCGCAACATGAAAGCAAGGAGTGGAAAAGTGATGAGTCATCAGCCCTATTAAGACAGATTAGGGGAGAGAAGTGGGAGGTTAAAAACTCTGTTTTCGTCAGTGATGGCTCTCTGTGATACTCTTGTGTCCTTTTCCATGGGAACACACTCCATTCTCGCCAGAGTGGGCGCTTAAGTAAATGTCAAGATCAACTTGAGATGTTTAAAAGAAGAGCTGTAAGGTCAGTCCCGATGATTGCTGTCCTATTTTGAGGCCAAGCCTATTCACAAGCAGGCTTTGTTGCTGATGAGTTAGGATGAAGAGGAAATGCGGATGCACCTGGTACTCCTGCATCATGGGATCACATTTCCTGGGTATATTTTGCTACCTGGTTCCAGAAGCCAACTGTCTAGCATTATCAGCTGCATCATATCAGATATTTTTGTATTTAATTAGTCTAAATTTCTGATTTACGATGCCCAAGTCAAGGTCATTCAACTCCAAGAGACCCACAGTCAGCACGGATGGATGTGCCGTTGCCCAGTCCTGACGCTCGACGTGCTTAATACCCCATGACTATTTTTAGCATAAAAATACTGTTCTATTTGTAGACCTCAGTTCCTGACCTTTTACAAAAACCAAGAAACTTGGAAGGAAATGATTTTCATATAGAAGCATGAAGGCACAACTTTCATATCATGGCAGCAGTGGTGGAGCTCTTAGAGATAGCTGTGCGGGAGATCGTTTATCTCTGGCCCTGTTGTGCTGGGGAAGAAAGCAAGGAGACAGCGAGGGTTTTGTAGCGTTGTGGTCTGTCCAGTCATATTTAATCTTAATGGAGAAACAAGTTCCCTGCTCACATTCCTAAATGGGGACTTGAGGAAAGTTTAATAAAAGGACACTGGGCCTCCCTGGTGGCACAGCAGGTGGAGCGCCGCACTGTGAAGCATCTGCAGCGACAGCAGCATGAGTTCAATCCCCAGCCAGGTAGGGGGCCCACATGGTGCAGCAGACCTCTCCTGCCTGGCCCGCTGCTCCCCTCAGCAGTGGATTTTCATTGACTTGCCTGTTCTGCTCCCCACTCTGTCTCTGGTGAATCCTCTCACCTCCCGCGACTCTGGCCTGTACCCCAGCTCTTGTGTGCATAAATAAATAAATATTTTTAAAATAAATAAATAAAAGGACATTTACAAAGAAGCAGCCAGAGTTTAGGGAAAGTAACAAATGTTGTTCAGTGTCCTGGTGATCTAAGGAAAGAGCTGTTGGCATCCCTGGACCTTGGGGCGTGCGAAGGGAGAGGGAGAGTGAACGGACCCATGGACAGGCGCTGCGGTCTGGTAACACAGATTCACTGGAGCCGACCTGGTGGGGGAACTAATCTCCTGACTGCATCCTTCACTTGACCTTAAATTTCCTGCTGGTACCAAACCCACCTGGAAACCCACAGGTGCTTCACAAGCAAGAGAGAATCGTGGAGTGCAGATCTGCAGGAGCAAAGGGAAGATTTCAAACACAAAGCTGTACATACGTTGGCAGAATTCAGATAGAAATAGATCCTATTTCTCAAAACTTCTGCACCTAAAAGCTATAGCAGGCTGTGGTCATTTCTAGAACCTGACTGACTGGCTATGAATCCTAGCTCCAACACTGTCTTTAGGTAGGTGGTTTTTGGGCCTCATGTGTCAAAGGAGGTAATCATTGTGTTGAACCCACAGGATGTTGGGAGAATAAATAATGTATGTAAAAGGCTTCAATCATTGACCGGTGCATTGAAGCAGTACACATTGTTGCTCTTATTATTTACTGAAGTTCCATATAGTTTTCTGTAATTTCTTCTTTTTCAGACAGATAATGTGCCTTGAGTTAAGTTGGCTTCCTGTTGTTATTTTCCAATATTCTTTTGGTGTTTGGCTATAACCGGGAATTAAATATCCAGGTGGCAATAATTGAACTGAGGTCCTTCGAGCCCTTGCTTCCAACAAAAGGAGATTGGGAACAATTTCTGAGATATCCTCAGAGTAAATGGGAAGTGTGGTGCATTTCTTTCCAGCAGAAGATGACTGACTGGGTTGACTCTGTGTGAATTAATTTTGGGATGGAAAGTTTAGTCAACTGCTCCTGCTTCCTTCACTAAATGAATCCCTCCAGGAATTCCTTTAGAAAGCATTTTCAATGTGCTTATTGCACAGAACGGTAGAGATGAAAATGAATCTTTGACTTGGAGCAGTGCCTTTTCTTGAGATTTATTATCTAATTAAGCAATTTCCCAATGAAACAAGCATTGAAAATTTCACAGGAACCAAGAAACACAGTAATAACATTAAAAAGTAGTACTTGTTAAGTCACGCGAGTTTACAAAGGGCTTGAGATTGGTTTTCAAATTTTTGTTTTAACAGTGGAATCATGCCCTGGAAAGGAAGGGTTCTGCATATGATCTGCCCTCTTTTCCTTTCCCTTTCTTTCTTCCAGTGGAAGGGCCCTGGGTTCCCAGGGAGGCAGTGTGAAGATTTCTTTATTCATCCTTCTCCAAATGTCTGCTCTTCCTTGGGTGCAGGACTTAGCTATTTCATTACCTTTTCTAGTTCTATTTCAAACGCAGAGCTCTGGATCCTGAGGGTCTTCCTGAAAATATTTGTGTGTATGAGAGAAATTATCTTGAGCACAGAAGGATACCTGTATGGAGGAGATTCTAGGATCCTCACCATCACTTTTTCATGCCTTGCTATTCATGGTTGTACCTGAACTGTTATGTGATGTCTGACAAATATTAAGGAATTTGGGATTCCGAGTTCTCCAAATCCCGCTTTACATAATTGAGGTAGCTTAACATGACAGTTCAGAGTACAGGTTATAAATAAGCGAGACCTTACTTAAGCTACATAGGTAAGTCTCGTTTCCTTTATCACAATAATAATAATGTAAGTTTGGGGCCTCCCTGGTGGCGCAGTGGGTTAAGCAATGCACTATGAAGCAAACCACAGCCACTGCAGCACGAATTTGATCCCTGTTGCCGGCCAGGGAGGGGACCCACATGGCAAGGCAGACCTCTCCCTTCTTGCCCACTGCTCCCCTCAGCAGTGTACTTCTGTTGATCTGCCTGTTCTGCTCCCTGCTCTGTCTGTGGTTAATCCTCTCACCCCCACACACCTCTGGCCTGTACCCCAGCTTTTGTATGCATAAATAAATCTTTAAAAAAATAATGTAAGTTTAAAAGAAGTGGTGCAGAGCCTGTAACACGATAAACTTATAAAAGGTAGGGGGATGGAGGGAAGTGGAGAAAGCACACACACCTTGAGATTATTTTAAATATTGTTTGTATGAAACATAGAGTAGCAAAAGTAAAACTTAGCTTGGTTATACATATTACTCTTTGACTGATTTTTGAAAGTCTGTTGCTTAGTAGACTACTAAGAAGAGCTATCCACCAGTTCTTACTTGAATTATGTCTCTGGTGAATCTGCTAACCCCCACATCTCCGGTCTACACTCCAGTTCTTCTACACACAAAAATAAATACAATCTTTCAAAAAATGAATGAGAACATCAGTAACAGCAACACAAATTCAAAATGTCAGGAATCATGGTATGGTCAAAGTAAAGGAAGACCACACAAATTCTAATCAGATCACATTATACATTCCCACTACATCTTTGATTAGAAATTTAGGGAAGAATTGGCTCTCATTAGTTCTCTTGGGATTGGAAGTGATGTAAAGAAGGAATTGGCCTCTAAGTATTATCTGATGAAACAGTGATGATTGAGAGCTGACTCAGGAGAGACTCAGAAGATCTGACTGAAGTGCTGACAAGGGAAGGGCATTTTCAAGCCTTGCCCACTCTTTGCCTGTGGCTTCATGAAGATCTGTTCTACAGAATTAGAATTTCCAGGAAGCTAATATTATTCTACTCTTCTTACATTTGCATATATTCTTGAGAGGTTCATGTGGCTGATTACTGTTTATGATTCAAATCTCAGATCAAAGTTTGTCTGACGGAGATGTCTTAGCTTCTAGAACGGCCCACTCTCTACCCAGTTCCCACTTCAGCTATCAGGATCCCATGGCTATTAAAACAAGAACTGCTAACTTCTATGAACATGTAGATTTATTTATCTTTCACTGTCTCTTTCTCCCTACTAGGATATAAACTCCACAGACTAGGAATCTTGTGTTTATTCCCTTTTGTGTCTTCAGAACCTAGAATAATTCCAGGCACAGAAAAGGCAGTGTGTAAATATTTGGTAATTAAATTAATATTCTGAAGTTTTTGCAGTGTTCTGTAATATTAAATATTTCACCAATAGATTCCAAATGAGTTTTATAAAGAGTTCTTATGAGATTTTAAAATTCTTAAAATGTGGCTTTAACAGTGTCAAGCTTGATAGAGAAAAACGTGCAAAGAAGTCAATATTAAATATGGATGTAGTGCTGGGTTATGAGTAATTTTTCTTATGTGTATATAATAGTATAATGAGGTCAAATTACTATTACAAAGCAAATATAAAATAATCAAGAACTGAAAGAATTTTAACTAGATCAATAATGATTTTGGAATGTTACATTTTTTGTTTATAGATCCATTTTCAAATTTTTTGTTAGAGACTCTGCTCAGCTAGTTGTGACAGTAACAAAGATGATGGTAATAACGATGATTAAATAAAAGAGAGTGAAAAATAGCAAGAAAGGGACAGAAAATCTGGAGAAGGTAAAGATATGAGAATGTGAGTATGTATATATGTAAATATATATGATGGGCATATATACAACACACATATGGTCGGTAATTTTATATAAATGAATAAGTATATATTAAGATATATATATAAAATATATAAGTAACATTTTAAACATGTTAAATTTTATTTTATGATATAACAAAATATATAGACATAAATATGTTTCATGTAATATAGCTCATAAAAATAAAATTTTATAATGTTTAAATATTTTAACCTATTTATATATTGTATATATTACCTTAGTATACTTCGTATACCTATCTATGTGTAAAATGGATTTATCTTTTATATCTTTTACATTATATCTTTAAGACATTAAAGCATATATAAAAGTAATGGAGATACGTTTTGCATAGGCCTGCACAAGCTCATCCAATAGTATTCATGTTGCCTCTTCATGATCTTGGGCTATAGAGAAAGGCCCTGAATAGCAACCTAGATGATCTGAAAGTGCATTAAATAGATAAATGGTAACTCATTTGGAGTTCGATGTACCACTCATGTTTAATAATACGTTGGCTTTATGACAGGTGTGTCCATGGGCTCAACATCTTTGACTTGACTTGTATATTAGCCAGTGGGTTGGACACAGTTGTGCTCAGCTGTGACTTTTCAGTCACCTGTAAGCCCAGGAATAAGGGGGTGCTAAGAAGTGCTTGACTCTATTTTAATACGTTAACATATAGTGATGGTATTGTTTGTACAAGATAATATATGGAGTCAGAACTTTTTTCTTGTGTTATGATATTCTTATGTCAAATTCCATATTACTATTGTGCTTTTAAGGAAAAAGTTACATAACCAGCTGCTAATTCTCTTGTTTCTCCCAGTCAGCTGATCAGACTAGCAATATATACTTTCATTTCAGGTCTTTTAAAACATTTATTTATTTATATATATTTTACATCGTTGTTCTTTGTTTTTAAAATATTTGCCTTCTTTTCTCAGGTCTAATCCCCATAGAATTTCCACCACCAATCCACATGCACCGTCAGCATAGTCTCCTGTGCTCTTCTTGCCCTTGTTTTGATCCCTGTCCCTCTTCTCACTTTAGAGTCTTGTAAGTGATGTCACATCAAATTGCATCAATTTAAATGTACATCTGTGAAAATTATCTCATTGTTTTGCTGAAGAATTATGTGAAAGGCTTCAAAAATTTAAAAAATGTATTTTAGTAGTGGCTTCAAACCTCACTTTAAATTTTGCTGTTGGTGTAGTGGCAAAAGTAATTCTTATACTCTCACCAGTTATACTTTTCAAATATGAAAATAAAACCGAACAATTTCTTTAATATTGTGCTCTAGTGACAATTGTTTTGGAACCATCTAACATTGTCAAGTGTACATTCTTAGCCTGAACTGCACACGGAGGCATGTGGGACGCATTAAACCCCTCCTGGTCCCCGGTTCCCTCCTAGATATTCTGATTCAGCTGAGCTGCGTCTGTCTGAGCACTGAGTGTTCAAAACTTCCAGAAAGTACTAATGTGCAACCAGGGCTGAGCACTGCCTATTTCCTGTGAACACACTTATCTACTTAGACGATAGTGCTGTTTTCCTAATAAGCATGTTGACTTTTGTTAGCTCGTACTAACTGATTTGCGAAACGGTCCTTCTAGGGGTCTCCTTGGTGGTACAAGGGGTTAAGTTTCAGTACTATGAAGCATCCGCAGCCACTGCAGCACCAGTTCAATCCCCGGCCAGGGAGCTGACCCACATAGCACAGCAGACCTCTCCTGTCTCACTCACTGTTCCCCTCGCAGTGTATTTTAGTCAGTCCGCCTGTTTTGCTCCCTACTTTGTCATTAGTGAATCCTCTCACCTCCCCCCACACCTTTGTCCTGCACCCCAGTTCTTGGATTCATAAATAAATAAGGTCCTTCCAAACGGTGTCCCTAGATTTCCAGGTGTGAAAAGTTTTCCTCTTTAGATGAAAAAATCAAACAGATGAAAAATCATTTTTTGTGTGTTAGGGTTATGGCAAAGCATAATTCTGTGACTTTTTCACCCTTAATAATGCCTTTCAAAAGTTATTGTTAGTATTATGTCCTTATCTGTACACCCATGAAGTTACACTTCATGGTCACCTTTTAAAAATCACATTAGAGAGGACTAGCCCTTGAAGACTTCATTCTTTGACTCAAAATTTTAGGGTAGTATTAAAAAATGAACACGTGAAAAAGTTAAAGTGGAAACAGCATATTGAACTAACCAAAATGTATCCCCTGGAACTCATAAGGACTCAAGACATTTGGAAATTTTAATACAGCTCTACTTTATATAGGAATTGAGAATGAAGCAAGATAGCCTTCATTTCCTCAGATCTCAGAAACCCAAGTCACATTCAATCTGGAACTGACAAGTCAATCTGAAGGAAAAATAAGTTTAAGAAAAACTTTTGGGTAAGATATCTGTTGTTTCTGAACTTTAGGTTTCCTTTAGTTTGGTGGTTTAAAATCACTTTATATATTGATTTAGTACTAAATTATTGAGTGGAGACTTAAGGGAGTTTATGCTTTTACTTCTCATAAGCTAATGCATTTTTAAATTTAAAATACGGCTCTTGAGAAAACTCAAATAATCTTCAGCATATTGCCAAGGAAGCATAATACAAATATAAATAATAGAAGCTGTAAATGTGAGATAAATAAAAATAAGGTGTAACATCTTAGGTCTATTATTCAATGTGCTGTTGATAAGAATGTACAACAGTCTTCCATTACAAAATAAACCAAATTCATCTATAGCAAAAATACCTACAATCCCTTTAAGTCAGTTTGTCCTAATATGGGTTTTCGAGTTGTGTACCAAAGAGGGAAGGGAGGATGTTTAATTTTCTTATCTTGTGTTTGGCAAATAAAATGAGATCAATGTGGCACAAGTGAATTAAATGTACGTTTGTTTTTTATTATTACCACCGTAACTGCTTTTTGAGTAAATGAAAGGGAAATCAGGTAACCTGTTTATGTTAACTTTCCAGCTACCAAGACAGTGCCTGTAAACAGAATTTCCTCCAAGGAAGCAATACGCTAATTGAAGAACCTTTTTTTTTATCGTTGGGGTGGTGGATTAATCATCGTTATTATTATGCATGTAAATGGACTGAGATGCACCTCTAAGGAGATAATGGCAGAGTGGCAGATCATTAGCCTATATAGACTAATTAAACATATAATTACATTCTTACTAGAAAATACCTCCAGGTTATTATGAGTCCAAAGTGACTCAGCAAGCCCACAAATTGGATTATCTGGATCTTAAATTCTCATAAAAATAATGGCATTAGAAGCGTTAGCTTGGTCTCAAAATATTAAATGACAAAGTTAGAATTTAATAAGATATAACTTATTTATGAAGTGGTCAAGTCTGGGATTCCTTTCTCCACCCTCCCACCCCATTTCTTATTTTGGCTTTAAAAATCTTCATATACCAAAGGTTGACTGTGACTTAGACAACAGGCTGGGCAGTGAACACACATCATGTTGTTGAATATTTACAGTATCCCTCTGAGACCAGGCACCCCGAAAAGCGCTTCTTTTATACCCACCAGAAAACCAACCTGTACAAGAAATAACTGGTCCACTCCACCAGGGTAAGAGAACATCATAACCTACCCCCACCTCCAGGGCCTAAAATGCAGACACATACAGTGTTAAAATGATAATTCAACATTCTTTTGTTTTAGCTGTTCTATTCAGGTTTCTCAAGGATATGCTCTTCAAGAGCTCTCACTGTTGCTTCTCAGGTGTCCACTTTCATAATTTTTATGAACTATAACTTATTCTGGTGCAGGCTTTTGGTACTAATTTCCCTTAGAAGTCTGATGACTTCCACAAGATCTCTCAATCCTGCTTTGTTAACATTTGCACTTGATTATTCCTTGTGGTGACGAACTGTCTTAAAAGATGTATATGAGCATCCCTAATCTCTACCCATTAGATGCAAATAGAAAATCCTCCCTAGGTGTGACAACCAAGGATGTTTCCAGATTTTACCAAATGCCCCCTTGATTGAGAACCCCTGGTTTACAGTGCCAGGTGCTTTTCTTGGGTCATTGTGTACTCAACACTATTGCCAACACTATGTTATGACTGTCAAAGAAAAAAATTGCACTGGGCCAAGTTCAATAGACAACAGGGACTTTAATCAAGACTACTGTAATCGAGGAAAGAGATTGAACTCTGCTGAGAGGAAAGGCAGAAGAGTTTTTGAGCACTGTGGTGAACTAGTAGAGGTCATTAGTTAGCAGAGAGTCTGGCGCAGTGCAATGTGATTAGGTCACCTATGCTGCTAATTGGTGCATATGAGCCTTAGGCCCCTACCTTCTCACAAGTCTAGGAGACAGGTGTATATCTTTCTTAATGATTGCATTTCAGAAGGATGCCCACCCACCTCTCCAGGTCCTTGAGAAAGTCAGTCCTGGGTTGTAACATTGGCAAGAGGTTGGGAGAAGATTTACGTATCAAAGGGGTAGAACAATTATTCACAGTTGCAAGTTTTCTAAAATAAATGCTCTAAGTGAAAGGAGTTTAGGGGCCCCTAGTCAGAAAGAAAGCTGTCTGAAGTTTAGTCGAGCTAAAGGGAATGTTAAGGCCCTCTTGGGCAGGGGGCTGATCGTGCTTGCATCCTTGGGTGAATCTGGGGGTGCTCTTAATAAGTCAGTGGCTACATTGGAAATTATGCAACTGACACACAGCAAGGGGGTGTGTAGAGAGGTCTGATGGAGAAGGCACGGCCTGCTTTGTTGTCCTCAGTCTACGCCCATTTCAGTTTCCATATCTTCATCTTACTGAGAGTCCTGTCAGCTCTGCATTTAAGCTACTAACAAATGACAATCATCCATTTTCCGAACTGAGAGATATTTGAAACAATTGCAAACATTATGTAGTGTTAGGAAGGCGGCACAGGCCAAGTTCTTGATGGTTCTAGCAGATGGGGGTAAAGGAAGGATTAACTTTTCTCAGACCCCACACATTATTATAACTGTGAACAGGACAGGCACACTTCTGTACCTTTCATCCCTAAGACTTCGCACATAGAAGGAACCACATAGTAGGAGCTCTGTACACTAATGGCACCTGCATCTCTACATGGGAACAGAGCTATGTCCAAGTTACCTTAATGCTTATTTGGAAAGTCCGCAGAAAAGCAGAAACTGTTCTGCTGGGTGGGGACTGTTTTCTGGATTTGTCCTCAAGAGGGATTAGGCACAGCAACTATATCAAGGTCCTGGATCTGTAAGTGATTTCAGTGATTGATTCATTCCACGGCAACTTAATCAGCTGGGACTGAACATTTAGCATAAGTGAGACACTGGGGATAAAGAGAGAAGGTGCCCGTCCTGAAGGAGCTCACTGATCGGGAGAGACTGACTCCACTTGTGGCCATGGGACTGTATGATTGATGGGGTGGAAGGCACTGGGGAGCATGAAAGAAAAGCTTCATCTCTCCAGAGACATTATGAAAGACATTATGGAAACTGGGTCAGGGAAGGTGACACTAGAATGCTGGGCAGACTTTCAAGAGAGAAACGTGGAGGAACAATGTCTGCCGAAGCAGAGGGGAGGAGGTGTCTTATGTCACCAGGCATGAAGGGATAATCAAAATAGCCTTATTCTTTCTCCCACCACTGCCCTCCAGGACCACATTAACTCTGTCTTCCCTGTCTCTGGGGATATCTTCAAGAACTCCTAGATCATTTCAAGTAATAGCACTAGGAAAATCATTGGTTATTAGAACTGTCATTTTCTGATATTAAAAGTATGGAGGTATCTTAAAGCAGAGCTTTCACCTCTAATCCACCTTAGAGCGCCCCCATTCCCCTGCCTTTGCAATGCCATCCTAACTCTAGAACTCCCAGACCAACTTGGGTGAGGAGCGCTTTGGGCATTATTGATTTTTTCTCAGTGCCTCCATTTTGATCGTACACTCCTTTCTTCCCCGAAGCCTCTGAAGTTTATGTGTGCTCCAAGGTTGGGATGGGGCTAGAAAGCAGAAATATAGGAGTGAGTGCTCTGCTCTCTGGTGCTTTCATGGTCTGGCCTGGTGCTCTGCGTGTTAGATGCCCGAGAGCCTCTCTATAATGAGATGCCTCGTGAGTATAGTCTGGAATTTGGAGAGGGAAAACCGCAGCCCTCCATTCTTCCAGACCAATTTGTTTTCTAAAAATTCCCACCACCTAATCAATTTTATATAGACAGGTGAGAAGGTGACAGCAAAGAAGGTAAGGGCATGCTTAGTTACCCCACAGGTCTGGGTAGGCCTCTCTGGCACCTCTCAAATGTGTGTGGAAGAGCATTTAGCACCAGCTGGCCTCAGTGTAGGACCTCGGCCAAGACTAAAGACTACTGAAACCTCCCATTCCATATGCTGCTACGTTGAAATTTGTAGATTACACCTACGGATTACTCAGACAGCTTGGTGCCAACATTGCATTGGAATAAGTCTGGGGCTTGGAACTAGGCATATGTAACATCCAAACAAATTTCGACACTCTCTGTAAACTATAGGGCTGTTTGTTCCGTTAATGCAAAAGGGAGGAAACAGCATGCTTTTCAGTATGGCTTTATCTCACCCAGGGCTTGACACACTGTAGGTTCTCACAGTGTGACTCAGCATCTTCAATATGATCCTAGCAGATTGTTTTGAATAGATCTTGCAGGGATCGTTTGGGGTGCACGCGGACTCTGGGCACAGGAGAATAACTGAACTGAGGCTCTTGAGAGCATGGTAAGAGGTTTTAACTTTCTTTGCTGCCCATTTGAGACCTAGGAAGGAGAATCTAAACTCTAATAGCAAGATTCCAAATCATACACCCTTGAACCTCAAAATCATCTTGCTTTCCACTGCTCCTCTTATTCTCTAAACAGGGGCCAAATCTGATTGATTGGCAAACTATAAGAATGATAATAATTGCAGAAACTATTTTAAGAATGCTAATGCTGATAACCAATGTTTTTGAGCACTTACTATGTATGGGGCACTGTGCAAAGTGGCTTAGTGCAGTTTATGTTCACAGTATGCCTGCATAGATGAGGGAAACCTGAATTTGGAAAAATGAGCAATGCAATGGAAGTCTCACCTTAGTAGAGAGTGGGCTGGGACGTGAACTCTCGCTGTGCAGCGCCAAGGCCTGCGAACCCACTGGCACTTTGCCGTTTCTTAGATATACCTGTAGGGGTTTTCCTGGTCACCATAGCAAACCCTTTAAAGACAATGGTGATAAACACTTGCACTGTTCAGAAGTTATATTACACACGCAAATTTCACGTTAGTGTCATTTCCAATTTCTGAATAGTGTTCTTTCCATTCTTTCTTTTTTGCCCCTCCCCCCATACTCTCCTTTATCTTCAGCACAAATCACCATACTAATCACCTTGTAAACTTGATAATTCTTGGTGGTGTCATCATATTTATTCTTCCAGGTTTCCATTTTATTTGACACTATAATGACATATGGGTTTATGCAATTTGTAGTCATTTACATGTATATTTGTAATCACTTGTATTTCAAGTAATCATTTTACTCATTTTCTGTATCATCCTTTTTGTTTTTTTAGCTCTTTCACCATCCCCCACCCCCACACACCATTTCTGAAAATCATTGTTAAGCCATTGAGTCTATGCCTTATTATATACATTCACACAGTTTCTTTTACTAAATTTCTTTTACTTTTGGTCATTTTCTGATATACATACATGATATAATTTTTTTATATACTTTTCATATAGTGGTGCTTCTTCATTTCTTTGAGCTAAATTCCTAAGAGTGGAATTTCTCACTCATGAATATGCATTTCAGAAGTGCTGTAGTAACTTCATTGCCAGCAGCATCAGTGAGTTGTATCTTCTGATTCAACAGCACGGATGTTGTAAGGACAAAGAGACATTTTCCTCGTCTTGGGATTGTTAGCTGGTTCTTCTAAATTAGACTGACAAACAGATCAATAAGGAAAAACATAGTTTAAGCACTTCTTGAGGGAGAAATGCCAGTGACGAGCCATTCAGAAGAATCTCTGGGACCTGGACTTATGTAGCATCTTAGCAAAAAAAAAAAAAAATAATAATTTTTAGAGAAATGACTGGAGGACAAGGGAAAGGTACTTTGAGTTTTAGGAGTGGCAAATTGAGGGAAAACAAAAATATGCACAACTGGTTGTAGATCCAACTGGTGAGTGAGAGCAGCTGACTAGTGTTTTAGGGCCTCTGACTCTGGCGATATCATCCTCTTCCTGGTACAGGAAGAGGCAAGTGTGGTCTTTCTGGTAAATGGGGTCTTTCAGGTAAATGCTTCCCCTCTACAGCCTTCAGCACAAAATAATCCTTATGCCTATTTTCTTTGGTGAAACAACTAATATATTTCCACAATATATTCCACATTTGAGAGAGAAAAGCTCTACCAGGGCGACCTGAGGGCATAATAGTTTTGGTGGAGATCCAGAATCTTCAGTCTGAAGCCTCCTCTTCCCTTGAGATAAGAATGCACATCAGGGACTCTCCTACAGAATTCAGCCTCACTCAGGGCCATCAAGAAAGGGTTCTAACCCATCCATCTGGGTGTGGGCATAATCCTTATGCCCATTTGGGGTGACACTCTATTATGCTTCAACTGAGTTATCTCACGTTAACTGGTAAATCTTGAGTTCATTCTCTTTAATGTCCACATACCATTCCATTGTGTGAATTATCGTCATTCATTCAGCCATTCCCCTCTATCTGGGCATTTACTCAACAAGCTTTTTGTCTCATGTCTATTTTTGGTTAAATGAAGAGAAGGGCAATAATCATCCTGTACATAAATGTATATAAACTGGGACTTTTGTTCTATTGAGTCTATTCCCAAGAGTGGGATTTCTTGGTAGAAAAGTAAATGTATTTATAATTCAGATAGATGTTGTTGTGTTGCTTTCAAGAGACTGTAACTCTTCACATTCCAAGAAATGTACTCAAGGGTTTTTTCCTCCCTCATTTCTGCCATTATTTGGTATTACAGCTCAGTTTAACTTTTGGAAGCCTGATAGGTGTAAAATGAAATTTTATTGTGCTTTATTTGCATTTCCCCTGCCATTGGGAAATTTACACATTTTTCCTCAGTGACAGTTCCACAATCCTTTGTCCATGTTTCTATTGAGTTTTTTAATATTAATTTTAATACTTTCAATAATTTTATATGTTATAGATAATTAGTCCATGAACTGCCATTTGCTTGGCAAACATATTTTTCTAACATTTGTCTGTTGAAGGGCTTGCCTCTGAAAAATTTTCATATAATCAGATATATTACTTTAGTGGGATTCTAATTTTGTGGATTTTCCTGTCCTTGACCATAATGCTGTCTTCCATTATTTTTATTTTGTTTTGTTTATAATGAAGCCTATCATTAATGTGGAATTTGTTTCTTTGATATAATATAAAATAGATAGGTTGTATTTATGATAGCTAATTTTTTTTAGTTAGTCCACATATTTATTTAGTAACATTCTTTCTCTACCAATCATGCATAACAACATCCATTTCCAGGTTCTCTTTTATCCCACTGACCTCTGATCTGTTTATTTCTATACCAGTACATATTGTTTTTATAATAATATAGTTTTATCATAACTCCCTAACTATCTCCTTACTGTCCTATTATATGATTTTGTTGACTGTTGTTAGAAAACTGTTTCTCCTGTAAATCCTAAATTATTTTATCTAACTCTGTTTAAAGTTCTTTTGAGATCCTATTTGTAATTCCACTAAATATCTGTAGAAAATTGTCATTTTTAGATATTAACTCTTCCCACCTAAGGATTTCCCTTTTTGTTTTAACTGTTTAATAAGTCCCTATATAATAATATATTTTATCCATATATCTGTCTCTTGCTATTTTTATCAAGTTACTTAGTATTTGTGATATTTATAAGTAATGGTATTTTTTCATTTTATTTTCAAGTTTATTATGGCCAGAGAAAATAAAGCTAATGGCTGTTTTTCTGGTGTGTTGTTTTCAACTACCCTGCTGTCCTCCCCCGCTCCCAGTCATTAATGACAGTCTTCATTTCCAGAGCCCAGAATCCAGTGTCTTACGCAACTTGTTAAGCCCACTCGCTGCAATTTGTTTGACTCATCCTCCTTCATCGTGAAAGCTCTCTTCTGATTATTTGCTTGAAGAATTGCCACACGTTTTCTTTCTGTCCAGGACATGAGTATATAGATACCTATGCACTGCATGTTCTCAGCTGCTTTTCTGTCACCAGATGAGTGATGGATGCCTTCTACCCTGGTAGAAGGATTCAGATTTTTCCAGGTTTGCCCTACAACTAGTTCTAAGTTTTATTCCACTATCTCATAGCTCCAGAACTTCGTATGAGAAATCTCATGCCAGTCTGGTTTTATTTTCTTTCGGATAGCTTGTTCTTTATGTCCTTAGAAACGCGTACATTATTTCCTTTGTTTTCAGACTTCAGGGATTTTCATTTCACAGACTTAGGAATACATCTTTTCATAGAATTGAGGTCTGGGACTTGCTGAGTCATTAAAAATGTCCATTTAGATTATTCTTCACCTCAGGATAATTCTCTCCCACTAGGGTTCAGTTTTCACTTTGCCTTTACCTGGTCTTCTTACCTCCTTTTTTCTCTGAAATGCCTATTATTTGTATACTAGTTGTGTTGCATCTATTCTCTTACTCTACTATTATCATTATTATAATTGCTCCCTATTTGTTAATGTAACACTGATCTGGCATACCTTAATTTTGACTGTTTGTGGTGATGATCACCTCTTCATTTCATTTAATAAAATCTTTAGTTTGTAGACCAGGTGCGCAGGCCTGGGCAAGTGTGCGCGTGTACCGTGCCGTGTGTGCATGCACCGAGCTGAATCACTCCAATCTCCAGCTGTCATTTCCAGCACTTCTCTTCCTCTTGTTGCTCAGGTTTTCTGATCGCTCCAATGTCCTCCTGTCTCCGGCTTCTTATCTCCTCAAATGGGTTGTAAGTTGTCTTTGCTAATTCATTGTGGCTCAGATCTTATTACTGGGATGGTCCACAGAGGGCGGGAGGCTTTTTCACTTTCCACATTTCTGGGCCTGTGTTATAGACAACAGCAGCTCTCAGGCCCCTGGTGTGCTGCAGCTCAGCCAATATGACTAGGCCATCTGTCTTATAAAATTGTTTAGAGACAGGGAGATAGGGGCACCATATATTTTTTCTTTCTTTTTTTATCGTGGTAAAAAAGTACCATGAAAGCATAAGCTATTCCTTTTAATGATTTAAATGTAGAAGGTAGTATCATTAACTATATGCACAGTGTTTTGTATATCAGACCTTTGGGCATTTTTTATCTTGCATGACTAAAACTCTATTCCAATTGAAGAGTAACTTTCCATTTCTCCTTTGTCATGACAGTTGATTTTCTCGCAAAATCACGGACATCTTCAGCTCCTACGGTAGCTGTAAATTCTCTCCATTAATTTCTGTGTTGCATCGCTTTGTAGGAAGTGGCTTTTCCCCATTAGAATGAGGTGATTGCTAAAGACAGGCAGATTTGAGTTTGGTCTTCTGTTATTTGGGTTGACATTTTAAGGACACTGACTTATTTCTGTGAAGTTCCCAATTAATTTTTTTTTTAAAGTGATAAGCTAGACATAAGCTGGTTATATCACGATAACTTTTATTTTTGTAAAAACCTTACTCATTTCCTGTGTCGAGTAAGGCAGAGATCACATTACTTAGGCTTATTTACACAATTACTTTTCTAAGTAATGGTGGGATGGGTAGTGGGTAAAAACATGTTAACAGAGATAAGTCTTTACATCCTTCTAATGGGCAATGTGATAAAAATGCTGTAGGTTTTTAGTGCAATAACTGGAGTCAGTTAATATACAGGTAGGTGAACAGGAAGCCTGCTATTGGAAAAGAGTTGTGGTTTTACCAAAAATGAAAAGACAAAGACAAACTAGGGACACTTGGTGGGGAGGGAAGAGGGGAAGGGTGGAGGGCAGACGGGAGCACGGGGGACCGAGGTGATGGTGCACTGGTGTTACGTTGATGGGGAGTACATGGGAATTACAGTTGATGTCAAATATATGTAAATTAAAAAAATTTATATTAAAAAAAGAGAATTTCTTAAAAAAAAAAGAGTTGTGGTTTTAGGATAGTGTTGAAAAAGTCAATAAATTGGAAAGGAAAGCAATAATTTAGACATGGTTTTGCTTCTGTCAGTGTAGCACTACTTGTGGGTATAATTATTTACAGCCTTGACTCTGGTTTATTTATCCTGTGTTTAGTGAATAAAGCAGTTGCATAAATTATCCTTTAGTTGAGGCAGAGATTAACCCTATGACATATTTGGTGGAATTAGAAACCTGTTTGGAAGCCTTAGAGCTTAATAATTTCTTCTGTATAAATTTGAGATGTTCATCATTAACAAATGCATCTTTGGGTCGCTATTGTACTTTTTACACATGTAAATTCTCCAAATATAGTGTTACAAAACCATATTAAACTGGAAATTGCTTTTACTGAGTATCAAGATAAATACAATTTGGATATATTGCGTTGCTTGTTGGTTTGGCATTATGTGATTCTAATAGAGTTAGGCCAGGGAATTGAGGCTTTGTATTCTTTGTTCATCAGGGGCTATCAGTCACAAATGGACACATGGGGTATGGCCGACAGTGTCAGCTACAAAGGCCTGTTTTATTATTTATTTTTATAATATTTCACTGGCTCACGGTTTACATAACTATATAGTTTCAGAGGTACAGTTCAATACTTTGACATATGCACATGATTCATTCACCCACCTCCAGAGCTCCTGTGCCATCATACCACCACATAACCCTTCTGGCTCTCTGGGCAACATTGTGTTTGTTGTAGAGTCTCAGAGATATTTTTGTTGTATTTTGCCAGCTTGTTTTCTTTGGTTATTTTTCCCACAAATGAGTGAAACCATCCAGTAACTGTCTTCCATTTTCTGATTTATTTTACTTACAGAATCATCTCAAGTTCTGCCCATCTTGTTGCAAAAGGCGCAATTTCTTATCTAATAGCTGAATGTTCTTCCACAGAGTATACAGACCCCAGTGACTCCATCCAGTTATCCACTGGTGGGCATTTAGTTTGGTTCCATGTCTTGGCTGTTGTGAATAATGTGTGCACACAGGGTGTATAAATCTTTTCATATTAGTGTTTTCATAGTCTTTGCACACATTCCTAGAATTTGCATTGCTGGATCAGATGACATTTCCATTTATTTTTAAAGGCATCTCCATGTCATTTTCCAGAGAGGCTGCATTTCTCACTTTTCCCACAATAGTGAACAAGGGTTACTTTCTCTCCACAGCTTCACCAGTGCTTCTTGTATTTATTTTGCTATAGACCATTTTGACAGACGTGAAGTGATATCTCATTGTGGTTTGACTGGCATTTCTGTTATACTAAGTGGTGTTGAGCATTTTTTCATGTGTAAAAAACCTGTTATAGGTGAACAATCTAGAGAAACATGGCAGCCACAAACATTCATATGAGGTATATTACGAAAGGGAAGAATAAGGAAAAAAAGGAAAGAGCCAATAAAATTAAAGCCAGAAAAGGTCAGTCAGCTCAGCTTATGAAACTATAGATCCAATTTGCTCTAATTATATAAGTATAAACATTTTTTATAAAGACGTCCCTGGTCTTCTGCCTTGTTTTTTTCCCCAGCTTTACCAGTTTATAATTGTATACCCCAAAGAATGACAATGAATCTACATAGTTTCTAATTTCCTTTATAACTGTCAATCTTAAATTGTCCATCTGCATCTTTATAATGAATAGTGGCAGGTAAATCTTTTTATAAGAAATTTGTTGTTATGATAAAGTTAAGACTTAATTATCAACTCTGATGGACTGAATCAGATCTGTGAATAATTCAAAGTATGAGTCAGTGAAACTCAATTTCCTATCATGTTTGGCACAGTTGAAATCAAAACACAAAAACCAGAATATATCAATATATTCACTACAAATATGAGTCAATTATCTGGTATTGCATAAAGGATTTCTCTTAAACAATAGGAGAAGCAATACTCTAATAAAGATATGTCAAAAGGTCTTAGAGAAAATGTTGCTAATTAAAAGTATACAAAGGGAAACTCTCATATACTAATGGTGTGCAAATAGGAACAATCACATTGGAAATCTCTTTGACAAGAACTACTAAAGAGAAGCCCGCGTCTACCTTATGACCAGCTATTCTTCTGCTATATACCCTTAACAAACATGCACTTATAATACATGAAAGGGCATTCATAAGAATGTTCAGAGAAGCACTATTCATTATAGCTCCAGAAAAGCAAAATTTCTCAGATACCCATTAACATTTGAATGCAGAAATAATTTTGGTATGATCATGCCACAGAATAATCTACAGCAATGAGAATGAATGCAAGAAAATGGATGAATACTAAAAAGGATATCTATGTAGACAAAATTATCTAGACAAAAATAAAGAATATATACTATATAATTTTCCTTTTATAAAGCGAAAAACTGGCAAAACCAGATTTCTGCTTCAAAATGTAGCAAGTCATGTGAGGTTAGTAAAACTATTGACAGAAGTAGTAAAGCTGGATAATTACAAAATCATATTTGCAAAGACACCCAGAAGCTGTGGAATCAATGGTTTCTGGACACACTTAATATCCAGACGGGGGAAACATTTCAGAAGTGAGATGAAGAGAACAGTGTGGGTTCCCCTAAGGCGTTTTCATCCAGGATCCAGAGGCTGAGACAAGGATTTCTCAAAGAAAAGCACCACTATGACCAAATGCTGTGGCCACTGGGCATGGAAGTCACAAAATTAGAGAAATTAGAGACTTCACTCCCACATGCTTCATCATGCAGCACATTTTGGGACTTTGTGTGAAACTACAGTGCTGCCCCCCAAACCCCTGAAATCAAAGAATGTTACACTCTCCCCCTCACAACTGAGAAGAGTTCGGGATGGGGGGTGGCACCCAGGGGTAAGATGATAATGGCAAATGAACAGTGAGTATTGGTGGCTTTGTTGTGGGGGTGCTGAAGGGCTCTGGGGTATGTTAGAACTGGGAGTCTAGCTTAGCCACAGGCAGAAGGCAGCTACTGGAAGGCAGACGCCAGACAGGATTTTTGCTATTTTTGCACTGTTTATCAGTTTCCTGTTCTGCCTTTCCTAAGATAATTAATGAACTTGTATTTTCCCTAACATACTTCATTGTGAAACAAAACAAAATACTTACTATATAAATATGTAGAGAAACTGGTACTCAACATCTCCCTATGCCATCAGCCCATCGTGGTCACGTGGCTGCAAACAAGGGTGCGGAAGGTAGGGGAAGTGCTGTTTAGTGTGTGTGTACTTAGGTGCAAAGGGAAAAGGCTCAGTGGGTGTCGGTCCATGTATTGCTGTTCAGTTGTGGGTGGCTGTGGGAAGCAGTTCCTATAATGAGAACACCAGTTTGGAAATTTAAATATTAGTTTCAATAGCAAATGTACATTACATTGGATGAGAAATTGAAAATATATTGGGTAAGAGTATGGATTTAGAATCACACAGATTCATTAAAATCCAAATTTCTTAAACTTGCTGAACTCTTATATAAAACAGTTCACGTGATGGATGTCAGACAGTAGGCAGTTATCAATATATTCACTAGTTCTTGAAGACTGAGTTTTTACTTTTGTAAAACAAAAATCATGATAAGAACCTGTTCTTATCCCCTTTATAATTGTCCTGAAGATCAAATGAGATAGTGTCTCAGCTTTGATATGGACTGTGTTATGAAAAATAAATTATTTTCCTGCTTAGCTGACAAAGGCGTATTGATTTATATGATGTTTACATAAACTCAGATTTTGGAAAACCGTCCTTTTTTTAAATCAATATCATCATTTACTGATTTAGTGGCTTAGAGATACAGACTAGCAATGTAAAAGTTAAGTACTTAAGGTTGTTGCTTTTTTATTCTGCCATAAGAATGTTTCCACTCTGGTAAAATATTCCTAAAAACATTTAAATGAAGACTGAGAATATGTCTGGGTTCTGATTGCTTTGTTCTTTTCGCTCAGCTTTCTGGTCTAAGATCAAAGTCTCCTCTATGAAAGTAAAGAAACATTTCCCTCGGTGTCAGGTTAAAAATAATGTATCTGTGCATGCCTTTTCTGAAGGCTATTTCTGTTGCTGGGAAGGGTAGACTAAGCCCCTGGAATCTCATAAAGAAAGAAGAAGGAGCCCCTGATGAGTAGCCAGGTGCCTCTGCTTTAGTGCCCCAAAGGACAGCAAATATTTTGGTAACTTTAGCCCACATTGCTTGCATATTTATCTTTAAAATAGAAATCATTGTTAATTAAACACTAAATACTGTTTCCAAGTGAACCAAAATTTCCATTGTAATTTGATTGCATATGGAGACTCATACTTCATTTTGGGTGCTGTTTTTTGCTCTTAAGTTTTAAATATTCTTCTTAAGGTAAGAACCGTGCACGCTATTCCGACATGTGCTATCCCTTTCTAGCGGAAAAGGGGCCTGATATTTTTACAGTGACCCTTTTATAATGCAGTGTTCTTTCTCAACCACCCTATCAAAAAGTCCATGTTTCCAAGTAGCAGTTTAAAGATTCCCAGACTCCATCCAGGCTTTTCTAATTCAGGATCCTATATTTTATTAGTGGGTCATCTTTTTCTCAGTATCATTTTCTTTCTTTAATGTCATTTTTCTTAATATCAAATAGCAGTGATTTTGAGTCCTCATTCTAGAAAAATGGCAAAATCTATGGTCTATCCCCAAGAGTTTCACGAAGGTGTAAAATGTCCTCAATTTACGCACAACTCTTCTGGTTACTGCTCATCACTTTCGATCATCAGTGATTAGATCCCTACTGTTTCTCGTCGTGTAGCTGCCTTAATCCTGCCTGAGCGCCTTGCTTTCCACTTTGACTCAAACTTTGCCCAAGGCACCACAATAAAGCACAACATTTCTAGTCTCCAACCTTGACTAAGACCTAGGGGAATTATGATGCAAAAGTGAAAACCTAAAAACAAGTATATGCTGTGCTTCTTAAGCCTGTTGGTAGAAACCTCCGGTAGCGAGCTTGCATTGGCCTCTGCTCTAGCAACTTCAAGAACATCTGGAAGGGGAGCTAGTATGGCAACATAGGAGAGAAACAAATTGACTCAAAAAGATGTTCCTGTCCTGATTTTATTACATTTCTCTAAGAATGGACAGTGTTTGAACACCATGACACTTAACAAGTGGAGGCTGATATCGCACTCCGAGCTCTGTGCTGGAAATATGGACCTCTGCTGCAGACCCTTGCTGTGGACCCGTGCAATGGAAGAAGACCAGAGCATGCGTCCCATCAATGTGAGGGGCTCCTCTCATTCTGCCAGGATTAGGTTTGTATTTGTGGAGATTATCTCATTCCTCCAAACAAGAGTTCTCCTTTCTGGGGCCTTTATTTTTGGTCACTATGCAAATAACTAAATTTGCATCATAATGTCTAATAATATTAGAGGCCATCTTTTATGTCACCACATAGACACTACACTATATATGTCACTGCATATGACATTATTTATTTATTGAGCTCATCCTCTTTGTAGAGTCATTATTTCCAGTATTGGAATAAAAAGATGATTTAAAGACACATAGTCTCTTCCTTGTGAAGCTTACGGAGTTTACAAGTCAATGGGGATTTTAAACTCTTCACTAATGAAAATTGAGACATGGTGTCACAAAGGAGAAGTCAAAGTTGTTACGAAAGCAAAGAATGGAACAACTCAAGATGGTCAGGGCAGGCTTTAATCTCATACAAAGCACTTTCATATGGTTATACTTCTAGTTCATGGTTGCTTTGATATAAAACAATAGATGAATCTATTTTAGATATGCTGAAATATATGTAAGAACAAAGAGAGTCCATCACAAATTCCACCTTTTACTTTTGAAACCATAAATGGGCAGAAATATTGAATGTTGAAGTTCTGAGGAGGGAAAGTGGTGAGTAAATGTTTTCTTCTCTGCGTGTTTGGGAATGAACTCTTTAGTAGGCAAGTGAGACAAAGAGAGCTCATACTCAAAGATAAAACTCAAAGACATTAAGCATCCAAGTTGCCCTTCTCTCAGTTTTTCGTTCTGTCAAATTCTGCTGGAAAGCTCGGGCAGAAATGTGCTCCCCCTGATCTTTTCTTTTAATAGTCTAGTGGGAACCATGTTTTCTATCTGATGATTTTTTTCAAGTCTCCCTTTTCACATTTTTAAGGCCTTAAGTAACTTTCATCTCTTCAGGGACTAGAAATATTTTCTTTCGCCTCATGCTTTTCTAAAGCAAAGTGATCTCTGTCCAGGGCTCGGTCTCTATATACTTCTCAATCACTTTGGAGGGAAGCTCAGAAAGGATGAAGTTGGCTTTTTAAGTTGGCTCCTATTCTCTGCTTCATGTAGCATAAGCACTGTTCCCTGCATCTGAGTATCTTCGTGCTTTTAGAGTGTGCTTGAGGTATTTGGTTTTCTTTCTTTTTTTTTTTTAATATTTATCTATTTATACATACAAGAGCTGGGGTACAGGCCACAGTCCAGGGCGGTGAGAGGATTCACCAGAGACAGAGCGGGGAGCAGAACAGGCAGATGAACGGAAGTACACTGCTGAGGGGAGCAGCGGGCACAGCAGGAGAGGTCTGCCGTGCCATGTGGGTCCCACCCTGGTCGGCAGCAGGGATCGAACTCGTGCTGCAGTGGTTGCGGTTTGCTTCATAGTGCGTTTCTTAACCCGCTGAGCCACCAGGGAGGCCAGCATTTGGTTTTCTAACCTAACCCTCTGAATATTTTTTATAGTGAAAGTCCCTATAATAAGAGCTATAAAGTCATATTTTTGAATCTAGCCAAAGAAGATTTTATATATCCTTATTTTCTTGCATGACATAATATTATCTTAGAAGTATTTTGTTATCTAATTAGAAAGCTTCTAGTTTGGTTCAGATGAACTAGGGCATTTTCTTCCTCGGATTGTCTTTAGTTTGTCTCCTCTAAGCTGTTCCATTTTTTCCAATCATTGTTGTGTGTTCAATATGTCCCTTTTGACAGTTATCTGCTGGTGAACTGGCTCTCTATAAATGAAGGGAAGTCCCAACTATTAGTATTCATCCATTTTCTAGCTGTATATTCCCCCATGGCTGACTTCAAGCTACTAAGGGGATGTCGCTAAATGCAGGGTGGGTGGGTCATGGGGTAGATCACTTGCTCCAGCACAGCATCGCTTCAGGGAACCCCAACACCAACCCTCCCTTCTACAATCATGAGCTACTGGAAAATAACCCAAGAACGTTCTGAATTTTTAACACTAATTTAGCATTTTTGCTGCTAGGGTGCTAAAATCTCTTTCTAGAGCCTTCTGGATATTCAAGCTATGGTCCCCCTGTTGCTCACATGGAGAACTCTACAAGAACATGCACCTCAGCGGCCTCCTAAAGCCCATCTCCATCAGGGAAATCATTCTGCTGTGTTCTTAGTTCTTGACTCTTGTTCTGGACCTCACCCAGCCTTTCCACGAGGGAAACCTCTAAACCAAGGGTGATGATGACGTTGTGTTTTTAGGTTCAGACCTTGAATACAAAAATCCTCAAAAAAATGCTAAGATGGTTAGGTTTTATGTAAATATTTGATTCTGCATTCTGATCTACACCTCATAGCGTCCTTTCAAGGAAAGCAGACTTAGCCTTTTTGTTAAGACCCTAAGTCCAAAGTGAGCTCTTAGATGGACCAATACAGGGTTTTCTGAGTCTCTTGCTGGCTTCTTCCCTTTGCTATACGGAAAAAGCATGTGTTTTTATTTGCTCTGAGAATTCTCAAACTATCTTGAACGCTGTGGAGAAGATGTGCTTTTCCTGAACAGCACTCAGTCTGGAGTCTGCATCACAGTCTTGTCGTCCTCACACGACTTGCCCTCCCATGTTTTGCAAGGTAAGTTTTAACAGGTGGTGGTTTGTAGCATCTGATTGCTGGTGTCTGTGTGTGAAATTACTCGGAAGAGCGAAAATTTAAAGCTATATTGTCTCAAAATCGATAGAACTGTTGGAACTTTAAACAAACAAAAATATGTGCTTCCCCCCTCACAATAATATTGCTCTCCTTTATTAAGCCTGTCTCTAGTTTTGATACATAGCACGTCATTTTCCTGGGCTTATAGGATGGGACTTGGTGAGCAATCGCTATGAATTTCATCATCTCTTCACTTTATTTTAATTTAAAATGATTTCTGAACTAATACACATATATTGCTACAATATGTCTTCTTCTCTAATACTTAACTATTTATTTTGTTACTGTGATGACTTTTACTTTGGAGCTCACTCATCTCTCACTGTTTCCTAGGCTCTAGACCACACAAAGTAGAACGGAAAGTCCCCTCTTGAGAAAGTTTAAGTTTCTGTTCTAAGAGGTAGATTCCAACCCTCTCTAAACTTTTGAGTGCTAAGGCAGATGTTTATCAGTCTGTCTTTGGGTAATTAAAACCACTGGCCTCCCAGCATTTTTATCTGAACTGTTAAGAACTTTTGTCTTAAAAACTTTACTTCATATTCAACAGAATTAATCATCTATTTCTCCCAAAGTCACTGAAATCAAATATCTGGGAACATTTTAATGAGGGATACTCCAAAGGATTAACTGAGTGCCCAGTATTCCGACATGCAACATGTTTAAAAACCCCTGGTTAACAGATTTAAATCTATTTACTTTTTCATTTACTCAATACGTTCTAACTTACTCTACTTGCAAGGAGATGGGGTAGTGCAGAGTGAAAGAGGTTAGATTAGCATAACAACATACAATTAGATCAGTACAACAACAAACAAATAACAAGCCACCATAACATAGATAGTTGGGAACCCCAAGGGGGAAGAGCCTTGTTGGAACATTCCAGCAGGTGGTGACTGTCCAGAAGGTACCCCCAGGCAGAGAACACTTTCAGAGACTATAGAATAAGAGACATTTTGGAAATAGCTAATATAAAATTCGTGTAGAGAACAGGTAAAGAAAAAGGCTGGAAATAGGCAGATCATAAAATGTCCTGAATGTTATCCTGAGGAGGATTTTTATCTTTTATTATACAACTATGCCAATAACACCCTTAGAAATTCCCTTTTCTGATATGACATTTTCCCTGAAGATATTTCTGATATAGAACTATGTTTTTCTTGGACCCTGTTATCTATCTTTCCTGAAGCCCTTGCCTCTTATACTTACCATATTATTCTCCTTGATTTTTAAATTTAATTTTATTTTTAAATTATTTTTATTGAGGTAACTGGCTATATATGATAGTGGTATAGGCTCACAGCTTTTCAAATAACACGGTATGCCACATACACCACAGAAGACCGCTAATCCTCCACCTAGTCCATTCAGCCCTCTCCTTCTCTTGCTCTGGCCATAGGTTAAAAGGAAATCTTAAATACAAATTAAATGACATTGCTCAATAGTTTAAATTTGATTTAATTCTTCATCTAGCTGAGAACTTAGGGATCTAATTCTATATTGAAAGTCAAATCATCAAATATTTAATCTAAATTATCCATAAAGGGGCAGAAGGATCTGGGTTTTATCGGTCACATAGGACTTAGCGGAACTGTTACTTATAAGATGTGTTGCTGGGGTTCCAGTTTTGTATAATTTCCACTGTTCCTTTTTGGGTATCTGTTTCAAGAAAACCAAACAGAGAGAAAAGTTTTCCTCCCCAGAATACTAACATCTGGATTTTGTATTGGTTTCCAAATTTCTTTTAAATCTATGGTTCAGTGCAACTTTGTTTGCCTACGAAGGAAATCAAAGAGGAGACGTTTGTGATCTGAAGAGAAAAAAAAAGCAGTGCCTCTGGTGCAGCAGCCCCGACTCTGCTTTGGCGTAACAGGTTGCCCAGAGAAAGGATCGTCTGCTGCAGAATTAAAGTGACAGTTGAATGGTGCAGATGAAAGGTCTTTTGAGTTGGGTCGTTTTGCAGTAATTCTAAGATACTGGTATTAGGTATGTAAAATGGGGGTATAAATGCATCCATTGGAGGGAATGCATTCAGGGAAAACAAAGTTTCAGGAATATATATTTTATCTCAATATCAAGGAAGAACTTCAGTTCTTGATAACAGCCAGTGTTATCAAGAAATAGAAAGTCTGATTTTTCCTCTGCGCTCACTTGACCTTGACACCTGGCCAGGGTCTGGGGTAGAGGCCCTGTGCATGGCAGATGGGGAATGGGACTCAGTGACGTGTTTTCTACGGTGCCCTTTGCAGTCCCTCAACCTTCGGTCTGAGATTCTGCCTATAAACGTTGCCCCTGAATGCCATTAGCTACATTAATTGGTCAGATTTTCTTCTCCTTTGTCTTCATGTGTAGTCTTCCCTTGTGAACCTATAGCTCTGGATCATATATGGTACTGTATACCATGTCATCTTTTTTTTTTCTTTTAAAGATTTATTTATTTATTAATTTTTTTTTTTAGAGATTTATTTATTTATGCATACAAGCACTGGGGTACAGGCCAGAGGTGTGGGGGGGTGAGAGGATTCACCACAGAGAGCAGGGAGCAGAACAGGCAGATCAACAGAGGTACACTGCTGAGGGGAGCAGTGGGCATAACAGGAGAGGTCTGCTGTGCCATGTGGGTCCCCCCTCTGGCCGGCAGCAGGGATCGAACTTGTGCTGCAGTGGCTGCGGTTTGCTTCATAGTGCGTTGCCCAACCCACTGCGCCACCAGGGAGGCCCAAAAGATTTATTTTTTTTTTTATTGATATAAGAACTGGGGTACAGGCCAGAAGTGCGAGGATCCACGAGACAGAGTGGGGAACAGAACAGACAGATCGACTGAAACACACTGCTGAGGGTAGCAGCGGGCAAGGCAGGAGAGGTCTGCCGCACCATGTGGGTCACCTCTCTGGCCGGCGGCAGGGATTGAACTTGTGCTGCAGTTGCTGTGGTTTGCTTCATAGTGCGTTGCTTAACCCACTGCGCCACCACGGGAGGGCCCACCAATGTCATCTTAATAAAAGTAATATAATCTAACAAAATAACAGATTTTTTTTTAAAAAGTTGAGGTTTCCTAAAGTATTGGGAAAAAGTAGAAACTCCCACGGCATGGCAGCTGCAGCACTGTGCACGTGGCTTCCATAACTGCAAATCCAGAACAGACTAGTCTACAGAGAAAATAGCTCTTCTGCAAATGTGAGCTTTATTGGGCCCTTACTGAGGGTGCTAATGCCCATGACCTACAGATGTGTTTTGGGGCCTATGAAAATGTTTTAGTGTCTTATAATCTGAAGAGGAAAATAATTTTTAGCTTGAAAAAATTTTTATGATATAATATCTACTTTTACACCAATCTAGATATAAAGTGTGACCACTTGCACATCTGTGTGTGTGTGTGAGAGAGAGAAAGAGAGAGAGACAGAGAGAGAGAGAGAAACAGCTGTCAAGGCAAACGTGACAGCGTCCACTCAGGTGTCCGTGACCAGAGCTCGGTCTTGGAGGCCACACCTCAGGAGCTCCAGGTACACACACCTGAGCGCTCTCCAGAGCATCCCGTCACTTTGGCCACGGGCTCCGCCACCCCATGGCTGATGTGGGCCTGCCGGGCCCTGTGCTCGGCTGCCTCTCGGTGTCCTCGGAGAAGCCACTCTCAGAATATGTTGCCAGACGGACCCTCGGTGTGTGTGTGTCCGAACCGAAGCCTCACGCAGTGTCATCTTGTCAGGAAATCCTAGGTCGTGTGCTTCCACCATAACTGTAAGGGAGACGGGGACGTGCATTTTTGGTGTCCACCTGGTGACGTGTCAACTTGTAAGGTGGGGCGTTTCCCAGACAGAGACATGCCAAAGGGCCCAAGAGCCACACCCACTATGCAGAAGCTGTTGCCTATGCAGTGCTGTATTAGCATTGAGGCTTTCGGGAGGCTGTGGTTTTGCTTTGGTTTAGTAGTTCAAATACAAACAAATGCTATACCCATAATTACTGAAGACTCGAAATATGACAGGGTAATAATAGGTAGCTTGTTCACGGAGATACAGTTATAGAGTAATAAGGAAAGGATTTTATGCTGAATCTTACCTGCGAACTACACTTGTTTATATGAGACACACAGCTTTAAGTCCTGCATTTTATAATAAACGTTTTTTTGTTTAAGTCTTTTTTAAACCCTGATTTTAGTTTTTTTAATGATGACATAGTATTCCATCAAATTAATATTTAATATTTCCAAAGAACTACCAATTAAATGATTCTTGAATCTGTTTCTTCATTTTCCCTATTTTCGGTCATATTATCACAATTCTTTGTGTATACGACTCTCCCCCACCCCGCCCCCATGGGAGAAATTCAGATTAGAACTATAAAATCAAAGGGAATGAAAAATACTTTTGAGAAGACAGCCACACCTCTATTTTCTTTAATGATGAAGAAGCAAGCTCACAATTTCATCTGTTCAACTCAATGCAATAAATCCCACTTATTGCACCCCATAGGCTAGGTATGGCCCTTGTAATTCCCCAGTGAATATTTGGCTGTCATTATGTGAACAGCGTGCTGTTAAAGTAGGGTGGGTGTTAAAGTAGGGTGCATATGATATGAGCATCTTGTGCAAATTATATATGGCGAAAATGCCTTCTAGATTTTCTGGGATTGGTAGGAATATTTTCACGACTCTCAGGGGTTTTGAGGAAAGTAGCAATTTCAGAATTTAAAGCAATTTCAGAATGGCATCACGCTTGAAATTTTTCTTCTTTGCCAATTTGTTACATGAAACATTGTCAATCATTATTTTGATGGTTATTTCCTTAAGTATTAAAGAGGTGAGACTTTCATGTCTGTTAATAAGATGTTTCTTAATTGTGACAGATCCTTTGATATTTTGGTATTTAGTATTTATGCAAAATAGATTTTGGTATATTGTGTTTGTTGCAAGTCATTTCATATCTGCGTTTGAATTTTGTTTTAACTTGGGGAGGTTTTTCACATGGTCCAGCACAAGGCATCCCAGCCCCTTAAGTTCTAATAGATCTTATAAACTTCTCCAAAAAGGCATACAAGCTATCAATTTCTTTCCCAAACATTTGGAGTTTATATGCATATTTTATGGGGCATCTTTAATTTTATTTTTTTAAAAAGTAGACTTATCTCAACATTATTTATTAAATAATTCAAATAATTCCTTTCATTCCCATTAATTTGTGGTGCTCATTTTATCATATTGAATTTCAGTTTTCATTCTATATGCAGCCATAGAATCATTTGCTCATATCTGTCAAATTCTATTATAAAGAAAATAGTTATTCAACTTTTTCATCAAAATTTCTGAGGGCAAGAACTGTCTGTTCAATAACCAGCATAGTGCCTAGCACATGACAGGCAATAAATGTTTATTGGCCAAATGCATAAAGTGGAATGTTTCCAGAATAGTTTTATATCCCACGAATCGGAACAATTTCTAATCCAGGTCTGCACGATGTGCAATGTAACATCACATGAACCTTAGAAATTTCTAAGGGGCTCTAAATTTATTCCCACTAGAATTTTGGCAGGAATTATGCTAAAAATATAAATTACTTTGGGAAGAAGTGATATTTATCTTGTAAATACTTTCTTATTCACACTTGTGTTATAGTTCCTTATTTTTATAGCTTTTAAAAATAATTTTCTTTACTGAACTGTTCATAATTAGTTTATTGATTTTTTTTTTTGGTTACTGCTGTCTTGATTCAGGTTGTTATTGATGCTATTGGGAGTTGCATTTATTTACTTAGAAAATTTAATTTATGTTCATTGCTGTCGAATAGAAAAGTTATTGTTACCAATTTATCTTATATTCTGAGACTTGTATAATTTTATTAATTATAATAGAATTTCTTATAGTGTTTTAGTTGACAGATGTTTAGAATAATTTCATTGCAAAGTTCCACTTTACCTTTCAAATTAAAAATGGAAATTAGAGACAAAAGTAAGTTTTTAAAACCTGCTTTTGGAATAGGTATAAATTTTACATCTTTTTAATTTTTTTATTGAGGTGTCATTAGTTTACAATACTGCATATGGTTTAGAGGTTTAGCATCATTCCACTCAGATATAGATTCCCATGCCCCATCCATCACCAGGCACCCACAGTCCACACCACCAGTCCACCGCAGTCCGTGGGGCCCCCTCCCAACTTTTCTCCCCACAGACCCCTCTTGGTAGCCTCAATTATATAGCCAGATTTCTAGGGTTTGCTATTGATCTGTTTAGTTTCTTTATATTCACATATAAGTGAAACCAGAATTTGCTGTTCTTTTCTGAATTATTTAATATCTTCTACTCCAGTTCCATCCATGTTGTTGCAAATGGCAATAACTCATTTTTATAACAAATATTCCTTTATGTATGCGTGTATATGCATGCAAGTATGTATGTATATATGTATCTGTATTACATCCTCCCAATCCAATAGTCATCCATTTTAGAGAAAGTCTATACTAATAGACTCCAATAAGTATATATCACACTCTCTAAGTCAGGCTTTACACCACTGGATCCTCTAGGGGGCAAATATGTGAGCTTTTTAGGCCCAGTGAGGAATCCACGCTATGCAGTTTCTGTCATACATGACATGTTCTTCCTCTGATCATTTTGAAACTCTACTCTGTTTCGTTCCTGTCCTTGTTATAATAGCTGAAAAGCCTCTCACTAATGGGGACTCTTTATCTGTAATCATCCTAGGTTGTCTGGGATCAACAGCAGAGCATCGCAAGCCCCCTTCCTTTTATGGGAAAACATGGAAAGTCATTGTCTTGGTCTTTAGCCACATCCCACCACAGCAACACTCTAGGGCAATGTGAATAATGAAACCCCACTCAGAGTCAAGACGGATGGATTTAGGGGCCCAAGTATTCACCACTTTCTCTGGCATATGTGGAGCTCAGTAGGCCCTACACTAATTTTTCAAATATTCTCATTTCAGTCTTAATAATGTTTGATTCAGTTTAGCATCCAGGTCTAAATTTTATATTTCCACTTAAAGGAAACTTTTGTGCTCTGATGAAGATAAATATTCCACTTTATCATGACTTGTGAAGGTGAGTGATAAGTGTGAAATACAGCTTTTGTTTTCATCGATCCCATGTGATGTTTATTTAAGGTGGCCACCCACTTCATTGTGTTTGGTAAATACTGGTTCTTGCTACATGATGGGAACCGACAAGTGACGACGGCCACACCGCTATGTGACATCATCTGAACTGACACCATAATGGGAAGCAAACGGGCCAGAAGACTCAGGCTGACATAACACACATGATCATTCTGCATCATAAGCTTTTGCTCTTGGACTTGCACAATTATCTGGTTTACATTTGAGGTAGTCATCACCATGAATGAGGTATTGCCCTGCTTATGTATGCTTTACTTGCATTTTTTAAAAAGATTTATTTATTTGTGCATACAAAAGCTGGGGTACAGGCCAGAGTCCAGGGCGGTGAGAGGATTCACCAGAGACAGAGTGGAGCAGAACAGGCAGACCGACCGAAACACACTGCTGAGGGGAGCAGCGGGCGAGGCGGGAGAGATCTGCTGCGCCATGTGGGTCCCCTCCCTGGCCTGTGGCAGGGATTGAACTTGTGCTGCAGTGGCTGGGAATAGCTTCATGGTGCGTTGCCCAACCCACTGTGCCACCAGGGAGGTCCCATGCTTCACTTGCATTTTTGAAAATTATTTGAAGGTTTGGATCCTGAGGACTGTGAGACCAAACTGCCCATGACCTTGTCATATTGCAGGGGGCGCTCATTACCTTTGCAGATGTAATGGCACCTCAAATTATTAAGAGATGTACAATTCTTTGGTAATAAGAACAAGACAGAGTCATCCTCTGTGTGCACAATAAAGTACAATGCAGCTTTGGATGGGGGAGGTTAGAGAATGAGTTACAGTTTTGTTCCAGTAGTACAATAAAATTACATCAGCTACCTATTAACAATGAGAAACTAGACCAAAGTGTTTTCTGTGGTCTATCTGAATAAAAGCTTGCTATCGCAAACATGAAACTGGTATATTATTTTTCTCCTTTGTGTTTAGAAATCATGGATGATTTGAATCTTCTTTACAGTAACTGAGTAATTAGCTTCATGCTTTCTCTTACACTTAAAAACAATTCTGGGGCCTCCCTGGTGGCGCAGCAGGTTGAGCTCTGCACAGTGGGACTTCCGCAGCAGCAACTTGGGTTTGATCCCCACCAGGGAGGGGACCCACATGGCGCAGCAGACCTCTCCTGCCTTCCCGTTGCTCCCCTCAGCAGTGTATTTTGATCTACTTGCCTGTTCTGCTCCCCACTCTGTCTCTGGTGAGTCCTCTCACCCTCTGCCACTAACCTGTACCCCAGCTCTGTATACATAAATAAATAAAATATTAAAATTTCTGCATCAGAATCAAAAGTGAGAAATCTTAAGAAAAAATGTGACAAGGATGTTTTCTTTTTCTCAAATCTGATCTGGTATGATTTGGATCTGATTCTTTGTTTAAAATATATTAAAATACCATATAGAATGATGATATGTGTGTACATATATATATGCGCATAGATGTGAATGAGAAAATCTTATGTTACATCTGTATTATTTAAAAAGATATTTCTTGCATCATTGTTAGTTTTGGGACATTATTTGATTTCTCCCCTGAGGACATCTGCATTATTCACATGATAGGTTTATTTTGAATAAAGTATGGTGGCTGAAAAATATGAACTCTTAAAGTTATTTTTCTCTTTTTGACAGATAAAATAAATCTTGGCAATTGACAGTCAATCTGCTATTTGAAAATTATCATTGCTGATAATAAAATAAGAAAAGAACCAGGGGGCAGTTTTTGAGAGTTACTGAATGGCATGTAGCGACAAATGTTTTGATAAACAACATGAGATGGTGATAATATGTCCAAACTCTGCAATGAAGCATTTGATTCAGATTCAAACACTAACCCTTAAACTTTTTTCTTTTGTGGGTCAGTTTCTCTTTTTTAAAATGTCACATAAGGTGGTGATACTGGGGGTCACCAGGACCACCGTTGGCTGGGAGTCCCAAGATTCAGAAAAGTTGTTAGATTCACAGCCATGGTTTATTACATTGAAAGGGCACAGATTTACTATAGTAAAGGGAAACAACATAACAGCCAATATCCATCCACAACATCCAGGCATTCCCTCCCAGGAGAATAACATGGGCTGTCTCTAACTCTCCCAGCAACACCAGGAAAACTCAGCCAAGCTTTGGTATCTGGATGGTTCCCAGGGGCCAGCCAGGTCAGCAGATGGCACCAGATGATTGACCTCTGCTCCCCAGACTTCATATTCCTAGCCCTGAGCATAGAAGTTTCAGGTCAAACTAGAATAGCTTAGGTCAAGGCCTCAGAGATTCAAAATCTCTCTATCAGGCCGATTATTCTAAGAGCTCAGAGGTTATCTTCAGGAGTGGTTAGAGGGCAATCCTGAAGATAAGCCTTTCTGTGGAGTGCACAGGTCTGAGTAGCTTGGAGCAGTTGCCTTAACCCCAGACTGACAGTAGTCATGAGGAACCCTGAGTTAGCCACGTGACTTAGATAGTGCCTGGTGGTAAAACAACTCAGTAAGGATCAGCTATCGTTCCTTCCGGTGGGACTCTGTGAACTGAATGAAGCAGATTACTTGAAAAACACTCAAGAAATAAAAACACTAATTTGAAGGGTGTTGCACTTCTATGTTTGTTGCAGCCCTTTTACAATAGCCAAGTTATGAAGACAACCTAAGAGGAATAGATTAAGGAAAGGTAATCTATATAGACAATAGACTAGAACACAACTATTAAAAGATTGAACACATGTCATTTGCAACAGTATAGATGAACTAGAGAGGAGAATGCTAAGTAAAATAAGACGAAGGAGAAGGATAAATACTAGGTGGTTTTGCTCCTATGTGAAATGTAGAGAAACAAAAAAGAATCAGCCAAACCAAAGCAACAACTATCTTGACATCTGCCTGCAAATCTGAGGCCTCTGGAAGTGGAGGGTGGCAGGGGGTAGTTGGGGGGGAATTGGGCCTTTGGTGCTGGTGTGGTATGAAAACACATTTATAAAAAATTGGACATATAATCCCTAAAACAAATACAATGATGTAAACCAACTTTACTTCAATAAATATAATTGGGGAAAAAAGAAAAATAACTGTCATGGATCTTATGATAATGACAAGTCCTCAAGTTTGGAACGATGGAGCTTTGTGATCAAAAATATTACAGATTTTAGCAGGACTATTTTAGTAAAAGAAGTTTCCACATTTCACCACATCCTAACAGCCTGTCCTTTTGTCTTTTACAGCGCTCTGAAATCAGCAAAACAGTAATCAAGAGAAGAGCTGTTTGATGACTCGACAATAAAACAGGTACAAGAGTGTTATTAACAGTAAATAGCCAACAGGATTGATAGCAATTCAAGCTTATATATAACCATTACACTAAAAAGTATTTTTTAAAGGTTTATTTATTTATGCATATAAGAGCTGGGGACAGGCCGGAGTCATGGGAGGTGAAAGGAGTCACCAGAGACAGAGCAGGGAGCAGAACAGGCAGGACTGACTGAAACACACTGCTGAGGGGAGCAGCGGGCGAGGCGGAAGAGGTCTGCAGCACCAAGTGGGTCCCTTTCCTGGGTGAGGCAGGAAAGGTCTGCTGCGCCATGGGGGTCCCCTCCCTGACCAAGGGATTTAACTCTCGCTGCTGTGCTGCGGATGCTTCATAGTGAGGCACTCAACCCACTGCGCCACCAAGGAGGCCCCATTACACTAAAAAGTAAAAAAATACAAGAATTTTATTGTGGTGTTATAGAGTGTGTGTGTTTGCATGTTGTAGCTGCCTGACCATGTGTTGAATGTGAAGGCGTCTGTATGTATACATCAAGTCCTGTGTGAGGGCTTTAGTTAGGCTAGATAGAAATGTGAAGGGATCAGTGGACTTTTATCATTATTGTTGATCAAGTTGACGTATTCATTAAAGGCCTATTCAAAGGCAAACGTTCACACAGGAGGTAGTGATTTTATAGACCTGAGCAAATAGGCATGGTGTATCTACACCTCATGGTGCTTACAGTCGAGTGGAAGGGACATAAAATGAGTAAGCAAACGTTAACATGTAGAGAGCAACTGTGATGAATGCTCTGAAGAGAAACAGCAGAGCTTTAGGAAAGCGAACATGGGACACAGGGAGGAGTCTCTGTGAACTGGCTGCCCAGAGAGGTCTCTGGGCAGTGACTTCCACACCGTGAGCGGAAGGGTGAGGGGTGTAGTCCCAGCGCGAGGGGCAGCAGTGGGCGCCAGGAGCAGTGGGTGCAGGGCGGCTCTAGCACAGCCACAGAGGTTGAGACAGAAGATGAAGCTGGGTTAAAACTAAAATGATTTTGCCTACTTCTTCTTCAATATATTTTATGGTTTCAGGAAAAATACCAGATGGTTCTTCCCCTAGGAGGAATGTAAGGGAACCAAATAAGGATCAAGGAAAGGAATAAGAACAACAACAACAACAATAATAATAATAACAATAAAGACACCAAAACCAAAAATGAAAAGACAAAGACAAACTGGGGACACTGGGTGGGGAGGGAAGAGGGGGAAGGTTGAGGGCAGATGGGAGCACGGGGGCTGAGGTGATGTCACTGGTGATATGGTGATGGGGAATCCATGGGGATTGCAATTAATGTCAAAATATATAAATAAAAAAATATATATGAGAACAGGCCCATTTCCCAGGAAATGAGTGTGCACTGACCCCGTCTCTGAATGGTCCTGGGAAGAGGCCTCTGGGCCATTTGCACACCTTCTACCTCTGTCATTCCTGTGGTTGGCACGTGGCCTTCTCTGGTGTCTGAATATAGATGCTTTGGAACCTACCACCAAGCCTGGCTCCTGCCAGAGTTTACTATAAACCTGTTATCGGTCTGCTCCTTCTTCTGAACGTTCGTTCCTGTGATGTATTCTGCAGATTTCATTGGGTTCCAGAGAGCTTGAGTGTTTCTGAGTACGGTAACATTCTCAGGAACTTTAAGGGCATATTAAGATGTTGCAGGTTCTGAGAGAATGCAATACATTGTATGTGTGTGTGTGAATGTATGTGTATTTTTATTTAACTTGATAAACTAGCTCCAGTTATCATTAGGATATGTTTCAAAAGGTTCTGTCTTGAAAATATGCATTTTAAGAAGTTTCTTGTACTTCTGTTGTTGGCTTGCTTTTAGGAAACAACCTATTTTATGACTACGCACAATACATTAAATAATTTTCTAGAATTCAGAGAATTCAGGCCAGAATAAAAAATTTGTTGGCTTCAATGGTTTAGCGTCTTCAGGTAGAAGAATTTCTTGATCTGAGTTATGTGGTTAATTGCTTCAAATTCTGCTTATACTTTGCATATGAAAATTTAGCCTTAAGTAACAATAAGGCACACTGGAGTAAGAGCTTAGGAAGTAATTTTCAGTATCAGTAATAGCAGTATTTGTTCTCGTAAATCAAACAGACTAGGAAAACCACACAAACAAAAAAATACTGTTTGCTCCTGGGGTGCTCTAAATAATATTCTTTTCCATTGAGAATGCTTATTCTCCTTGATATGTAAAATTCTTGTATTTTTGACTTGGAGTAGTGCTGACTTTAGCAATTAAAGAATGCTTGCCTTTCATATATGGACCGTGTGTAAAATATAGAGACTCTGTATTTACAGCAATAAATATTTTTTAAAAGATTTATTTATTGATGCACACAAGAACTGGGGTACAGCCAGAGGTGCGGGGGTGAGAGGAGTCATCAGAGACAGAGTGGGGAGCAGAACAGGCAGATCCACTGAAATCCACTGCTGAGGGGAGCAGCGGGCAAGGCAGGAGAGGTGCGCTGTGCCATGTGGGTCAGCTCCCTGGCCAGAGAGTGACCTTGTGCTGCAGTATGTGAGGATAACTTCATACTGATGCACCTTAATCCCTTGCACCACCAGGGAGGTACCTAGCAATAAACATTTTAAGGACCTGGAGTATAAGAGTTAACCTGCTCTTAGTTCAGAATAGAGGCTCTCAATTTCCATTTTGGATCAACGCAGCATCCTGCAGTTCAGTTGATTATCATCAAAAAATAAGAAAGAGTTGTGAAAACTTTTCATAGAATTGTCTCATAAACAAAAATCCTGTTTCCTATCTGGATAGACGAGACAGCTGTCCCTCAGTTACTAGTCTTGCCATTCCCTTTCTCCTAGGGATGGATCTTAAATTTGGAATCTGATTAGGAATCTTAATTGAAAATGGCTTAAAAGTGGGGGCGGGGGTCATCAACTTTAGGCATAAAAATAGGACAAGAAATGGAAGGATAATAATAGTCCAGCCGGGCTGAATAGTGGCCCGTTTTAAATAAGTCAGCCTCTGGCATAAAATCTAACTTCACTCTTTCTTTTTTTGGGAGGGATTTTTTTTTTCCCCCAACCACTTGATAAATTTTTTAATCGCTATAAATTGTAATTTTCAAGGGCAATGTTTTGCTCAGTGGAAAACTGTTTTTAAAGTTTTGAAGCTGGAGTGAACTCTAGTTTTCTGATGGCTCTCCTGTCCATACAAATTTTCTAACTAGTTTCATTCTCAGTTTACCTTCTCTAAAATTGAATTTTAAAAATCCATTTTACAGTGTGTTTTTTTTAAATCTTAATTTATGCATTTACTACTATGTAATAGTAGTAGACTTAGCTATAGTAAGTCCTAGAAAGGAAAGGAGTAAAGGGAAATATGAATAAATTTGAAATCAGTATCCTAAAAACTAGTATAAGTCCTATCTAAACATTCACAAAATGCCTGTTTTTCCGCACACTGGAGATAAATATTCTAAGTCAGTTTCATGATTTTGGCTCGTAATCCCCACGTAAAGACACCGTGACTTGTTATTTCTGAATTACTCGTAGCACTGACTTTTCTAGGGCCGGAATGATAGTTACTCAATCAATGTTTGATTAATTGAGCGAGGCGGTGACAGGAAGTGGAGAGCCCGGACTATCCTGTGTTCTGGTTTATACCCCTGTAAGCAACATTCAGAGCAGGAGCCTTCCCCTTCCGGCGACGATCGCGTTCGGTGATTGCACACCCACTTCCTGCCGCCTCTCCACCTCTCCCCTCCCATCTGATGAGCCTGTTTCCTGTTTCTTAAGTCTGCTCTACATTCATGGGTTTTGTTTGGCCTCCGTTTTCAGTATTTCTGTCCTCGTTGTCTTTCATTTTATCTTCCTCTTCCATTTTTCTATTGGCCTTCATGCCCCCCCCCACACCATTTTTGATGTACAAACCTCTTGAGGCCAAATCAAACCCCATCCGCTCAGTGACTCCATCCAGGTGTCTCCTGAAGTGGTCTTCTATCCCCTTTGGATTTTTTGTGGTTTAGTTGTGTCCAGATACTGTCCCTTGTTCCCTGTCTGTGCGAAGTGACCCTGATACAGAAATGACTGGTGAAAGCCCAGCTGCTTAACAGTTAATGGCTCTTCCATCCTCTACTCCATCCTCCCAAAACTTACAAGGGTTTGGACCCCCTGGCCAAGTTTGCTGCTTGCTTCCAAACAGCATTTGGGTTCCTGGTGGGTGAATTTGGGCCAGGAAGGCCAGCCTGCCAGCACATCAGTTGTCTCAGGTGCGCTGGCTTTTGACCTTAGCGACCTGGCTCTGTGGTGTGCTCAGCGCTGGCTCAGTGGTTTAGGGGCCTGTGTCCAAGAGCCGGGCCTGTGTCCAAGAGCCGGGCCTGTGTCCAGGAGCTGGGCCCGCATCCCTGCCCCAGTGACTTTACCTCCCTTTGGGCACCAGCCCCTATTTTAGGACTTGAATATGTACTTGATGCTGAGAACTGCCCCCTTCGTTCCTACTGCTAGTAGAAGCTGTTTTGTTGCTTCCCTGGCTACCCTCACCCCAAATACAAGGAAGCCCGTTCAGCTCAAGCTCGAGTTTATCGATCAGGTCTTGGTAATATGCAGTCCTGACTCTTAGTATAAATCACGATTTCTTTCCCAGGTTATTCTTAGTTCTTTATGGAACAGGTTTCTTTTTGCTTGCTTTCGTGTCTCTGCATACCTTTTGATGGGACGCACTTTGGTTTTTATTCTGATTGTACCTTCCACTCGTCTAAGCATATATTCATACACGTATTACAAATGAACGATGCTAGTCATGTTTGTTGGTCACTTGCTGCATTCTGCAATATATTTGTGTGTGTGTTGCACTATTTAATGATTTACACAGGGTTAAGTTTATATCTTTTGGTGTACAGTAGCAGGTAGTCAAATACCTCTACTATGACCAAGGTACAGAATACTTGCATCCCCCCTAAATCTTCCCTCTTGCTTCCTCTCTGTGCTCACCCTCCCCTTCCCACTTCCAACCTTTAGAAACTACTGATCTGTTTTCTGTTTCTATAGTTTGCCTTTCCCAAAATATCATGAAACTGGAATCATACAGCATGTAGCCTTTAGATGCTGGCTTCTTTCACTCACCATAATATGCATAAGATTCATCCATGTTTAGTGGGTGTCTGTGATTTGTTCTTTTCTATTGCTGAGTAATAGTGCAGTTTATGGATGTATTTAGGTGAGATTATCCTTTCACCATCTGAAGAACTTGTGAGTGGTTTTGAGTTTTTAGTAAGCAAAATAAAACCCACTAACAACAGGTTTCTTGTGATCATAAATTTCATTTTTCTTGAGTAAATTACTGGAACTGAGTTTGCTAGGTGGTATGGTAGATGCATGTTTGACTTTATAAAAACTTGCCAGACTCTCTGTCTCATGGTTTTGACCTGAAGGCAATTCCCAGCTTACGGCATAGACCATAAAACTGTGACAAATTTAAAATAATTGGAATCAAATAAGTATTTTTTCATAGTATAATGATATTAAACTAGGATTTAATAATGGAAAATATCTGGAAATAAAAATGTTTGGGAATTAGGCAACATATTTCTATATACCACTGTGCCAAGAGGAAGTCACAAAAGGAATTAGAAAATACTTTGAATTATGAAGATGAAAATAATATAGAAATTTGTGGAATGGAGCTACAGTGCAGCCTACAGAAATTTATAATGCTAATATTAGAAAAGACTCAAATTATGATCTAAACTGACATCTTCCCACAATTCCTCAGGTAGCTTGCATTTTGTATTTCTTCCTGATCAGTCAGAAATAAAGTATTTAGTTGACTACAAATAGAATACCTGCCCTGGTGTTCCATCTTGGTGTACCCTTGGCAAGAAACAGAACCTCTACAGCTATACTTATATACACACATACACAATATAGATATATACAAAATGATTTTATTATTCACAGTTCATTAGACAGGTATTACCGTTTTTGTAATGTATAATTAGGAAACTCAGGATAGTCAAGTTAAGTAGGTTGCAAGACTCTGGAGCAGGCACAGAGTCTAGAAATCAGGCCCCATGGTAGTCTCTTCATCACTTTGGTGTACAACCTGACTCATGCTAAGTGACTGTAACTGTAAGTGCCACATGAGAAATTCAGACGCACGTAACAGGCTAACCTAGTCAAAGAATCAAAGGCCCCAGACTTACAACAAGAGAGAGTCAAAACAAAGACACATTTATGGGTTTGTCAAAGGAACAAAAACTGCTGAAGAAGTCTGTAAGAGCAGTTCACTAAAAGGAAGAAAATGTCAGAAGTATGAAGTGCTGAAATGTGCAGGGATGGGGCAGGGTGAGAGGGCCATGTGTGGATAAGAGCAGTTATTACTGTACTACATGAGTTAAAAGAAGACGATTAAATTGACAGGTGGGTGTAGTGCTGGTTATGCTATTTACAGACTGAGAACTAGTAGTTTGGCATGGACAAAATATAGAAGGAAAGTTTTCCATTTACAAGAGTGGATTTGAATAGTAGATGCTCAATGAATACACGTCACGTTCACGATTGTGGCATTTCCTTTCCCACTTCTCCTTAGACATGGTCCCAGTGAAAAAATTTGGAGAGACTGAGAAAGGAAGGAAGAAGGGAAGCCCACATATGTTATATTATTCTCTGTTTAGATGTTCTTTTCACATAAAATTTGAGTTTGTGTGTCTTACTTCCTCAATAGCAATCCTTCCCATCCTCCAGCTGATCACAGAAGGTTAACCCAGGTTAGAGAGCAGAGCTGTTAAACCAGTTCATGTTTTTTTCTAGTTCCATGAGATGCACTGAATTGCTGGATGCATTTGCAGGGGGAACAATGACTAGTTCTTTTTTGTACATATGCTGCCCATTTTTAAGTTCAGTGATTACATTTTCCTTTTTTGTTGTTGACATTTTATATTGTTTGCTTTTCCCTTCACTGTAATGCAGTTTTCTGAGTAAATATTTTAAGGTCGACTATGTGATTGTGTACACATTGGAGAATAAGGAAACTGCTTGTAGTCAAAGAATGAAAATTCGTTAGCCGTATGGAACAGGCAGGATGAATGAGAAAACTTCTTATGTCAAATTATGTTCTTGGTAGGTTACCTCAGGCACTCTATGAACTTCTCTGAAGAACTAAAGTGAAATTATCATAATCACATATACACATTTTATCCTTGCCTGTCATAATAAAAAGAAGAGAAAAGTTATATTAAATACATTATCTGTCTTACTTTGAGATTAAAAAGAAAATGAACAATTAATCATAAGAAACTATAGATAATTTAGCCAATGTACCATCATAAGGAATTCAGTGAATTAATAGCATCTGATGTCTATATTAGAAACATATCCAGTGGGCATAATCAAAGCTCTGGTTCTCGTTTTGCTTGAGCACATGGTATTTGACTTGGCTGGGTACATTTGTGACAGTGTTTTGAAACATTTGACATTGCTAAGGTAGCATTCCTTCAGAATCTTTTTCTTTAGTGCATGTGAAAAAAGAATCAACCACGAAAACACTCCCTGTGCATCTCCTTGTACTTCTTGGGAGGCTTGAGATGGACTGTTAGGAAAATACTGTTGTCTTAAGTGCTGAAAACACTGTCCTTTTGTCCTTTATTTAGTTGCTCAGGAGACAGAGAAGGACATCAAAATATAAACAAGCATCAAGTGGGCTGCCACCTAACTTTCTTGCACTACTTTCTTAAATTTTTTGCTATGTGCTAGCACTGTTGCTGTTGTTGTTTAAGATTACTTGGGTCTCAGGACTGGGTTTTGCAAGTTTCTGTTAGTAAGAAAAATCCACATGTCACATGAAAAATTGATGGAAGAGGTATTTCCCATGAAATTTTAGCCTTTTCAAGAATAGTTGATGAAAGTCCCTTTCACGGATTTCCTTAGGATGACTTGTGAAAACAACCAAGAACAATAACACACGATGAAGAGATGGGTAAAATTCTTCCCTCAAAAGACCTGCCCTCTGATCCACTAGCCAGCTAGTCCATGGAGCTCTCCTCTTCCTCTCTGGCCCTCTTCATGGATCCACTGGAATGAACCTCTGTTTTTTATGACTCTTCAATTCTTTGTTTGGTTCGACGTCTCTTACCCCACTGTTTTAAAGAGAATCACGAGGAGGGCACACATAAGCAGTGTTAAAAAGTAACTCTAGCACTTCCCAACGTGGAATGCAGTGACCTGGCTTTGTTTTGTTCCAGAGGTACCTTGGTCTGACCCTGCCAGGGGCCTCCTTGTGGTTCACCAAGAGTAGACAGCTTGACTGAGGCTATAGAGAGCAAAGATAAAAGGGAGCAAGAGCTGAGGGCAGAGTTGAGGCTGAGTTAGGCTGGCTGTTGGCGAGCCTCCATGACAAAGGAGCCACTGGTAGGTGCCTGGCAGGGTAAGCAGATGCCTCAAGTCCCAGGCAGATAAACCACATGAAGAGACTCTGGGAGCCTGGAAGTATTGAATGTGCACATGAGCCAAAAGCTGCAGAGACTGAAGCCCAGGCCAGCATCCACGACAGCTCCTGGCATAAGTCTATAAAGTCTGGGGAAGTGATGTGGGATTTCCACCCATGTTGGCTTTTTATCTGGCAGAACTCCCTCGTCACCTCTCCTAATTTCTGAGCCTGGAACTTGGGTGGTCGTCCATGCCCAAAAGAGCTGTTTCTCAAGCTCAAATGTGCGTGAGAATTATCTGAGTCAAAACTGCAGATTCTGACACAGTAGCTCACAGGTTTGGCTGAAGGTTCTGGTTTCTAACAAGCTTCCAGTTGATGCCAGTACAGCTGAACTGGGACACACTTTGAGTGGCAGAACCTTAAAGACTGTTGCTGTTGGATCTCACTAAATCCTGGTCTCTGACTCACAGCAGTGTGCTTTCCTCACGGGAGAGGTGAGCAGACCCTCGCGGCTAGCTCAGAGCTGACACCCAGCAAGCAGACTTGAGAGTGAAGTGGGAGATTCAGCTTTGTTCTTCCTGTGACAAAGCAGGGCCTCACTGAATGTCATCTAGGTAGAAAACCTAGCTGTCTCCTGACCCAGATGGTTTTCCTGGACACATTGATGTTGACCACACTGCTCTGCTAAGAGCTGTCTTTGGCCTGGTTGGGGGCCTTGTGAGAAGCCAGGAGAAACTCTGACCTTAAACACATACCTGTTTTGTTTTTTCCCAGATTAAATATCAAATTTTATCATTTTCCTCAAGGAGAACTTGTTTTCTGATTTTTTAAGAAAATATTTATTTATGCACACAAGAGCTGGGGTACAGGTCAGAGGCGTGGGAGGTGAGAGGATTCACCAGAGACAGAGTGGGGAACAGAACAGGAAGATGGACTGAAACACACTGCTGAGGAAGGCAGTGGGTGAGGCAGGAGAGGTCTGCTGCGCCATGGGGGTCCCCTCCCTGGCTGGGGATCGAAATCTCTATAGTGGTTGCAGAAGTCCCACAGTGTGGCGACACTCAACCCCTTGTGCCACCAGGGAGGCCCTGTTTTCTGATTTTTTAAAAAAAAAATTTCTTCTTACTTTTGAGTGATATAAATTCCTGTTACTGAGAAAAGGGACCTGGTTGGAAAAGTTGAGTGTTGAGTATAATTCCCCTGCAACACTGGTTGCCTTAAGGTGGCCCGGACTCTTCCATAAGGGAAGGAGAGAGAAGGTGGAGAAAGTGCCCTTCTGGATCACAGCCCTGCTTTACCCTGTTGACTTCATAGCACGAAGGGTCGACTGAACCCTAGGAACCCGGATCATCTACAATCCATCTTGCAGATTCCAGCTGTTTAGATGGCTTTTAAGTAATTTGCACTGTGAAAGGAGTCCTAACTTCAGAAGTTTGGGGACTCTGATGTGAAGTGAGCAAGTTTAATGGTTCAGCAACAGAGGAAACTAAGGGATTGTCTGGCTGTTGATAATTTATATTATCCTTTCATAGATGCTATTTGATCTGGCCTTCAGATCCAATCCTGCATACCAATTAGGTTTGCCAATAAAATATAGGAACTCAGCCATGTCTGTGTTATATGTATTTTCAGTGGCTACAAACACAGTGTAGCAACAGAGTGGTTATGACAGAAGCTAATGGCCCCCCAGGCCTAAAATATGAGCTATCTGTCATTATCAGGAAGTGTGCCAGCCCCACCTTAGGCAGTTACCCTTTGCAGCTATTGAAAGTTAGAGAAGATGAAATTAACATTTCCTCGCCTTTATCGATAGTGCGCTTCCTCCTGTAGAGCTGGTGTGTGTGCTGTGCTGTCCCTGAAGACGTTTCTGGCAGTTCAGGTCTGCTGATAAGGAATTTGTCAGTTTTTCTTTGTCTGGATAAAGGACTTTATTTCTCTTATTTTTTACAATTTCTTTTAATTTTATATAGACTTCTGGGTTGACAGTTTTTCTCCTTTCAGAACTTCAAAGATATTACCTAGTTTCTAATAAGAAATGCAAAATATTTTTTTTTATTTTCATAACTGTGAGATTTGCTTTTTTGCTCCTGTTGCCATAGAAAATTTTCCCTTTTTTTTTTTTTTTCAGAAGTTTCAGTATGAAATCTGTAGGGTTGTTTATTTGACTTGCTTGCTGGGTACTAATGCGTGTGTGTGTGTGTGCGCATGTGTGTGATTTCTCTTGCTGCTTTCTTGGGTAAATGTTTTAATGTCTTTCAACATTTTTGGAAAATCCTCAGACATTGCCTCTTCAGATATTTATTCCTTCCTTTCTGAGGAAATATGAACAATCATAATTTGTTGGTATTGAATTGTAACTTTTGAACACTCTCACGAATGCTCACTTTTTCTTTGTGTTTAAGTTTGGATGTTTTCTGTTGGCCTATTTTCTGATAATTTCCTTGACAGTGTCACATCGGCTGACGAGCCTGTCAAAGACAGTCTTCACCTCTGTTATTGTTTCACGTTCCTAGCATTTTCACTGGATTCTTTCTGATAATTCCTGTCTCTGCTAACAATTCCCATCAGGTCATGTAAGCTGTGACCTTTTTCTTTTTTAGAGCTTTTTTTTTTTATTATTATTAGTTATATTTGACATCATTTGTAGTCCCCAGGGGGTACCCACCACCATTTCACCCGTGCACCATCACCTCAGTCCCTT
>JAGFMF010011634.1:4856400-4917696 GCA_019455555.1 Galemys pyrenaicus
AAGCACAATCCCCTCCAGATCCATCCATGTTCCCATGAATGAGTCTAGTTTTTCATTTCTGATTGCTGAGTAGTATTCCATCGTGTCTATGTACCACAGTGAAGCTCTAATTTTGTATGCCCCCGTACTTTAGGTTTTATCAGCACATAAGATAAGACTAATCTGAGGCTCAAATTATTTAAGAGAGACTTACTTTATTTTTCAGTTTCTTCTAAAATCAATCATTTATATCAACTGCTGTAATTTCATAGTACTATAGTGAAAATTACCATAGGTAAAAATCAATGATAGAGGATGGAGAAGTGCATCAAAATTACCTCTGTGATACAGTCATCCATCATCACATGTTTTCGGATAGCCCTCTTTAGATCTGCTTTGCATCTGAGTTTTTTACTTTTCTCCTAATACCTCAGACTCAGGATGTATGAAGAAAAGTATAAGGCATCCTCAGCATGTGCTGTTTAATTTTTTCAGTGAAGCATATTAAGAAGTGACCCTATGTAGCCAATAGAAACCATCTGCCAAAGGAAATTTCATCAAGCAAGGGAACATGAAAGGTATCAGAGCGGGAATACACACCACATGATCCTTATTTAACTCTCTGTGTCTGTATATACAAAAGAAAGATTAGGTTTAAGTGCCTTTATCATAGTTATCACAATCTGGTAGAACTTTTCATTTGTTATACTTTCCTGTATTTTTCAGAATCTCTACCATGTACCCATGTAAATGTCGCAATCATTTTTTTTTTTAAATAAGTAACCTGAATTAGATAAATAAGAAAAAGGGCATACCATACTTTCAATTAATTTGCTCATAGTCAAACAGAAGTCTAAGACGCCTGTAATAAGTGAAGCAATTTCTCCAGCTACCTAAGAATGTGAGAGGTTGTAGTATCAGATTAGTATGGGAAGTTGTCAAGGAAGGCTTTCCTAGGAAGACAAACTAAAGACAGCTTTTGCAGGAAGGCAACAGGATTAGAATGACTAGGAGAGCAGTCAAATTCCAGAATGGGAGAACAGCGTGAACAGACGCTGGGCATATGGAACAAGATAAAGTCTCCATGAAATAAGTGCTTATTTATTATTATACCAAGCTACACATAAAACAGCTAGTCATCGTCTTTCTAGAGGAGAAAATGGAAACTGTTCTCAAAGAGGATTCTTGATTCATCTTCATCCTGGTCCTTTGGAATAGTGGTGTGTATAGGAAAATCAGTAACTCCAAGTGCTTTAGAGGAAATTAACTTCTCATTCACTCCACACGCTGTGTCAGCTCTGCCACACATAATGTGACTGACTAGACAAAGTGAAGTATATCATTTGTAGAAACTGTTTTCTCTATGGAAATGGAAGTTTGGGTTTTTTTTGTTTTTTTTAAGGAGCGCTACCTCTGTAGCCTCCTCTAACTTGTACTCAGGAAGCGATAGATATAGCCTCACTTCAGTGGTTCAGATCCAATTTTATTGCAGCATATGTCATGGTACAATGAAGAGATGTCCTTAGGTGGGTAACTTCAAATAGTAGAGTGTCTTTAAACAAGGGGAGTCTTGGGCCTCCCTGGTGGCACAGTGGGTTAAGCAATGCACTATGAAGCAAACAGTAACTTCTGCAGCATGAGTTTGATCCCTGCCGCCGGCCAGGGAGGGGACCCACATGGTGCAGCAGACCTCTCCTGCCTCACCCGCTGCTCCCCTCAGCAGTGCATTTCAGTCTGTTTGCCTATTCTGCTCCCCACTCTGTCTCTGGTGAATCCTATCATCTAGACTCTGGCCTGTACCCTAGCTCTTGTGTGCATAAATAAATAAATATTTAAAAAAAAAATAAACAAGGGGAGTCTTGTCCTCCTTTGTCCTGGAAAGTGCTGATTCTAAATACTTGGTCTTCTGGCAGGTCATGTATTAGATGATGTGCAGTGATTTTTGATATTATGGAGAGACCCATTACATTGCTAGTAGCCCAGGTAAAAGAAAATCATGTAAATCATGTGATCAGTTTTCTGCATTCAGAATTTGAAAATGTGTGTAAAAATGTGCCTAAATTGACAAAGTGCATGAGGGACATCTCATCTCCTTGCAGACACAGATTTTATAGCTTGCTACGGCCTTCATTAACCTGCATGTCAGGTCCATTCATATTTTATGAATTGCCATAAATCAGGCATTGTTTTATATGTTTCTGTAAAAGAAAAAAAAGTATCTTAGGAGGCCAAACTTAGCAATTCTCTTCTGTGTTCAGCTTCTACTCTCGCTGGTCTGTGTTCTATAAATGATTATAAAGCTCTGACTTTTTTAAAGCTCTGCTGGGAGAGTGGAGGGGTTTAGAACTCTTCTTTCATATTTTTGCCCTCTATGTGATATGCTATGCCCAATAAAGGGAATACCAAGCACAGAGGTATATTTCTGTATTTAATCTATTGATATAAATATTACTTCTTCATATAAACTACAAGATAATCTTCAGGTAACAAGAGACATGACTGCTAAGTATTAGACATGCATGTGTGGTCTCACTATAAGTTGACTGGAATTTTCTGGATTCTGACCATGCAGTGCTCACCCTATAAAATGTTGCTTCCCACTGAATAATCAGCTCTGGGTGCCTTTTAAAGACAAGGTCTCATGCAAAGCACTGAGCTCACAGTAATAGCCACTGGTGAAGCTTCTGCTTTGTGCTTAGCTCTTTGTAGACAGACTGTTTGATTCCCTCAGCACAGTGCTATAGGACAGTATGATTAAAAATCACCAACCTCTATGGAGTGCTTATTTAAACACCAGACATTATTCTAAGCAATTCACATAAATGAATCACTTCCATTCTCATAATTTTATGTGAGAGAGACCATTGACCTATAGTCATCCTTGCTTTATTGGAAAGGAATCTTAGACACCAGCAGAAAAGGTAAAAAGCTGAGATCTGAACCCTGGAGTCTGAGCACAAAGCATGTGCTCCCATAATATCTTCACATGAGAGGTGAAAATTCTAAGTTCCCCAAAGGCCAACTTTCCAAAGGTTTTAGGGAGGTTGAGTGACAAATTCAGGATTCCAGTTGAATCCTGTGTGACTCTGAAGCTGCTCCTTATAACCATCAGACTGTGCCTCCTCCTGGTTGATTCCTGCTTCCCAAGAGTTTCCAAAAGGTGATGGAGACAACTAAATGGCAGGCAGATTGTAATAAGGACAGAATAAAGACATAACCAGGAAATATGGAAATTCTCTGCAGGTCGTGATTAAATATAACTGTGGTATCAAAACCAGCGTCTCAGGGGGAGGCCCTTGGGCCCTGACTCTCAGAGGGATGAGCAAGATTTCACTTGGGCTAGAAGGAACAAAAGAGACAGTTCAGGAAAGTAGCAAAAGAAAAGGAAACATAAAATCCTAGCGCTCATTTTCTGAGGTGATGCGCTTAATGCTCATTTGCATGCCCCTCTTTGTTCCTTTTAATTCCACTCAAAATAAATTATGGCTTTAGAAATCCCTTTGCAGTATTTCCCAATTTTTGCACATATATTAGGAACTTGTTTTAAAATTGTAAATGAATGCAAGTCTTTAAACATTGCTCGTTGCTAGCAAATTGCTAGGTGTGAGGAGGAAATGAGACTCACTGGCTTGGGCGTGATACCAGCAGAAACCCGGAGAAGGCTGAGGCCCGGCTGAGCTGGCCACCACACACCTTAGCCCTCCTGTGCTCCTTAGGTCGCCTACCTGGAGAGTCTGCAGGCTCGAGATTCTTACAGTATGTTTCTTGAGCGATCTCAGAGTTGACAGAATGAGGCAACCAGTGATACCTTTGAGGAGACATTTTTTAGAACAACCTTTTAGCAACAAGGCCACAAAAATAATAGACAACAAATGGAAATGGATTTGCATTTCAGGCTCAGATGTCAGTCTGCAGTCTGAGTGGGGAGGCAAGAGAACGCGCCAGTGCAGAGATGGAAAAGGGAGGCCAGCTGCAAGCATTTGAATCCTGTGTTAGGCACATGGCCTCAGGAAACATTTTCTAGTGTTTCTGAATCTCTGCCAAGTCGCTATAAAATGGGAAGGGTGTCAGTCATCACTCTGGAAGGTTCTCATGAGCATTCAATGCATTAACGTAAATAAAGCCCTTGTGTTGGTACCTGACATCCTGAGCCCTAGTTATTTTTAATATAACCTTGGGGGATGCACTTGACCATTACTCAAGGCCTGTACTTCCATGAGCAGGGCATCCTGGCACTGCCTTTTGTGTATTTTATTTTTTTTTAAGATTTTTATTTTATTTTTATGTATACATGAGCTGGGGTAAAAGCCAGAGTCATGGGAGGTGAGAGGATTCACCAGAGGCAGAGTGGGAAGTAGAACAGGCAGACTGACCAAAATGCACTGCTGAGAGTAGCAGTGGGCGAGGCAGGAGAGGTCTGCAGCGCCATGTGGGTCCCCTCCCTGGCCGGGGATCGAACTCACGCTGCTGTGCAGCAGATGCTTTACAGTGTGGTGCTCAACCCGCTGTGCCACCAGGGAGGCCCCTTTTTGTGTATTTTAATCATCAAGCTCTTTCTAAGTGTCAAGGATCAGGCCAGACCATTGCATCGTGTTGCCCTGTTTCTACAGCAGCCTTGCTAGGTGCTTCTCACTCTTATTTCATGGGTAAGTTCAATCACTTGTCAAGGGCATAAAACTAGAAAGAGAGGATTTTAACTCCAAAGGCCACACTCATTGTGGCTGATTATTAAAAGTACAGGAGTGGGAAGATGAAGATAATAAAGGTTATCTGAGACCTGCATAATGTTGTTCTGCTGCTGAAATAATAGAGAGTTAATTGAAAGAAGAGAAAATGAGCCAATTAGAGCTGCTTAGCGGGTCTTGTCTGTGGGTAGTGGCTTCTGGTGCCTCGAGATTTAATGTGAGCTGTAACTGGAATGGACCCTAATGGAGAGCGGGATCAGTTCGAGCTTGAGGTTGAGATGCAGGACAGTTAATGAATGAGAAGAAAATGGGCGATCAGACATCTCTTGCTGACCTGCGTCATCTAACTTGTGTTGCAGTAAGTGATACCTATTCTGTCACATTCTTTCTGCCATATATAACATAAAAGCTTTAAATGGAGATCTTTGGCGGGGTTTATCTCTCTAGGACTAAAGTAATGGTTGCACATAGATTCAGCAAGTTATTTACTAAATTAGGGGCATTTTTTTAATGTTAACTTTCTACTTTTTTTATTTTTGTTAGCCATATTCAACATAACCCATCCAATTTATTTCTCTTCCTGTGAGGTTTACCCAATTACTCTTTTCTCTCCATTGCCTAGTTACTGGAAGTGTCTGGTCACTGCTGTTATCACCTTTGCAGCATCTTTCGCCATTTATGGGTAACTGGGGCAGCAAGGGCCTTGGTTCAGGAGGGGGTTTTGCTTTGTGGAAAGTCAAAAGCCACCGAGGATGTGAAAGACCAAGATCCTGATTCAGCTGTTGTGAGGCTGAAATTTGTTAGTCCACCTTGTCGTGGTGCAGACAGTGTCAGAATGTATCTTGGGCCACCAGAGAGTCAAGCCTTGCAGAAAGGAGACCTTGATGACTGGAAGGCAGGAAGAAGGAAAAGACTCTTCACATTTCCGTTTGCAAAATAGCCTTTCCCCATTTGCCTCTCACCAGAGCTTTGGCCCTGCAGCTGGCAGAGGTGACACTCTATCCATTTTATAGCAGTGACTTGCCCAGCATCGTGTCTGGTCCTAGAAAGCCCAAAGCTTTTCTGGTGCTTTTCCCCTCTATGCCTCTACACTACTTCTACTTTAACTGTGACAGAGATGACTCTCAGTTGTTACCGTCAGGGGCAAGGTGGTAAAAGCCAACTGGAGCAATAAAAGGTATTCCCAGATGAAAATTTGTTCCAATTTAGAATGTCACTTTATCCCTCAGACTTGCACACTTGAACTCCCTCATTCTGAAGGATTTCAAGGTCCATGTCTTTAAATGAAATTTATGGGCCTTTTATTTCCTACATTTGTAACTTTAGTCCTCACTTTTTAGGCTTTCTATTTCTATTTTCCACTCACCAACTTCTTCTACTTGTCTGAGAGATATTTTATTCCAAAGATACTCCAAAGCTGACTTCTTGATTCCCAAGCCTGGCCATTAAAGTAGTATTTATCCCCAGGAGGCCCATCTCCACAAAATACATCACCTCCCTGTCCCATAGCTCCTTGTCGCCAACCTCACATCAAATCCATCATCAAGTTCTGTCCCTTCTCTGATGAAGACCTACTCCATGGCTGCTGCCACCACTTGCACTACTGTCAACCCTCACCTGGGCCAGTTAGGAGTCCTCTGGGGTCTGTGGGCATCTGCCCCACCTCCGCTCGACCTCTTCCTGAGAGAAAAGCCAGAATAATCCGTCAAATATATTCTCTTAGTTAAAACTCACCATTGCCTTCCAATTTGCTTAGAATCAAATTGAAGCATCTTACCCTCTTCCATAAAGGTCTTGGTGAGTAGGCTGTTCTGAATGACCTTGTGCTAAACTTCTACCTCACTTAGCACCAAGGTCTTTGATCTTCCCTCTGCTTTTCAAACAGGATGAACACTTAGGTCTTTGCATTTGTGGTTTCCCTTCAGCTGGCTTCTTGGTAGGTTTTAGGTTACTGCTCAAATATTACTTCAAAGACAAGTTTTTCTCGCTCCCTTCTTCCTCAGTGCTCTCCATGTAACACTTGGGTTAAAATTCTCACTATTTTTTTTTTTTTAATCTTCACATCCCAGTGGACTAGATGCACCATAAAATAGGGACCTTGCTTTGTTGGTCACAGCTATAAAACTGTCACCAATGTCATCTGGATACCTTTAGACACTCACTAAATATCCATGACTTTCATGCAAAAGTAGCATTGTTGTCTTTTCCTCCTATTTCTTCATAAAACACATATATTAAAATATGCTTTTGGAAGCTTTTGTAGTCATAGCTGACATGATTATTTGTAAAAAGCAGCTTATTGAGACGTTCCCAATGAGTGTAGTTTTTTAACTGTGTTCTTGCATTGTTAACAAATGATATTTAGGAAGGATAAGTCTTACTGGCTGAGGGGCTGTCCTCCAGGAGCTGACAGCAATAATCTCTCACAGGCTGAGCTGACCAAGTTGGGTTCTGTAACTACACCCCACATCTGTGAGGAACATGATTCCCCAAATTCTTCACAGAATAGCATCAAGATTCCCACATTATGATTCCCCAAATTCTTCACAGAATAGCATCAAGATTCCCACATTATGATTCCCCAAATTCTTCACAGAATAGCATCAAGATTCCCACAGCTTCAAGAAGCAAGCACACTTCTTTTGGAGAGGCTCTAAGAACACATTTACACAAATGACGACAAGAAGTATAAAGATAGTGGAAACAGCAGAAGTGGAATCATGACTGGAGAGTTCCGTTCACGTATCAGAGACAGTAGGAAACCCTGAGGGAAGGCAGTTTGGGCAGGAACTGAGGGCTAGGGGGGGCTGCTAGACTGAGAGAGTTTGAATCATGATTCTGCCTCTGGTTCCCAGTGTGCCTTGGCGCAGTCCATCTCTCCTGGGTTGATTTGTGCTCTGCAAATCGTTATATTTAAAGCACTAAGAATGGTGCTGGTGTTAGGCATACACGTGATGGCTGTAGAGGTGTTGCTCTAATTTTCATCCTAGGTTAATTCCTTACCCTCTCTGAGACTCTGGATTCCAACCTGTAAGATGTGGAAAACAAATTCTGTTTCGTCCTTCCATGTACGTGAATGAGGAGTACATTCTCATGACGTTATTAGGAACTGAATACATCTTTTTGTTAATGCATTTAGTTGTATCTTCACAAGTACTCAGGGAATAACTATAACAATGTTCCCTGTTTCCAGGGGAGGATACTGAGACTCCATAGCAAGCCCAGAGTCACCCTGTCAGGCATGGAATTTATGCCCCTGAGCCTTTGGCTGGTGACTACATAAAGGAAGTACGACTTCCCAGGAGACATTCAAAAGAGAGAGCTTACATTCTTATCTTACCTGGTCTACCCTTGTGTCCTAGAAGAGCTGACAAGGTGACTTCTTTCACTTAAAGCCTTCTCCTTTGTTCTGAAACTTCCTCTAAAGGGAGGCCTCTGAGTTATTTGACATTCAGCCAGCAGCAGTCCTGCTGAGCCTCAGGTTTGATCTGCTCTCCTCAGAGATCCCAAGTATTCTGAAAAGTATACTGTCTCCTTCAAACCCTGATTCCTCTTAGAACAGCTCTTAACCACTTTCGGGTTGTCTGATCTGTATTCCATAATGTTGAATTGTGAATTTTCTTTGGATGATTAGAATCTTGTTTCCCTCCAGCCAGCCCCCAGACTCACTTGTCTTTCTCTTCTAGTTTCCTGTCTCCTGGATCACTAGTCATTTCTCATTTTAACTCCTCTGTATCAACCTTGTTTTATTTCCTGTGAGTTAATCATCTTCTGAGCAAAGAACTGGCATGCTTCAAGCCTCATACTCACCATGAATATGGGGATTTTCTTTTTTTCTGTATGAAAATCACACATTCAGTTGACTCAAGGGACTGTTACAGGGCAACCCTAATGTAAAATGGGTTTCCCTGACTGGGTCCTCACCCGCATGCTCAGAAGACTTTTATAATAAGCCTCAACTTCAGGCACACGCAACAAAAGTTATTAAAGGTTTTTATTTTACAAAAGAAGGGGAATAAAGTAGAAATAACACCAAGGGAAGAGAGGGCGACAAATCCGAAAATATCCTACCAGATATTCCGAGCTGGAGAGCTGGAATGCAATGGCGTATTGAGAGCTGGCTCTGAATCAAGTGAGATGGCTCCAGAAGAAGCGAGTGCCCAAGGCTCACCTCTCTGGTTTTATAGCCAGCCTAGCCTGGCTGCTTAACTCCACCCTCAGGTCCCAGTGATCCACTCATATTGGATTTGTAGTTCTGGAACATTGGTGGTCTGGAGTGGGGGTTGGAGTCCATAAACCTATCTGTGTAATCCATTCAAGACTACCTTTCCCCCTAACAGGACTAGAGAATTTGGAGTTATCTTCAAGCTCTTCAAAACCTGTCCATTCCTGAAGGGTGATTTACATAGAGCAATAAAATGAGATGCTAATTGTCCCTCCAGAAATTTCTATTCCTCCCATTCTTCTTTTTTGGCCCTTATGAAATAAGGGCCATCTATCTTTATATTTGACTTTGGTTTAATATTCTTAATGTACGTAAAAATATTTAGCATTCAAGGACAGCAATTTAATTTTAAAAGAAAAACAAACCATTAACTCTACATCTAACCGTTAGGGGGAAAGGTGGTCCTAATAAATTATGGGTGTGTGGACTCCAACCCCCACTCCAGACCATCAGTGTTCCAGAACCACAAATTCGATAAGATGATTATCGAAAAATAAATTACTAAAACCTAAGGGTGAAGTTAAGCAGCCAGGCTGGCTATAAAACCAGAGGTGAGCTTGGGGTCTTTCTTCTTACTAAGGAGCCAGACCCCTTCCTTCAGAGCCATCTCATTCGACTCGGAGCCAGCTCTCAACGCGCCATTGCTTAAATCTAGTAAAGTATTTGTAAATTTGTATCCCTTTCTTTTTCCTTTAACATTATTACTATTTTATTCCCCTTTCTTTCATAAAATAAAACGTGCTAATAACTTTTGCCACGTGTACCTGGAGTTGGGACTTTTAAGTCTTCTAAGCGCGCAGGTAAAAAACCCAGTGTGGGGAACCCATTTTATATTAGGGTTGCTCTGTAACATAACTACTAAGCCCAATACATTTAGAGTAAAAAAAAAATTTAAATCCTAAAATTAAAAAAATAAAATGACCTTAAGCACCACCCTCTAAAATGTAAGCCCTTGGATGTCATAGATGTAATAGTCTTCTTCTAAAACATGTTCTTGGGAAACACACCCAAGCATTGCCTCATTTAGGAATTGGTGAAATCCAGACGTTTGTCAGTGAGTTGTATGTGAAGTCACCCGGGCTGAGTAACTTCTTTGCTGATGTTGAGGCCTAGGTCAGGCAAGGGCACTTTAGGGGTGACTAGGCAGTTTAGGGAGAGGACAGGTGGGGCCTCAGAAGAACTAAGTTTTGGAGATAAGGATGGGAAGAGAGATAAGGGAAGATCCAGAGTTGGGACAGAATTCCAAAGGGAACTAGCAAGTGCCCAAGACTAAGGGCAAAGGGACATTTCAAGAAAAAAGGAGTGATATGGGATGCGATGTGGATGTGGTAGAGTGAGACCACCTAGAAACAACCGATCACAGAGAGACTAGTGGAGCTTTGGAGTGACTAGGGAAAGAAGGTCTATATTCCCTGAAGTTCAACTCCACTTGGGCTCCCTGGCCCCTCTCTGGCCTGGTTCCACGGGCCTGGGGGTCCCACTTTATTTCTGTTCCTTTCCTTCTCAATACACTTTTTCTAAACAAATCTGCCTCTCCTCGCCTGCTTGCCTGAGCATCTGCAGAGTTCCTTGAACTGCGACTTCATGAGACACTAGCTCGTGGTGGTCTAGTGGCTGGGACCCAGCGATGCCACTACAGCATGGGGTCCATTCCTGCCTAGAAGACTAGGCCTGAAAACCTGAAGTTACGGTATAGATGTCTTGTCACTTGCTACCACAGATTCCCTCAGGAAACCATCAACAACACTGAAGACAACTCAACAGCTATCTACTTCCCCTGTTTCTCTTCAGATGCCCAAGTACATCATTTGGTGTCTTTAGTTGGAGTTCACCATCTTGGAGTGTGGATTCCTCTTAGTTTTCCAGCTATGGTGACCCAGCCCCTGAATTTCCTGTTATTCCTCCTGTACCTGATAGTCTCTACCAGCCATACTGGGCTCATGTTTTGGCTCAGAGATCAATCAGGGAAGAAGCCTTGTCCCCTACACAGGAGCACTGATGGGCTCTTATTTGTCCCAAATCAGAATCTCACTGGTTCCCATGTCAAACTGGTGACAGTTCTGAGGAAAATGTTGTAGTCTCTCCTCTGGGCAGGAAGAGAGTTAAGGTCATTCCCTGTTTCTTCTCTTGCATGTATGCCCTCATTCGAACACTACAGCTTTCCATGAACTCACTCAGTGAGCTCTTTTAGTATTCAGAGGGCTCTGCTTCCTTTTTTGGACAATGCTCTCCTCCTTTCTCAAACAGCACGTAGTATGTGCCTGCTGAAAAAAGCCGCAGAAAGCTGCAAGCACTTGCTTCTGAATTGGAGGGTGAGTCTGGAGCTCACACAGGAAAAACCAAGGCTGACTGCAGCATCAGGCCATGAGACCAGGTCAGCAGGGTTTACGGCACTTAGCATAGGCAAGCAAAACTGTAAGAAACATGCAGGGCACACACTCATATTTAATTCAGTTGCTTGAGGCTGGATCTCCCTCACCGAGTTACTATCATAAAATCAAGACAAAATAGACTTTTCTAAGGATTGGCAGGACAGAAGCTGAGGGAGCAGGGGACAAGCTAGAGAATGGGAGTCTTCTGGTACTGACAACAGTGTTTTGAACCAAATTTGTTCTTTTCATATGCAAATATTCTGTCTGCTGTGCAGCTGGCTTCTCCACTGCTCCTGAGCACTAACAATCAGAGAGCATTTCCCGAGAGCATCATTGTTCCAGACAGAGGTTCCTTTTCTTCCCTCTCTAGACTCTTCAATGATACTTAAATTGAGAGCCTACTGAGCGGGTGGTTTATTTTAGCATGTGAATTGTTCCCAACCAAAGGAGAATTTCATCTTCTCATTCTTTTTCTTTGAAAAGGCCAACTTTTTTTTTTTTCAAAGCACACACACAGATATACATAAAATATGGCGACATTTTTTAATATTGTTCTGTTATGGGGAAAATAATAAATTTTATCTTAAGACCTATTTTGCAGCAATCTGAATCTAACTATTTACATCAAGGAAATCAGTTTAATTTATAAATGAGTCAGTTGTGATAAAATTTCAGAGCAGTCATGCTCACATCTCAATTTAGCAAGACTTCTAAAGCAATAGCTGGATAACAAAATCTCTTAAATTCCCTCTTGCAAATTATTACCTATCTTCCTCAATAACTCTGTCATCTGCTTTCTCCCTGTGGCATTCGTCTCATCTTTCCCTCAAGTTTTATTTGTATTTTATTATCAGAATGTTGAGAGTTTTGAAATTCTTGGTACAAAGCTAAATCATGCATGGGACCAGACGGAGCAGAATGATGTTATTGAAAGAAATTAACTCAGACTCTGAATACTGAGCTATTGGTAAAAATAAATAAGAAATAGTCTTCTTCACCCTAGAGCCATGTGTATCGATCTACAAATTCAACTGGCTGATGAGGAAAAAAATATAGCTACAGAATGAAAGAAGCTATAAACAGGCAGCAATAAACATTCACATCATTTTTCTGGATGCGAGCTAGCACAAGCAAAGTTTAAAACCCAGTGCAGCTTGGCAACTAGTTAGTGTAAGGCAAATTATACTTCCCGTCTCTGCCCCCCACTGTTTTCTTGCTCCATATATTAGAGTCAATGGGAATAACTTGAACTTGTATGATGCTGGTATTGCATGGCTGTAATGGAAGAACAAAATACCTAATGCTATTTCAGTATGTCCAAGGAATTCTTCCACTAGTTTATCTTGTTGCATGCATGTATGCATGTATATTTTATGTATGTAGTTGGTCCTGGGAAGTGTGTGTGTTGATCCCTTGAGTTAAATTCTTATCTTTTCAGTTTAAACATTGAATTACTTCTCTCCCCTCCTCCAGTCTTCTAGAAACCAAAAATTAATACCGTTGCTTCAAGAGTGTGGGTTTTCTTATCCACCTTGAAAAGTAAGATTTTTTTTACCCTTTAATTTACATATATTTGACATCAGTTATAATCCCCATGTATCCTCCATCACCATATCACTAGTGCACCATCACCTCAGTCCTCGTGCTCCTGTCTTCCCTCAACCCTTCCCCACCCCTCCCCACCAAGTGTACCCGATTTGTCCTTGTGAAAGTAAGATTCTTATTTTGAATTTGGTACATTAAAACTTTGAACTTAATACCTTCAAAGATAAAATAAAACCAAAAGAGAAAAAAAAAAAACAATTCCAATTTTTATACCAATTTTTACACATTTATTATTTCTCCAACAGATAACGCTTATGTTGACAATTTTGCATGTTCACAAGCTCTTCAGGGAAGTATGTGTTAATTAAAATCTCCCACACAACAGTGAATGATAGCAGTTACACATTATTGTTTTAGTTCTATGAAGCCTTAAAAATGGTTATTTAATTGAAGAAAGAGGCAGTGGTGTGCTAAGAGAGTCGTAGTCTCGACCCCAGCAGTCCCAGGTCTTATAAATATACAAGTGATGACTTCTGTGACCCCATCTATGAAAATGATGAGAGGAATATATGTTAGAGAGCAAATCTGAGACACCAGAGAACACAGAGGGATACTATGAAATGAGAAAAAATTAGAGCATGTGCTCTTTATCAGCTGAAAACCAGATGCCATGAACAGGGAGGGTGTGATGTGATGCTAAACTCAATTAATTGTAAGCTCTACAGCAGTTCTACAGAGAACAGGATGGACATAGAAGGACAAATATTAATGACCATTAATTAGCTCAACGTGATAGTCACTTTTTTGTAAGAAGTAACCTTCAGAAGATATTCAGAAGTGAATAGATTATTCCCAACTGCCTGTCATTCTCGTCCTGTGGCAGTGCGGACAAGGCAGGAGCCCTGTGAACTCCACCACTGTGTGCAGTGGGTCCCCATGGGAGTCCTGTGGGGCTGCTTAGGAGGCGGTGTTGTCTTTGGAATTAACACAGGACATTTGAACTGCAAAGACTGACATCCTGGGCTTCAGGAAATTGCTGTCTTCAAATTCCTGAGAGAAAAGTAGAATAAAGAGAAAGGCAGAAAAAAGCTAGAACTAGGAGAGCATATTATCCTGGCAAAGTAATTAGAGAGAGGGCCTATTAGACTTTTTAAGTGTTCCATATATCTTTTAATGTAGAATGTACACTGATTTAATCTGGATGTAATTGCTGGTATAGAATGGTAACTGTGACACCACATAATGGAGCCCCAGTAATTTATGGGACTGGAGACATAACCTAAATTGGCATATCACTTGATTGGTGACATCTAATTTTCTGGAGTACAAGGAGCAAGGATTTATATGTGACGTGTTTGAGAAACTTGACCAAACGTTAAGACTTTGAAAAGTAAATTTAAAACACTGTATTCTAGACAACAAGAGTGTTGCCCATGGCCTTGGCGAAGTGGCTCATTTCCCTGAAGCCCCGTTTGTATAAGGCCACCTCTCTAGTCAAGAGCTCCTGTCCCTGTGTCCTGGCTGTTTTTGCCCTTAGCGGACATGGAATTCTCTCATCCTTTTCCCCAGGAAGAGGCTGTAGAGGATACAAGAGATGCACTTTCTTTGAGTTAGGCTTTATTGGGTTCTAGCTGTAATATTTATTTTTAAATTGCCAGAAAAAGCTCTTTATTAGCCTTTGCAGTGTTCCTTCCTGGTGAAAGAAGGCTGTGGAGCAGAGGAGAGGACCTTCCCATGGCCTCTTGGGTCCTTTTCCATGTTACGACAGGGTCTCATGGAGCACATCATCCTCTGAGTTTAAGGGGCACTAACCTTCTCACCTTAGCCCTGCTTAGAGGGTGAGTTGACCATTTACATGTAGCACTTCTGTAGGCAGACAGGAAATGAAAGCTTCTGCTATTTTTGGCTTCTTATTTGAAAATCAGAGGTGAAATTGACAAATGTAAATTAATTATGTTTAATTATCTTTACTGAAGTAGCATTGGTTTACAACATTGTATCTGTCTAGGGGTGTAGGTTTACACCTTTACAAATGCATGTTGTCACACCATCACCCAGACCCCAACCCTCCACCATAATCCATTGGTCCCACCCTCACCCCGTTGTCCCCCCAGTGAAAGAGTATTTATTAATGACACCTATGATTTCTAGAATTCACAAATAATCTAATAAGGGGTCTTAAGAAGTTTTATGTATCTATATGAAAACAAGTAGGTACCAAAATATCATAGGTATGCATTTCACAAAGAGTCAGATGAAGAACAAGCTCAAAAATTAACTCTTGATAGTTGACTATAGAATGAAGCACCCGGAAAGGAGGGGGTACTTTTAGGTTGCTTGGTTGGTCCAAAAGAGAGTCGAGGGGCCTCCCTGGTGGCACATCGGGTTAAGCAGCTCACTATGAAGCAAACTGCAGCCACTGCAGCATGAGTTTGATCCCTGCCTCAGGCCGGGGAGGGGACCCACAGGACACAGCAGACCTCTCCTGCCTGGCCCGCTGCTCCCCTCAGCAGTGTGTTTCAGTCCATCTGCCTGTTCTGCTCCCCGCTCTGTCTCTGGTGAATCCTCTCACCACCCTGGACTCTGGCCTGTACCCCAGCTCTTGTATGTATAAATAAATAAATCTTTAAAAAAAATTAGAAAAAAAAAAAAACAACAAAACAAAAGAGAGTCGATAAAATGGAGGAAATAGAAGTGAAAATCTTTAATGAATGAATGGTTGCAAAGAAGCTTTTCTTTGTTACTCTTCCTTCAATCCTTTTATTTATTTGTTTGTTTATTTATTTATTTATAAATGAAAGACCTGGGGGGCACAGGGGGGTAAGAGTATTCACCAGAGAGAGTGGGGAGCAGAACAGGCCAGCTACTGAAACACACTGCTGAGGGGAGCAGCGGGCGGCAGGAGAGTCTGCTGGGCCCTGTCAGCTCCTCAGCTGGGGATCAAACTCTTACTGCAGTTGCTGAGCACAGCCTCATAGCACTGCGACCCAACCCCTTGAGCCACCGGGGAGACCCCTCCGTTCAATTCTTCAATGACACAAAAAGCAATAACTCCAAGTCACTGCATTCTCCCCTTCTTGAAGAAGGCCACTTTTGCCCACCACTGCAGGGTAGAATTCTGTTTGGGTGCTGGGCGGTGGTGGGTACACAGGTAGGTAGATAAATGTTTTTTTAATGTCTGAAAACAGACATTTTAACTTATTTATTGACCTCTGAGAAATTTCTCTGCAGGTTGGGCTTCTGCATAATCACAGGAGTAAAAAGTCCATGACCCACCCAGCCACTCTCTGTGTTTATATTGATTTGATTGACTTGATTGATTGATTGACTGTATTGATTTCACGTTATGATGTGCGTGACTCAGTGGTTCAGCATTTGCAAAGACATGGCTGGTGACAGCTTTTATTGAGTTGTCTGAATAGAACCGAGTCAATAAAAATCCTCCTATAGACTAGTAACACACCGAACATTGATGAATGCTGGTATTAATATTGGTACGTGTTCGTATAATTCAGTACACTCAATTTTTACATAGAAAAGTTCACTCATAGAAAGGGCTTATCTTCTTTTTCACTTGCATCCTGAGTACAGGGTAGATGGATGGGAAACTGAATGAATAAGACTTTGTGACTTAATGTCATGTTACTAGGAATCAGGGAATCTGGGGTTAGAGCTCAGGAAATCCAGCTGATTTCAGGTTTTTCCAGGGTATCTTGCTGCCTAAGCATGAAGGAGCAGAAAATGATCTAGGCTGTGGGAGGAAAGGAGATATGTGCAGGCCACGGTGGGGCTTGTGGTTGTTCTCCAAGCCAGGGTTTAGATACAGATCATAAAACGGTGCAAATTGCTGTAGTGTTCCTTGGACGTCATTGGTCTTGCGTGTTCTGCAAATTGGACTGGACACAATAGTTCAGCTTAATGGAGATTTTCTGTTTTGTTTTTGTTTTTCTTTAATCAGGAGTGAGGCTGAGAGTTTCTTGTGAAATGGAGAACAGCTGCTCACTTTGGGGAGCTAACCACAGCCCACAGTCAGCTTGATAAGAGATCAGAAAAGGCGGGACTTATGAGCAAAGGTGTTATAAGCTTATAAAGTAGAGATGAATATACCAGCAAAAAATGGGCAAAAGCAACTTCAGCTAAAGCCCAAGGACAGATGTAAGCCAGTATCAGAAAATGGAGAGGGAGCTAGTCACTGAGCAGAAAGCCAAGAAAAAGGGCGATAATACTAAATGCATTCATAAGGCAAGCAGAGGAAGTGATCATCAAAATAACCACCAACGAGCAGGAAAGTCTAGGTCTGGCCTTTTTTTCCTTTCCGGTGAGATGTTGACGCTAATGAGACCTCACATCAGTATTTTCTAAAGCTGTAGGTCTCTGGGGTGGACAATAAACAGTGATGACGTTGATCTTGTAAAGAGGGACTCTTGTGTAGGAGAGCAAAGCCAGGAAAGGAAATGGAGTATCAGGTGAGCAGACTGCTAGAAAGTTCCCATCATGCAATGCTGAGCATCTGATGTGCTTAAGTTTGTCGTTTCTTAATCTGTCAAACTGAAATACTAATTCATAGCACTGTTTTGAGAAATGAAAGGTAAGCAGCAAAAAGTCTCAGAAATGGTGAGAGCTGAGTAAAGTGTAGCAATGCTTCGCTAGCTCTCCTGTGCGGCAGGAGACATGTGTTTTAAATAAAAATACATTATGGCAAAATACCATACAGAAGTAAAAGGATCCCCAAGTCTGGCAAGAAGTTAGGAAGTTCAGTAACTTGTCCAGCATCGCTTAGTAAAAGCAAAAGTGGACAAAACCCAGGTCTGTTTCAATTCCAAAACTGCTTTTCCATCTCTCCCCTCTGCTTCTCTAAATGAGATGAACTCTAAGCCACTGGAAGTGATAATTACATTTATAATTTCCTTTGCTTTCAAGTTGCAGACTTGACCAACAGTATCTGTCCCAGTGGATAGAGGTCCCATTGGTGGATGAGATCCAGTAAGCTGCTCTCTACTGCAGAGGGGCTTAAATATGCTTCTCTGCAGCCCTTCTGGCTGGTCAGTGGCCTGGTTTCACCTTGAAATTCAGGACCCAGGGCTACTCTCCCCCCCATACCACACCTCAGGCCTGCCTGAGCCCACCAGCTGAGCCTGCCTTGCACCCTCTGGTGGGGCCTTTGTATCCCGTTTGCAGGTCCCAGGACAGGCAGTGAAACTGCTATTTCAAAGCCACTGGACAAGTGCAGCGAGAAGAGATATTGGACTTGCTGAAAGGGAGTATTTGAGGGGGCGAGGGTGTTTGTGTGTAGTTTTCCTTGCCCAAATTGGGGCAACGATATGTGAGAGGAGAAAATATTCAAGTAAATATGGTAAGGTGATGAGAGCTGTAATATGAGCTTGGTGTCTCAAGAGGGGAGAGTTCTTAACTTCTCTGGCCCCTGGGCAAGAATTAACCCATCCTTATTGGCTTTTCTCTCTCCCAGACTTGGCTGGAATCCCGGGCAGGGTGTATTTAACCCTTCTTCTGCCTTCTCTTGCCCTTGCTGGTGTAGGGCTGTCCTTCTGAGTCAGTCCTATGTGAGGCTAGGGGCCAGCCCTAGGACGATGGGCAAGGGCAAGGATGCATTCCAGCAGATGAGTGACTGGCCAGGGCTGGTGACTAGCTTCAGGTTTCTCGGATATGGCCCAGATCAACTTCCTTAGTCTAGGAGTGTGAATTAAAGCCCTGGGCTTAATGACTAATGAGAGTCTCTCAACTTTCTGAGTGGAGGAGCACAGTCACACATTGCCGCTGAGATCCCAGGCGCTCCAGATTTGCATGAGCTGCAAATGTGGTCAGTGGAAATAAACTCTCGATTCAGCGCCACAGCACGTGACTTCCTATTTCTGTAAGGTACTTCCAAGGGACTTCCTCTGCACAATCAGCCAGAGTCCCAGGAGACTTCACTCAGTACCCTGGCAAAGTTTGCTTCTACTTCCAAGCCCGGACAGAAGTTTTCTCTGGGATATGGTGTTAGTGTTTTTTCTTCTTTCTCTTTCCTCTGCCATCGCCAGCATGCAGGGATCTCGTGGCTCCTGTCCGTGATCGGAAGCTGAACACACTGGTGCAGATCTCAGTAATCCACCCGTCAGAGCAGAGTCTGACAAGATACTCGAGCACCGAGGTTGTAGAGGTGAGTTTACAGTGTGCCTGCGTTTCTCTCTGTTTGCTGTCTCTCTCTCCCCCCTCTCTGTTCCTGCACTCCCTCTCTCCTAGTTCATGACCTGTCACTAAGCTGTGACTGCCTTCTGTCTTAAGGGGAAGCATTCTGAGGTCATTAAGCCCACAGTGGTAATTTACCAGCATAAACAAATGGAGGAAGAATTTACCTTTCCATGAAGGATCTTTTTTTCTTGATAGAAAGAAAACTTCCCATTTTAAATCTCTGAATCATGCACCAAATAGAGGGAAATAAGAGTATAGATTTAAATGAAATGGAATGAATATTTATTTTGGAAGGAAAAAAAAAGAAAATTGTCAGTAACCAGAGAAGTTTTTGACCTGTCAAGGGTTAGCCCTTTTCATAGTTTCCTGTATTCCTTAATTTGTTTGTGGAAAACTTTATATTCTGTGTGTGTGTGTGTCTTTAAAGTATATGTTTTTAAAGAAAGGTAGGTGATTTCACAAGCTCTATGTTTCCAGGCAAAAGGTGTAAATATTACTCATCAGATGAGCGATTTCCTATTTACATTTATTGTTACTAATATAACATGTAAAATGTGTCTGGAGGAAACTGGTTATTGTCTTGGATCAGATTCAACAGAGGAAGTGTTTCCCTTTTGATTATTTTGTTCTGATCATATATATGTACATTTCACAGCCTTCGTGTATGAGCGATATTTATTTGAATACCTAGCCTAAAGAAAGTAAACTTTGAGCTGCTTGGGCTTTGCTTGCTTTTTTTAGACTTTGTGCTTTGTCTGTTTTGAGTGAGAAGTTTTTCTGAAAACCTAGGTAGCCTGCCCCAGAGCTGGCTTCCTCGGTGGCAGTTGGTGGAATAAATGATTCAGACTGAGCTCCCCTTGTCTGTGAGAGGAAGATCTTGTCTATTGCTCTGAATTTGTCCTTTGGAAACTTGAGGTTCCAATGTGTGCACAATTAGGAATTAATGCGCTCGCTGCATTCACAAAACTGGTCTTACTCATATTTGAAAAACCTGACTCGAGGCAAAAAAAAAGTTCAAGTATAATTACAACTTAGTTATTTTTAAAATACTGTCAAAACTTAAATGTAGTAATTTGACGCATTTCAAAATTTTATATTTGAACTTAAGAAGTTCTCTTCCGGCTGTTTTCTTCACGGCCTGTTCCAAAGTGTCTAAGGAAGTGACAGGCAAAAAGGTAGTATTTGTTGAATAAAAGGAAGAAAACATGAATGAATAAATAAAATAAATGGATACATGAATAATGTGGGCTTCTAAAAGCTTCCATAGAAGCTGCTTTACAGAACTCTACCAAATAGTCCCTATGCTATTTGGCAGTATATGTATTTAAATATATATATGAAACTTAATGTTCGATGTCAGCTTCCTAAAAATGAAGTTTGAGTCTTTGAGTAATCCAAATTAGTCATTTCATAGTCCTGGATCCACCCTATTTAGTTCGCGTCATTAGTTTTCAAGTCAGTCTGAGAAAACGTGTACACAGAGGCACACACACACCACTGAATGCTCAAAACAAATGACACTACTGATTTTGGTTGAAAGGAAGTGAATGGGCAATGTAGGGGTACCAAATAGTTCCTGACGAGGAAACAGCTTTGTTTTAATTTGATCCGCAGTATCAGAGACTATGGGCATGAATTGCAGATTCTGTCCATTTCCCTGTATTCTAAAGGGGCTGACATCTGACCCTAAAGACGGTTCTGCAGCTCATGAAGATGAGGGTGTTTCCAGACTGCTGGCACCTCTGGCAGTGCCACAGAACAGCCTTTGAACGTCCTTTGGGCCCGGCCCTGTCCACGCCCAGGCGCTTCCCTTGGCTATTCAGATCTCTCCCCTAGTAGAACCATTTCCTAGAAAAGCAAACAGACCAAGCCACTTGGTGCCTTCTCGGGTGTCAACACATGCTGCGCACTGCAGTTGCTGCCTTGTTGAACCAGGGTTGTCTGCTTATGTCTCCCAGGGAACAAGAGACCCGCTGTTCCTAACTGGCGTCACATTCCCATCTGAATATCCCATCTATGAGGAGACCAAAATAAAGCTAACAGTCTATGATGTCAAGGCTAAGTCTCATGACACTGTAAGTACTTGTGCTTATTTCTTTCCTTGGGAAAAGTGCTTATGTTTTTCCAAACTCTTGGGTTCTTGAGGTGGCTTGCATATTTCAAAGAGGGTATTTGTGCTCTGTTTATGTTTGTCTTATGTTTAGGGTTTGCTGGGTTTATTTTTTCAAATGCATTCAGTTAAGTACCAAATTGATTTGGTTAGGAACAAAATCTCGTCGACAGAGTTTTCTCTTGTTCTGGAAGCTGGCTTGATCTTTTGGGTGATATCTTTACTGTTGTTTTAAAGAGTTGCTGAAGGAGTGACATTGTGGGCAGAAAGCATGTGGAAATATCGGTGTTCAAAACTTTCTAGATATTATAATTACTCTAAAATGGGGGGAGTTGACATTGTGAGTTACTTTCATACATTGTGCTTTTAGATTCTGTACAGTAGAAACACTCTCTATTCCTCCTGAAGTTTTCCTGGCACAGGGGCAGAGGCGGAAACTGGAAGCACTAGGAGGAGGGTTAATTGGTCTCCTTAAGGGCGTGTAAAGTCCCCTCGGTCGTTTTTGTCCTAGATTCCTTGGTCTTCTTACCTTGTCTAAATTTTCCTCCACTTGAATCACACCTCCTGGTTAGGCAGTTAAGTACCAGACGCTATCTCTAGAGGCCACTCGTAAAATTCCTAGACAGGAGAGAGTGCTGCTGGGTAGACACTGGGAAGGGTCAAATTTAAAGGGAATTCTCACCTGTAAATCTCTCCTGATACCACAAATTGTTGTCTTGTTCGGGCGGGAGAGTTACGACCCTCTCGGTGATCCCCAGTGAGGGACACACCAGAGAACACCCGGAAACCAGGTGGGCCGAGGGCCTGGGGGGAGTACACTGAAACTAAGGGAGCTGCTGGAGCTACAGAACGCCTGGGAGCCCCTCTGGGGGAATGTAGCTTTCAGCTGTGCCCACCTAGGCACGGCTGGTGGTGTGCTCCCTCTCTCTTCTTTTCATCTTTTACGTGACAGAGGCCGATGATGATGAGGAGATCTGATAGAGACCAGGGGATTTCTACTCAGTCCCAAAAGTCTTTTGCTTGAAAATTGCAGAAGATGCGCCCGGTTGAACCCACAGGATATGTGTAGCATGGAAACAGTGATGGTGGCCGGGGACAATCGTTGAGAAATGTCTGGTTCCACTTACTAGACTTGAGACAGGTCATTTTTAGTATCTCTGCTTCCTTATTTATAATATGTACCTCATCGGGGCTTTAAGAATTACGTCAGCTAATCCTTGTAAACTATTTTGATGCCTAACTATTACAGGTTAGTAAGTGGAAGTTGCTACTGCTGTTGTAAAGATTGTTCCAACTGCTACCTCATGATCCCTCACCAGTGTAAATACCAAATACGAGAATGCTAATCAAGATCTTTCCCCATATTTACTAACTTTGATTTTTTTTCTCAAAAGGTCCTACATTTGTTATGTTTTATTTTTTTGAGGAAGAGGGGAAGTTAAAAATATTTTAAGAGGGCCCTCTCTGGTGGCGCAGTGGGTTAAGCAAACCACAGTCACTGCAGCACGAGTTCGATCCCTGCTGCCGGCCAGGGAGGGACCCACAGGGTGCAGCAGACCTCTCCTGCCTCGCCCGCTGCTCCCCTCAGTGGTGTCTTTCAGTCGATCTGCCTGTTCTGCTCCCCACTCTGTCTCTGGTGAATCCTCTCACCTCCCATGACTCTGGCCTGTACCCCAGCTCTTGTGTGCACAAATAAATAAATCTTAAAAAAATATTTTAAGAGACAAAAAGTTGGGGTTAAAACTGGCTTTTAAAAAATATGTGACTGGAAGATGTGGAGCAGTTTTGATGGACTGTGTGCAAAATTTCCACTCTTGGGCTTTTGGTTTCCTTCTACTGAGTGGAGAGAGAAATGGGGAAAGGGAGGAAAATCACTAAATTGGAAAAGAAAGAAATGGTTCAAATGGAAGCAGGAGGAGAACAACTACACAGAGACATGACAAGAGAGAAATCACCAGTGTGACAAGGAAAGCAGAGAGGGAGCTGTGGGACGTTACGCTCTTTAAAGCAAATGATCAATTCAGTCCCCTCAAGAGCCCCCAGACGTGCAGAGTACAGAGAACAGGGAAGGCCAGAATGCGAGTTACACTGCTACAGAAGTGAAAATTTGGACCCGGATTCTCTTGGTTTTGTTAAGTCTTAGAAATAGCGAAGTTGAAAGTATTAAATGCCAAAGGTGATTCTATCCCCATCAGTCTCTCTAAATATGTTTGTATGTTAATGCTCTGGGAAAAATGATGAGCTTACTCATTAATTATGTGTTTTTGTTGGTTTTTTATTTTGGAAACTAGTTATTTAGGGTCTTTTATTTTTCTGAGGGGTATTTTAAAGACTTTCTTCCTTCATCAGAGGTGTGAGTGCGTGAAAGTATTAGATGAAGTGGGATCCTGCCGTGAAATAAGACTTGTGAGAGTTGAACACACTTACTAAAACCAACTTTCACTTACTGAGTGCAGTTAATTAATTAAAGCATAACCTCTTTCTTAAAATAACTAACAGTTAGCTCTGGTGATGGAAGTGTAAATAGAAACACCAGTCATTAATATGCTAATTGCCCCCCTGGACTTGGAGTCTTTATTCTTGGCCCCTTTTTTCCCATTTCTTAAGTTTCTCCTTGGGGTGGGGGACAAGAGAAAGGGAAGCGGTGGCAAGTGGTTTTAAAGTGCAGTGCATGATTATGAGCGTATGACTTAAATATTTTGCGATTATAATACTTTCTTTTTAACTAGGCAGTTTATTTTTAATAGTTTGTTTACTTTTTATATAATTGTTCTTTATAGAGGTAATGGTGGTTTATATGATTTATATCTGTATTTGTGTGGTTTATATCTGTATATGCTTTAGGGGAATAGGCTCACACCTCCTCACAAGCCGGTTGCCACCGCGCACCCACCAGCAAAGCACCTATGGTCCTTTGGGCCACCTCCCCCTTTTTCCCACTTCACCACCTCTCCCTCTAGTTGTGTCAATTCTACATTCATAATTCTAGGGTTTGCTTTGGTTTGTCAGTTTTTGGTTTTGTCAGTTCCTCTTTTTTGGTCTGTATGAGAGAATCATCTAGTACTTGTCTTTCTCCTCCTGACTTATTTCACTCAGTGTGTCCCCTCCAGTTCCATCCATGTTGCCACAAATGGCAAGTGTTCATCTTTTTTTATGGTGGATAGAGAGACAGACAAATACATAGAGAGATAGAGAGATACATACATAGACATCTATACATATGTGTATATACACACACACATAGATAACCACATTTTATGGTGCATAGATAGATAGATAGAGAGATAGAGAGATACATACATAGACATCTATACATATGTGCATATACACACACACATAGATAACCACATTTTATGGTGCATAGATAGATAGATAGAGAGATACATACATAGACATCTATACATATGTGTATATACACACACACATAGATAACCACATTTTATGGTGCATAGATAGATAGATAGAGAGATAGAGAGATACATACATAGACATCTATATATATGTGTACATACACACACATATAGATACCACATCTTCTTAATCTACTCCTCTGTCATTGGGCACTTAGGGTGTTTCCATAACTTGTATAGTACTTTTACGTCATAAGAAATCAGGTAATGAATAGACATTTGTTTTGAAAATTAATAAATTATGTTCATATTCAAAATAATATGAATATTTACTCCTAACAAACCTTTGATCATAGTGGGATTACTCAGCACGAAGAGGTCTTTTGTATTGTTTGAGCACTAATTCACTGAGTCACATGACTAAGTTACTTGTCTTTTCCTATTGAGTTTACCAGTCAGATCATTTATTTTGTTTCATGTTCACACTTAATCGATGTTAGATATTTTAAAATAGAAGTTATAACCTTACATCTGTGCCCTTGATGCATCTAATACCTATCCGGCATGTTTGTGTTTTTTGAAACCACTGTATCTAAGGTTGATTCTCTTATTCAGTCGTTTCAGCAGAAGTGCAATTAATCATTGTAAGGAAAGAGAAGAGTGTTAGTTGGTTTGGAATGACTATTGTTTCCTCATCCATCCCGTGGATTGTGTTCATTCTCCTCTGTGGCGGATGGATGGATAATGCTTCGTTGTTGGGGGAAGCACTGGAGTATGAGGAGAAACCATAGGGTCTTTATTAGAATGACCTCTTCATTATTTTCTTCACCATGAAGAGTTGAGTTACCTGTTTTCTCTGAGCAGTTGCTCTCAAGGCGGCTGTTTGGCGGTGGGTACTTCGGCAAGGGAAGTCTGCAACTGCAGCCATGAGAGCCCCAGTGTTACTGGTGACGTGGATGTCTTCTCGAGACATGCTGGTCTTCTCGAGACGTGCTGGTCATAGGCGCCATTTTGAAACTCCTGGAAATTGAAAGGACATAGTTAAAAGTGTTCTTAGCACTTCATTTACAGTGTTTAGCCCTGGGGAAGCAAGCTGGGAATCTGGGCCTTTCAGCTGTTGCAACAGACACTCAGAGATGGAAAAACTTGTGAAGACCGTAACCATCTATCTTTGTGTCTCTTTCTCTTTTCTCCCATGCGAGTTGTGTTTTGGAAGTTTCTACACACAAACCATTCTTCGTGCCAACTGAAGACAGCCAGCAGTCTGCAAACATTTGATTAGGCCACAAAATTGGTTTTGCCTGTGGGGAAGATAGGAATTTCATATGCATTTTGCAAGAGTGCACATCGACCTCGTTCCTTTTGCTCTTGGTGGGTCAATAAATATTTGCTGAAACCCAACTTGTTAGATGTTTGGCTTAAAGGAAAAGTCCCTGGTCTAGCAGACATTGAACATTTCTCAGGTGAGGATATATGTCCCAAAGTTTTAACTATCAGTTGCTAACAACATTTGTACCCTTCAGAAAAAAATGACCTTATCAAGTCTGAATGTGAATTTATTGCATTTTGTGTGTTATATGTCCAGGGCCATCAGGTGCAATTCCTGTTCAGTCTTTCTTTTCTTGTGGAATAGAAAGTCATTTTCCTTGGCTTGATTTTCTGCTCTGACTTCTTAGAAGTTTAAGTCTAACACTACTTGTTGAGCTACAGAGTCTGTGATGTGCCTTCCTCTCTGCACAGAATATATATTCCATTGAATATGTGTTACAGAGTTTTGGTTGTTTTTTTTTTCTTTTTTAGTTTTTGGCTTGCCTAATAGTTTCTTTAATGTATTTTGTTGATTAAAAGTTTTTAATGATGTTAAGTCCGGTTTATTATTTTTTCATTTGTGATTATTATTTCTTGTGCCCCAACAATGTTTTCCTTGTGTAGTTCATTTTGTATTTATGTTTAAGATCTATCTCAGATTAACTTTGTGAGCACAGTACGGGTGGGATCAAGGTTATTTTCCCCACTGAATTTCGTTTGTGCCTTGAGTAGAAAGTCAATAGTCTACCGATACGTGCAGGTCTATTTCTAGGTGCTCTGTTCTGTTCCATTGATCTGCTTCTGTAGTTTCATGACAACAACATGATTATTGTGGCTTTACTAGTAATCTTGAATCAGGGAGTTTAAATCTTCTGTCTTTGCAGCTTTGTTCATTTTATTGAAGTTTTTGTTTGCTTGTTTTTCTTGTGTCTATTCCAGAGACTTTGTCTTTCCATACAGATTATATAATAGGTTATCAATTTTTTTTTTCAAAAAGCTTGTTGGGATTTTGATTGGAATTGTGTTGAAGCTCTAGGTCAGTTTGGAGTCAATGACTATTTTTTCAATATTGAGTCTATTGATCAGTATCTATGATAGCTGTGATCTGTTTACTCAGGACTTACAATTTGTATAAGCATTGTATTTATGCTCAGTGGATAGGGCATGCTATTTTTAGACTTATTTCTAGATATGTTTATGTGTGTGTGTGTTTGTGTGTGTGTGTGAGAGAGAGAGAACATGCAAGGTCTTTTTAGAAGTATGTTTTCTAATTGTTATTTGCTAATAGGTAGAAATACAGTTATCCTTGTATGTTGAATTTGTATCCTGCACTCTTCCTAAATTTCCATTTTAGTTATAAAAGACTTTCTTTTTGGCAGAACCTGTCAGCCTTTGTGAATACATAATCATGCTATCTGTAAATCATGAAAGATTGATGTTTCCTCATCTAGTCATGGGGCCTTTTATCTTTCCTTACTGCATGGACGAGGTAGGATTTTCAGTATAATATTGATGGAAGTGGTAACAATGGATATCCTGATTTTGTTCCTAATCTTAGGGGAAGCTGTTTAATTAGTTTAAAAGTTCACTATTATGTACACTCTTAATTATAGGCTTTTTCTATTTTATAGATGCCTTGGATTATATTGAGAAAATTGAGATTGAGAAGACTGAGAAATTTAACTTCTTTCTTTACTTATGTGTGTGTTTTTCATGAAAGATGTTGAATTTAGTTAAATGATTTTTTGGTATGAGATGCTTAAATTTTTCTCTTGTTTATTCTGTTAACATAATGATTACGTTAACACTTTTTTGTATGTTGAACTAACCTTGGCTTCCTCTACAGCTTTCCCACCATTCTTCCAAGCTTCAGCTATATCATGAGGGAATCAGCCTCTACTCTTTTCCCTTTTATTGGGAAAAGCTCTGTTGAACCTAAGTGATGAATAGCCCCACTCTCCTTCCCACAACTTTCACTGACATACCCTCCTGTATGGTGTGGAATCCTGTGGGGAAAAGAAGGTGGATGGGTGAGACTCACTCTGGCTGGAGCTCTTCAGGATTCCATCTCTCAGGCCAGGGCACATATGCTCATTAATACTTTACTAATAAAAATCATCCAGTATTTTTCTTTTGTCTTCTGACTTATTTCACTGAGCATAATCCCTTCCAGCTCTATCCATGTTCCTATGAATGACTCTAGTTTATCTTTTTGATTGCTGAATAGTATTCCATCGTGTATATGGGCCACAGCTTCCTGATCGAATCATCTGTTTTTGGGCATTTAGGTTGTTTCCAGGTCTTACCTATTGTAAATAGTGCTGCTATAAACATAGGGGTGCAGGTATTCTTTTCAAACAGTGTTTTTGTGTCTTTTGGGTATATTCTTAGGAGTGGAGTTGTTGGATCCTATGGAAGTTCCATTCTTAGTAGTTTGAGGATGAATATAAGGGAACCAAATAAGGATCAAGGAAAAGAATAATAACAATAATAATAATAAGAAGAAGAAAAATACAATAAAAACAAAAAGACAAGGACAAATTGAGGACACTTGATGGGGAGGGGAAGGGAGAGATTCGAGGGCAGATAAGAGCACAAGGGACTAAGGTGATGGTGCACTGGTGAAATGATGATGGGGAACCAATAGGGATTACAATTGATGTCAAATATATATAAATAAAGAAGGAAAGAAAAAAAAAGAAATTGAGGAAAAGTAAATGAAAAAAAATTATTACATAAAAATCAAACTAAAATCCTTCTTGAGGGCCTCCCTGGTGGCGCAGTGGGTTAAGCAACACACTATGAAGCAAACTTCAGCCACTGCAGCATGAGTTCGATCCCTATTGCAGGCCAGGGAGGGGACCCACATGGCGCGGCAGACCTCTCCTGCTGTGCCCGCTGCTCCCCTCAGCGGTGTCTTTCAGTCGATCTGCCTGTTCTGCTCCCCACTCTCTGTGGTGAATCCTCTCACCACCACCCCACACCTCTGGCCTGTACCCCAGTGCTTGTGTGCATAAATAAATAAATCTTTAAAAAAATTTTTAAAAAATCCTTCTTGAAAATTTAACCATACTTCAGTCCTGACAAACTTAATAAAATGTTAATCTCTTAGAATAAATTTTTATGTTTGAATGCAAAAAAAATTATTTTTTCTTTACACATAGGAATTAAAAGCAAATTTACCTTGGATATTTTCCCTTCTAAAATACCCACATATAGGAACTCAAGTAAACATCAAGGAAATATGACTGCATGGTGATTTTTTTTTTTTAGTTTGTAAAAATCAAAGTCAAGTCAAACTAAAGTAGATATAGTATGCTAAATTGATATGGGAGATAACTCTTTGGATGTAACATGTGGAATACTACATGAAATAAAAGCTAAAACTGCCTCAACCCTAAACCAAAGAGCAAAAATCAAAAATTCAGCTTTAAAATATTAGAATGTATGAGGCTTTGATGTCTGGAGAAAAGACCTCCTCAAGCATACAGTTTTGGCCTTTCTCTCTTCTGTAACTACAGATAGGCCACGGTTACCCACTTACAGGGTAACAGGGCTACCACAAAGACCAAGCTGAAAACATAAAACTAGTAATAAATAAATCCATAAGTCCAGCCTATCGGGATGACTACACAACTACAACATGATATCCCATAAAAAAACTCACATAGCCTCTCAAGAATAGGGAAGACTCAATAAATGAACATTACTATATAAGCAAAGCACTGAAAATATGGAAGCCATATGAAAGGATTTTATAAAGGTTTGAAATGGGCATAATCACTTGATAAAAACAGGGCAACAAGAAACACATGAGTTTGAAAATAAACTAAATGGTTTTTAATCCTAGAAATAATGGCATTTGAAATGGAAACTCAGATGAGTATCTATTGGACCAGTGAACTAGAGATAGCGAATTTTCTGAAGATAATCAGATTGTCAAGGTTTAGGACCAAGATTATTTAATCTAGTGTTAGTCTAATGTTTAATTCATAATTAAGAGATTCAGTTTAGGAGATACTATTTCTGCAAAAGAATCATTCATTGACAAGGGAGAATGTCACAAGTCAAAGCATCATCTGCTTCTATGGTCTGGATTTTGATAATAAACTTTTTTTTCCCCCACAATTAAAGAAAGTTCATTACAAGTCTCAGCTGGTTTCTATGAAAGATTCTCCTCTTCTGTCTGCTCAGCCAGGGATGTCATCAAGCCATGAGTATTTTTCCCTCTGGATTTCATTTCATTTTGTTTTACTTACACCTCAGGATTTTGGATGGGTTTAACAAAAGCTGTGATGTTGTAGTGTGTCTGACTTCTTAATGGTACCATGGGGGAAACAGTCTCTATTATCTTAACCAAAAGCAGAAATACTACACATTCAAGTTCTTCCTGTAGCATCATGCTGCCCTCTACATATTTGCATTTCCACCTCTATCTTTTATTTCCCCTTCTCTGTAATTTGCTTATCAACTGCTTTAGGCTCCAGGCTGCTTTTTGCTTTGCTTTTCTCTTTCTGTCATAGTCCTATTTTCTCTTGGAGCTTTCCACCTCTACCTGCATGCCCATTGGGCTTGCTCACTGTCACGTGCTCGGGGTGGGGGGGGGGGCGGCGATCTCTGACTTTGTTTTTTGTTTGAACTCCCACAATAAAGGATGTCTTTCATTGAAATCTCCTCCCTTTCCAGAGGAAAATAATGGTGTCTCACCAACTTTTTGACAGTGAAATCAGAAAATGAATTTACTCATGAAAACCACCTTACAAGCTCATGTCTATCACTGCGTGGTTGCTGAACTGTAAAAGCCACATCCTTATTTCATGGAAGTCAACCTCACTATTGTTTCAGTATGTTCATCCTTGGCTCCATAAACCTGTGAGTTACAGAAGCATTATGTAAGCCAGCTTAAAAATACACCTGAAATTAACTTGTAATTTCCCACTTAAACTACAAATAATGAAGTAAGAATATGTTCCATTCTCTTCAAAACTGGGCAAATTTATCACCTACAGAGCGAGGCAGTATTGACCTGTTTCCTAAGGGTATGCCAGGCATTTACTGAGTTTCATTGAAAATTCAAGATGCTTTTAATTTTTCACCCTTGTTTTTGAGAGTTGATGGACTCACATTTTGAGACAAGCAGTGGCGGGCAGGGGGGCAATTGTGAGGTGATCTAGTTTGAGATTCGTGAACCCAACGATTGGAGTTTAGTCATTTCTACACAAATCTAATTTGATGGGTGTCTATTTCGAAAGTGCTCTTATCCCTACCATAAGGGAGATTTAAGAAGTTATATGAGACCTAGGAACACAGCCTAAGTGGGACGCAGTTACTCTTTAACCTTGTTGGAGGAAAAATTTAAATACTGTAAATTAGAAATGGTCTCAATGGTAAATGGTGATGGGAATTCCAGGGGGACTACAATTTATGTCAAATATATATAAATGAAAAGAAAGAAAGAAAGAAATTTTCTCAGTTTCAATTGAGAAGGTTAATATAACTGCAGAACAGTATAAAATGTAATTTTTTATGGAGAACAATTTGGGAGTGGATAAATGGTCTTAAAATTTATTTATTTGTCCAAGAACAATCCAGGACACTTAAGAAAAGAGTAGTAAGACTTGTGTAAATAGGCATCGAAATGTAACACAAGTCCTTTGCAATCAAATTGTATGGTTTGATCATATGAGTAGAGAAACAGAAGCGAAGCTAAATTCAAATTGGGAAGTGGATTCCTGATACATGATAATATGATTATCAATGATTTATTATTAATTTATCATAGATTAATTTGATGATTTAATATTAGAGTGCTGATTTAGATCATAATATTATAGTCTATTCACCTTTCATGTATAAAAAGTACATTTCAAGGGGGTTAACTATATAAACTAAATTACATTAAGACTGATGTAAGATAATCTAAGAGAACTGGGAACAGGGAAAATTCTGCTAAGAATGGTCCAGAAGATGCTGGTATTTAGATATGTGGATATCTGCATATTTCACATGGGGTTACATGGTATCAACGAGAGAGAAACAGAAAAAGTGGATATGGAAAATGACATGCAAATTAGACATTCTTTTAAGTTTAGAAGGGTCAAAAATTGAACAAAATATGTGAAGAATATATTCTTTGAAAATAAAGCCAAATGACCAAGAAATATGGAAAATGGTTTTAGCTATCTTTTTTCTTGGAAACATAAAATTAAAATAGCAACACGATTATCACCATTTACTCATAAGCTGCCACAGTTTGTAAGATTATTGCAGGCAGGGATGTGGGGAGTCACTGGTCATACCTTACTGATTGAATGTGAAATTTTACAACTGAAAAATGACCAGCATCTATTAAAATTAAAAGTACACATACATTTTGATTCAGCAATATCACTTCTGGTTATCAAGCTCGTAGAAGTAAAGTGCCAGTACTTAAGATCACTTGGAGAAGGACCTTTGGCCATTACTCATAATAGTGGATAAATTAGGAGCAGAGTGAGTGCCTCTTAGGAGGGGTATCTGCAAAAAATCTCATGGATCTGAATGAAGGGTATTATGAAACGTGAGAAAAGAAGGGTGTAACTGATGGGGGTTCTTAATGCAGACTTGGATAATACTCTAGGTGGTGGTGCATAATTGAGAAAAATCTAAATGTAGAAAACAATGCGCAATATAATTCCATTTTAAAAAGAACCATGAAATGCCCTCCCATATGAATGTGTGTTGTGTTTATTAAGCAACATATAAATGTCTATGACTCTCAGAAGTCTATGAAAGAGATGTAGGGGCACCTCCCTAGTGGTTTATGGGGTTAAGTCACAGCACAATGAAAGCATCTGCAGCCACTGCAGCACGAGTTCCATCCCCAGCCAGGGAGCTGAGCCACCTTGTGCAGCAGACCTCTCCCATCATACCCACAGCCACAGCTCCCCTCAGCAACATGCTTCAGTCCATCTGCCTGTTCTGTCCCCGCTCTGTCTCTGGTGAATCCTCTCCCCTCCCCCATGCACCTATGGCCTGTGCCCCAGTTCTGTACCCCAGTTCTTGTAAGCATAAATAAATCTTTTATGAAGGAGAAAGGAAAAGATGTAGAATAAATGCAGTTAATGTAATGGGGGAGAAAAAGTCAATGAGGAGGGGAGAGAAAAGTAATGAAAAGGACAGTGAGAAGTAATAGTGCCATAAAAGAGTTAATGAATTTTCAGAAAGAGTTCTGTATTTTTAATGAAATAAAGTAAATGCAGCTTAAAAAGATGAATGCCATTCCCATTACTTCTGAATGAAGTACATTGCCCTGAAAGCAGTGCCATATTTGTGTGCTGCAGGTTTAGTACAGGGGGTTGTTAGTAATTCCCAGTGGGAGGGGAATGCTGCAGAGGGGTGCATCCTGGAAATGCTGGCGTGTGCAAGGCAGTAGCTTCCATGACTGGGTTCTGCAAGAAACCTGCAGGCTATGAAGACAGCAAATGAAGACCACCAAGACCAAACAGTCTTGGATGGAAAGATGTCCACCATCTCATACTACTTGGGAAATGGAAATCAGGACAACCACGTGCTCTCATCTCATACCTGTGTGATGGTTTTTACCACAAGGACTGGAAACAAGTGTTGGGGAGGATGTGGAGAGAAAGGACCCCTTGTACGGTCTGTTGGGAATATAAATTGGTGCAGCTGTTACTGAAAGCAAATTGACAGTCCCTCAAAACATTAAAAATGGAAATTCCATGTAACGAGTGGTCTCCTTTCTGGGTATTTTCCCAGAGAGTATGAGGATAACAATTCAGAGAATTAGGTGCATCCGCACATTCATTGCTGCATTATCCACAGTCACCCAGAGAGTTGGGAACAACCTAAGTGCCCATCGACGCGTGTGTGGATTAAGAAGCTGTGCTGTATCAGTACATCCTCCACAGAATACAACTCAGCCGTAAAAAAGGGATGATGAAATCCCTTCATTTGCAACAAAAGAATGAACCTAGAAGATAACATGCTAAGACAAATAAGTCAGATGGAGAAAAACAAACAGTGGATGATTTTACTCATCATTGGTAGAGTAAGAAAACAAATACACAAACAAAGCAAGAACAAACTCTTGGGCTATGAAAACAAAATGGTGCTTACCAGAAGAGAAGGAGGAGAGGAAGGTGAGTGTGTAAATTGGGTAAAGGGGTCAATTAATAATCCGGTGAAGGATGGAAACTATAACTTTGGTGGCAAACATAACGCAGCATACACAGATGTTACTCTCTAATACTGCACACCAGAAACCTTCCCAACCAATGTCGTTTTAATTAAATGCGTGGAGGGAAAAGAAAGAAAGGAAAAAAGAAAACCACCAAGATCAAACAGAGCAGCAGAGGAAGAAAATGACAGTAATTTGCAATACTTGACGATGCTGAGGGAACTCCCTGAAATAACTAGAGGAACTTGTGGGGCCTCAAGGACCTGCAGTTGCAAGTCAGAGCTTCATCTTCGGGTGCTGTTTGGGTCAATGCACAGGCTCTTGAATGCATGTCTCCGAGTAGACCAAGGAGGCTTCTTCTTTTTACCTGCTAACAGCCATCAGAATTATGGTGTCTGAGCCATGAGAATTATGGTGTCTGAGCCCTATTTATGAGTCTAACTTGGACCCTGAGCTGAGAGAGAGTTGATTTCTACTTCAACCTGTTACCCTTATCCCTGGGATAGTCACCCCATTCTTAGAATTTTCAAGGACTCCCCAGTTGTTGCCACTTGCCTGACCGCCAGTCCCTCTTCCCCGCAGTAGCGGTGTTTCTGATGGAGCTGCAAGCGCAGCTGGAAGCCCGGTGAACTCCGGGGCTGCGGAGGGTGAGCGCAGAAGAGAGTGGGCGTCGGACACGTCTGGCCGCGGCTTCCCTTCCTGCTCAGTTCTGAAAAGCCGAAGTGTGACGTGTTGCCAACACATTTCTTCTGATTAGAAAGGAGCAGAAACTAGTGATTTAAAAGGTTAGTCGGCTTTGGCTAGGAATAGCTTTTAATTACCGTAAGTTTATATATGCTGCACAGCACGAACAAAAGGAAATCCTACAGAACCATAGGCTTTCCTTAGAGTCATTTGAATGGAATGATAATTACAACGAGGTTGAGGCTGGTATTTGAATTCACGTGAAAATTATTTTTAAACTCACCGAGAAAAGCTGTGTATAGCCAGTAGGTGATGTCACGTTCTGAAAAATGTTCAGGGACATCTGTTTCCACATCACAAAGATTCTCTTCTCACGTTGCCAGCAGCCGGATTACCCAGCTTCATGGCATTAAGTCAAGCTGTCTTTCCAGACGTGCTTCAGAGGGGCTGGAGCGAAGTGCTGAGGTGGCCGATGGCCCTATATCATGTCCCAAGGAATCTGGTGTGTCAGTTACACAAGATTTTGCTCTTTTGCAGAAAAATAAGGTCATAGTTTTAACCCATGACAGAGAGCAGCTTTTAGAAGGCATATTGATCAAACAGGGGTTCTATAGGAATGTTAACTTTTTTAAATAATAGGCTGATGTTATTTAAACTGCCATTTTGGTTTTTTGGAAAAAGTCCCAATAGTCATATTCAGGTTCTGGAATGATAGGTTGCTCAGCTACCTCAACTGTCTTTCTTCCCCCATGAAGGGCATTTGAAACAACTGTCACAACTACATTTGCTTTTTCATCCCTGCGTTTAAGTTGAGGCTAGGGAAATGTGTGTGGCAGCTCCCTCCGAATCCGGAGCCAGGAGGAAACTGGGCCTCGTATTTGAAAGTCTAGGCATGTGCGTCATGTGCTACGTCATGCTCGTGCACGCGCGCACACACACACACACAGCTCTAAGTAGGAGTGCGCACAGAGTAAAATTCACATTTGTGTATATGTGTACGTTAGACATGGCTTCAGACTTAATTCCAGGATCAAGTTTGTTTGTAAGCAAAGATACCCTTAGGGCCATATTAATATTCAGAGACGTTTTCTTCTCTCTGTAAAGACAACCATTTCCGTTAGTGTGAGCTTAAGGGCAGAAGCACATCTTTCAGATTCTGTTTTATTGCCATTTTCATCCTGCTCCCCCCTACACATATGGGAAATAAATAGCTGCTTTCCTTTGACTTTGAACTCGATACCTAACAGGTATCTGCGAAAAGACGGTGCCAAACTGCAGTTGAATTGTTATAATAGACTGGGAGAGGCCCTTGGAAATCCCAGAGGTTCTGGGATGCAGGAGCAAGGGCCTGAGAGCCTCCTGAGAGAGCTCGCAAGGACAGTCTAGGGCTGGGGCCGCGACTGTGCTGCCTACCAGATTCCTTCTCAGCCGTGATGAGGTCGAAGAACAGAAAGAACGTGACAATTAGAACCAGAAACTCTCCTCTCAGAGCTGCTCCTTAGTCATGTGGCCTCGGACAAGTTGTCTGTCAGGGGCTTCACTTCCCCAGCTCCAACACGGAGACCAGGGATCGGCTCTATGGCTGTAAAGAAAGCAGACGCACACACTTCAAAGTGTTTGGGGTGCTTCAGAGCGCAATAGAAATGCAGGCGCCGATGGGTCAACGCTGGCGTGACTCCTGCACTGGGGCGGTCTTCCTGAGTGCTCTGGTGCGTTTGCAAGAGAAGCATTCCTGATTTCACAACATCGGTCGCTTTGAAGTTGAGCGTGTTCCCAGTCAGTCGATCCATCTGTGTATCTCAGCTGTGTTCTAATCAGGGGGCTGGTGGCCAGTGCACGCCAGAGGCAGGGGGTGCCGAGAGCCGTTTCCCTTTGAAGCATATGAGCAGTGATCACCAGGACTCTCTGAACAAGAAAAATCCACTTTCTCTGTTTTGTTTCAGTGCATCATCGCTCCACTATCAGCGTTCTTAGACTCCAACGTTCGTTTCTTGAATATGTCTTTCCAAAAGGGGAGACAACTGTGAAAAGCACGTCCACATTTTCCATCACAAGTCATTCTGATACCTGATTCTCATCTCCCAACTTGGGGTTCAAACAGCAAGGCGTTCAGACTCTGTTTTCTCCCGAAACCACACCCAAAAAGAATACGAGAGAGAAAAGCACCTTCTTCTCTGAGACCATTTTCTCAAATCACACTTAGACCCGATGGACCAGCAATGAGGCGCTGTCCCTTCTTTCCTCTTCTCAGTCTGAATCACCATCCAGCTTCATGTGTGAGACAGTCCTCAGACTGCCCCAAGCGAAAGGCTTATATAGGCTTCTTTGACCTTGGATACAGCAGAAAGGAAAAGCAGCTAAGAAAGAGTCCTTTCTGACCTCCCTCCCAATCTTACTTTGCTTTCTTTCTAAAGACATTTGTTAGACAAAAGATTAGCAGGGTATTCCTTCTCTAGTCTGACCTCATGAAATGCACAAATGCTTCACTAGATGAGATTGTTTGAAGGAACTTCTGAGACTGTAGTCTCCTAAATATTGTGAAAAGTCACTACTGTGGGGAAAATTGCTCAACCATTTAGATCTTCAGAAACATCAACGGTAAGAGAAGTAAAGACTTAAGTGTCATAAATTAATTAAACTTCAGGCTAATGTGTAAGTGGTATTATTGGTTGGCAGGTTATAGAAGAGAATTATGTTACTTACAGCTACACATATCACTTTATTCTTTAGCAGTGGTGCCAATTCTATTTGAGACTTCCCAGAAAATAAAGAACAAATAAATGACATTAAACTCCAATAATTGCCAAGAACTTGTAGCTACAAGATTACATCTGTCTCTTCTACTTCCTGCTATGAAATATAGGGACCTGTTATGTCAGGGAACTGGACACCAATTTTTCTGTATTAGGATATGCAAAAAAAGAAGCAAGCTGGAAATGACTTATGAATAAGGCAATTATCCACAGGATTGGAGTAAAAATTTGGAAGACATCTTTGAAGCAATCTGTGAAAATGAGGGAATCAAAAAAGAAAAATAGGAGAAAATCAGCAAAGTCAGGACCTTGAGAAATAATAACATTTGGAGAATGAAAGATGACCAGGTCTCAATAAAAGATGAAGAACAATCTCATATAATTACAGTAGGAAAAACCCCACAGACTAACACGTATTATTTTTCCATAGCTAGAATGTGGAGAAATTGGAATTCAAGTGCACTGTTGGTGGGAATGCAAAATGTTACAACTGTTATGGAAAATAATATGGAGTTTCCTAAAAAAAAGGAAAAGAGAACTACTATATAACCCAGCCATCCCACTTCTGGGTCTTAAAGATATTTTCACATTCATGTTCAAATCAACACTATTCACCATAGTCAAAGATGAAAGCAACCCAAATGGACGAATGGATAAACACAATATGGTTGATATATAGTAGAATATTATTCAACCATAAAAAAGGAACGAAATTCTGTCACAAGCTGTAGTTCAATAAACTTTGGGGACATTATACTAAGTAAAATAAATCAGTCCCAAAAAAAGACACATACTATATGGTCCATCTCTGAAGTATTAGAATGTCAAATTCATAGAAATGGAAAGTGAATGGCAGCTATCAGAAGTGGGTGAGAGGGGAAAGAGAGGAGTGGTTGTTCAGTGAGTATAGTTTCAGTTTTGCAAGATGAGAATGAGTTAGAGATGTTTCCCAAATGTACTTACCACTACTTAGCCATACAAATGTTACACCTTTTTTTAAACCACAATTGTGCAAAAAACAACCTAAGCTTTCTGCTTCGGCAGATTTGGGCTGAAGGCTGCAAAGTTGAGTTTCTAAGGAGTTCCTAACTGGTGTTGCTCTGCTGGTCAGCTGGTCCCAGCTGGAGTCAGTGCTATAACCTCAGACTCCCTCTCCTCTAGTCCTTGCTTTCCATGGCCAGCTGTCCTTCAGAGGGAGAACTCCTGAAGCAGTAACAGGTTTGTTTGTCTTCATATCCCTGAGTTCTAGCCCACGGTTTGTTCTTGAATAAGCTTGTGTTGAATAAATAAAAAGGATAGAAAAGATAAAGAACATTAAAGGGAGGTGAGGGGTCAGGGGTTTGGAAATGAAGGGAACCATAGAAGTGTCCAGGAAGCCAGCTTAGGGGAGAGTTTTAATGTGGAGGGAGGGGAAGGTTCATGCTGCCTCTATCTACAAAGACATCAAGGAAGATGAAAAAGAGGCTGTTGAATTTAAGGTTTAGGAGGTCACATGCCTTTCAGAAAGTAGGAAGGGCTGAGGAGAAGCCAGAACCCAAGAGATTAAGGAATCCATAAAAGCTGAGCTGGTAGAGACCAGATAGAAAAAAATGAAGGAAGAGGATGGAGTGGAACATACAGAAAGGAGTTTTAGTTTAGGGTAAGTTTGAACATATTTGTAGAAAAGTTCTAGATCACCTAAACAAACTGAGGGAGTCCCCGGGAATTCTGGGGTGCTGGGTGGGGAGGGTTCCAGAACAGAAAATTGAAAATTTCTTGGTAATTTGTCTTGCTTTTACTAAAAGTTCCTGATTTGTTTTTTAATTTTAAAATCATTCTGCAGCAGTAGTTATGATACATTTCCTCCTTGAATCAGGTTCCCAAATGAGAAATCATGAACTGCTGTCCTAAACCTAAGTCATTTGGATATAAATGGACTGGAGAATTATTTTTTAGGCCATGTTTGGAGATTGTGATGGGAAAAATTAGACCACATAAAAATCATGAGAAATATGGTTTCCTTAAAGATCCAGGAGATAAGGGTTTCCTAATTATTCCCTAATACTTACAATGGTATAAATAATAGGATTATTTTAACTACTTTGATAAGACTAGAAATCCAAAATAATGATAAAAAAATAATGTGGAAGAATAAGATAAAGAACATATTGGAACTGACATCCAGTTATGGCTTCTGTTGTCACCCCCACGCGCTCTCAAAAGTAGTGTGAGGTGGAAGCCCCCCTCCCAGCTTTGGGGAGAAGTTTCCTTATTCTACATTTTCCAAAATGTTTACCCAGATGAGTTTTGCCAAGAAACCCAGATCAGTGAAAAAAACTTATTAGGAAAATGTTAGCTTGAAAATGTAAAATGCGTCTCTACTTTTAACAAATAGTAGTCTGACATGATGGTTGAGGTTGTGAGTGGGGCTTCTCTCCCGGCCTGGCTTGGGCCAGCTATCCATAGAAACATGCAGCAATAAAGAGGGGATAGTTGGGGTAAATGTGGTGATGGTCATAGTAACTGTGATGAGGGCGATGAGGTAATATTTGACATCTTTTAGTATCACGTCTGAAAGGCAGTAGCTGCCCATCGCTGGCTAGCTGCTCTTACTGCTATACTAATAATTTTAGCGCCATCATTAATTTTGGAAAAGTTTATTTTTTTGTTTGTTTTAATGACCCTGCGGAAAGGCTCTCACGTGGGGATATGGCAAAAACTAGCCTGTCCTGGAAGACTCTTTATGTATTTACATTTCAGGAGGTTTAATTTATATTTTAAATATGTGATCTCCACCAATCTTACCATAAGAACAACAGTCCCTTAAAGCCACTGCTCTGTGTAACGCACTGTTCTCATATCTGCTTATTTAATCTTCACAAGCATACTGTTGTTATACTTCCATTTTCCAGATGAGAAAACTGAGGCACAGAAAGTTTTCAGTTCTCAAGTAGAAGTGTTTGGATATGAGCCAGGACATTAAGGCTCAGAGTCTGCGCACTCTTGCTAATCATTTTGGCTTTAAGTGACGGTAAAGAACATGGTAAATGATAGTTTTTGTCTAGATATCCTACTATATTTTACCACAAGAATGTTTTGCTTGTATATTTTAGGTCTTAAAGGGAGAAATTCTAGCAATTTCACTAAAGTGTGTTTTTCTCTAAGTATTTCAGATTTATGATCTCGGGTTTTCAGAACCTTAAAAGGTCAGTCGTTGTTTCTCTATTCATCTTTTCAAAGACTTTCTGCTTTATGAAAGGGCACCAATCTCTTCAATATAGATGCAAAAATAGAATTTATGACACATACAGGTCTTGGCTCTTCAATCAGAGCTCTTTCCACTCTGCTGTGTAACAGAAAGTCAGATTTTTAAAATAGTAATTGTGAGAGCCTGCAGCTATTTGAGACTGATCCCTGTTTTGGCAACAAAAAGAAATGATTCAGTTCAAAACACTCTGTATTTCAAGTCCAGAGGACAAGTGCACTGTCTGCCCTTGTGTCTGTGTATTTGCTTGTAGCAGATGCAGAGAGTGCGTCCTTGCTTTGGGGCCGAGCTTGCGATGGAACCTCTTAGACCGTCCTGTGAGATACTGTGTGGGGCTATCGAGGCAGCAGGCGTCAGCATAGTAAGGGGACTCGAGACTTGCTTCCGATACTGGAAGACTGAGCTGCTGTTTCTTCCTAGAAAGCAGCCACTTTGCTTGTGATAGGAGTGGATGTTGTTCACTCAATTTTTTCCCCCAAGAATGTGTCAAGCTGCTCAGAGGCACATGTTCCTACCAAGAAGTCATATTAAAAAGGAAATGAGGACTTGGGAAGTGAAACTTGACCATCATTGAAATGCCTCTCCAGCTTCTCTAGACATTTCTATGGCAGAGCCAAATCCAAGGGATATTTGCTGCCTTTATTATATCTTTTAATCTTTTCTTCAATGCACAGCATTAGATTTTATAGATATAAGACTTGGGGAATCTATTCAGAGTCTGAGCTACTTTTATCACAGTGATTTATTTTTAAGGAAAATCTAAAACAGATTTAGAATTCTGGATGCGTTCCAAGGGGCTCATTGTGCAGAGGTTATTGTGCTTCACGAGAATGACTCATTTTTCAAAGTATACTGCTGGACATGGTCCCGGTCTGGCCACTGAGCATTGTGAAGGCATTTACTTATATCTGGAACAGGGATATTGGGTATGAGGAACACACTTGGGTTTGAATATTGCCTGTCTCCGGCCCAGTTAACCCTGCGTTTTAAGTTTCTTCATTTATAAAGGAAAGAAATGGATATTGTCAAAGGAATCACTCTGATCCTGTTGGCATATGAACATTCCATCCTGCCTTTCCTTGGCATGTGACTTTAGGTTAGCCATGCCAGGAGACACTGGCTTTTGTTTGCTCTAGACACATTGGAGGGAGAACCTCACCTCGTAACTTGGGATTTTATTGTCTCTTGGGAAGAACCTGTCTGAGTATGTGGCCAACAGGGGAAAAAGCAGAACCCCAAGAGTTTAGCTGTTTTAGCACGAGGATGCAGGTATACCCCAAACACGTGCCAGCCCTAGAGACTGTAGGTGAGTGGGCAAATCCCAGCATTCCATACTCTGATTTCTCCTTTTCTCTTTTCCAGCCCTTTCTCTTTCTTGCCTCCTTTCCCTCCTTTGAGCCTCGTTCATCCCTTCCCCACCAGCCCCATCTTTTCTCCTTCTCTGTTTCATCCTCCTCCCCTCCTCTCTCACTGTTGCCTATGGAGAAATATCCCAACTCCTTAGCCTGATGCCCACATCTCTTGTTGAAGCGACCCAGGATTTTTATCTTAGCAGGGGCTTCCCCACAGCCTCCTCCACTCCCCCAGAGTCCTATATTTCCCCAAAGTTTTTTCCTGGATAATTGGACATTGCATCCTGTCTCATTTCCTCTGCAGTTATGTTTCCCTCTTATCAGTTCTCTTACACTCTTGTTTCCTGTGCACTTCCCTAGGGAAGTAGCCTCTGATGTCCTTTTCCATTAATTCTCTGCACCCATAAGGGTATGCACAAACATATATATTCCAGCAATTACTTGGGTAACCTGAATATTTTGTTTCTTTGTATGACTTTTAAATTCCAGGGAGAATCATTTACCACTGTGTAGCCTGACTGTATCTCAGATTATGTGGTTTTTTTGAATGAACAAATAGATGGATAGTTACACCTCTCTGTTTTATCAATGGTGACATGCTGTCCAAATATGATATTTCATGATGGACGGAATAGGGATGTCATTATTAGAAGTGTTGAATATTGGAAAGAAAGACATTTGGTTTTGGAGACACTGGATTTAACTTAATGGTACAGTTGAAAATGCCAGAACTTAATGAAAGGGGATGGAATTAGAGATACAGAAGAGAATTATCACTTGTTGCCGAATCATTTATAATTTTAATGATTATTTTATTTTACAGTGTGAGCTAGAAGATCTATGAGAAAATAATTAGCTGTTTTTATTCTAGAAGCAAGGATAGTAACCTTTGTGTTAGTCACTGTAAGTAGTTAAAATACTTCACTTTGTATGTATACATGATTTCTAGTCTTTGTTTCATGGAAAAGTGGTGTAGTTGCAAGGCAGCACGGCTTAGTCTAAGAGTTACTTAGACCATGGTGAGCTGTTTGTCTGTTGGATAGCTTAACATGGGGCCAGGGAGTACAGTGGGTGATCTGTTTCTCTTTAGTTGTCCATTTGACAGGCGTGGCATGCAGTGTATTGAACTCTGTTTTCCGTTTCGAACTAAAACTCTGTTTTAGTTTAAGATTAAATTCATAAGGATGCCCAGCCGAGAAATCACATAAATGTCATGTAATCCACAGCGGTGATAGAGCTCTAACCCGATGCAGTAACAGCCCTGAACCTGGCACAGAGCCTCGCACTGGAGTGGAGCTTCTCTGGTGTTACTCTGAGATGTTACCTTCCACATGACTGGGGCTGTAGAGCATATGGTGAAGCATATGGTGAAGAACACAAGCCTTGGTGACCGTAGATCTGAGTTTCAGTCCTGGCACATGACCTTGAACACAGTAACTGATATCTCTAACCTTCAGTTTTCTCTTTGTGAAATGGAGATAGGAAGGACCCCCTCCTCATAGGCTAAGGGTGTTAAATTAGTCTATTGAACTACTAGTGAAGTTCCTAAAACACCAAGTTTCTTCACATGTAATAGTTTTGTAACTGCTGCCTAATAGTTTGATAATATTGGTTAGGAAATGTGCAGAAAAACTGGACGAGAGAATTGGGGGAAGTTCCAGGAATTGTGTGCTCCATCTTTAACCTACTGACAACAATCTTGGGTAATCATGAGTCCTCACTTTTGGGTAGAGATGAAGATAGTATGTGTGGGGGGAATGTAATGTAGTCAAATCAGACCTCCTCTAATGATCCCCTGTATACACACATATGAACAGACTGATCTGAAATGTTAATCAATAAAAAGACATGACATCAATCCCAGAGAAGCAAGTTAGAAGAAGCATTCCAAATGTGAATAACTCTATTTTATGACAGAAAATAGAAAAAAAAAAAAAGAACCCCTTTCTTGTCTTGGATTCTCATGTGCTACAGGAAGAAATGAAGGGAATTTCTTTAATAAGAACTCATTTAATATGAAACCAGGGACCTTGGCAAAGCATGCTGCCAACAGAATTTTCTCATGAAATTTGAAAGTAAAAGTTGGTTGAGGAAGTTTATTAGCTGCCCAATTAACTTTATTTTCACATACCTGGGTTACATTTAAGAGCTAATATCGGTAATCAAGTTTAAAGTATCAGAGTAATTATTTTTCTGCAACTCCCTTTCATGTCTGTGACATACACAAATCAAACCTGCTGACATAAATTGGAATAGCTGTTCTGCAAGCATGGCTAGACTCCCCCATGAGCCCTGAGGAGGGTCTCTTGTGTTTTTTACTTCTGCACAACAAAGGTGTAACTGGCCTAGCTTAGAGGAAAAAGGCCTGTAACTTGCCCCTTTGTTACCATTAACACTCATTCACGACAAGAACCACAGCCTTGTCATCACACTGGCAAAAACCTGTAGAGTTTTCCCTTTCCCATTAAAAATGTAGTCCCTCTCTTCGATGGTGTCTTGAGAATTGAGAACAAGAAATTGATTAGTATAGGAAATTATGGATATTAGTTCAAGAATTATCGGGAGTGGTCTGTTCATAACAAAGTATCAATAACTAAGAAAACACTTCCAAGGATTCAATTAAACAGTTATTAGCATGTCCTCATCTAGTAACTAACAAAGCATTGATGATATAATCATTTGGGGTTAATCCTTTCATACCTCAATGATTCACTTCAATTTCTCTAATCCTAAGCATGTTTAATCATCGGTTGTACCTAATGTCAATATTTCATTTAATATGAATTATACATTATGTCTTCTGTCTCTATATTTCCTTCTATATGATTCCTGAATCACTGAAGGGATGTAGAATAATTTGTCAGTTAAATACCTAATGGATACAAATTTGTTGACTAAAAACAAGTGAATCATAGAGATGAGATCTCAGAACTGAATTAAGAGCTGAAGTAAGTGCCTCTGGTACCAAAGAAGTTTAGCTCTGTTAGCCTATTCCAAGGACCACCACACAGAGGAGGCTTATGTTTGCATGCACGCACATCTTTAATTGATGATTGGGGATGTCTGCTCTCAATGTCAGGGCAGCATATTCTTGGAGGACTGCGGTATTTTAACACATTCTTAAATCTGTAAAGTTTTCCTACACTGTATTGTATCTCATTTCATTGCCCAAAACAGATTTTTGAAACTTCAAACTAATGATTGAGAAAAGTCTGGCTCACTTTATTTTAAATTCTGTTCTAACAAATCAGCTGTTTGTCTTGTCTGCCCTGCCTTTCTGGCTCCAGTCCATATGCATTCTCTGACTTTGCCATCTCGCTCTGGTCTTTGACCTCCGGACCTGTGCTGCTTGCTTCCAACATGATATGAGGTGTAAGGCGAGGAAGGACCTTCAGAGATCAAGAGAAAAATCTGGCAATTTATTGCTCCCATCCCAACTCTTTTTTTTTTTAAGATTTATTTATTTATTTATGCATGTAAGAACTGGGGTGTAGAGGGAATGAGAGGATCCACCAGAGAGAGTGGGGAGCAGAACAGGCAGACCTATTAAAATACATTGCAGAGGGGAGCAGCAGGTGAGACAGGAGAGGTCTGCTGCGCCATGTGGGTCAGCTCCCTGGCTGGGGATCAAACTGGTGCTACTTCGGTGGCTGGCAATAGCTTGATAGCGCTGTGTCTTTAAGCCCTGCTGCACTGGGGTGGGGCGGCCCTCCATTCCAACTCTTAACCCTTGCTCAGGTTCTGGAGTTGACTGCATTCCCCTCCTTCATGGTTCCCTTCCAGTCCTGCAGCGCCTTCTGTCAGTGGGTCCTCAGTATAGGTGGCCTCCCCATATCCCTTCCAATCAGGGTGGAAGTGACTGCCTTCAGGGGCACATTCCCTGGCACTTTCCCATGAACCTCTTGCCTCTCATGACCACTCCACACCCTTACGAGGCAGCTTTTCTTGAACCCTCTTGAGTTAAGTCATGTGAGTGGCCATCTGTTTCCTACTGGGCCTGGGCTGACACAGCAAGTACACCTTGCCTTGGAAAGGAAATAGATAGCTTGTTATATAGCATTATGCTGATGTTGTTTCTTCAGCTTTAGGACATTTACACTCCTTCCACTCATTCCTCCTTATTGACTATGACTTATTTATTCTTCTTTGCACTTTTTAGTTAAGACCACTGCAGTAAATTGTATCCCCTAATAGGATGTGTTAAGGAAATCTTTGTTCAGTTGAACTGAATTGAATTCCCACAAATTCTAATATTTTCATTGCATTAGACACCATGAGTAATGGCGCTAAGCTGCACATTGATTACTGAGTGAAAGGCATTTATATAATCCTGCTACACTTTACTTCTCCTTTTCATTTATGTAATTTGCCATATTCTCATGCAGAAACTTAATTAATGAGTTTTTAAAATTATAAATAGCTGCCTCTTAACACTATTTTATTAGAGCCATCTATTCTTTTATATTTATGCAAAAATTATAGTTATAATTTTATAATGTGGTAAAACACTTTTTAAAAATTATTGTTGAATTAAGGTAATTAGGGGGTCAATTTACATACTCAGGATGCAAGGTCTAATAAAGTGTTACCCTAAATAAGTGAGGAAGATAATTGATTATTTTGACCAAGCTTAGTAATTTGGAATAGAGAAACTATTGTAAAAATTTAGTATTTTTTAAAAATTGTGATGTCTGATCTATAATGATGCAATGTGGTTTTATGCCTCACTGAATCTTGCAAGACACATGCATTATAATGAGCTGCTGTGTGAAATGACTAATGTTGTGAATACACATCGCATTTAATTGATGTAGCCACAAGTCTGAAATAAATGTTCCTTGTAGTGTCAAGTGTAAAGCTCTCTAGATTCTTCTGGGTGCTCTGTCTGCCTCTGAGTATAAAAGTAGGAATCTGAAGATTGCAGGTTCTGCTGAGAGAGAGGGCTGCAAATGTTAGCTTCTCTGTATGTCTTGCGCCTATTACTTATGGGTTGTTTTTATTCCAGTAAATCATCTCTGTAGAGAAGCATAAATAATGTCCTTCTTTCACTGCTAAAGCCTCCACGGTCTCAGTTGATTTTCACATCTGCGTGTGTCTAGTTTATTGAGAAGCCTCAGCTCAGCAGGGAACATACACGAAGTGGTTTTATTTTTCACCAGTTCTTGCTCCCCTATTGTGTTATGTCAAATTCCTCTTCTCAGTTGGGTAGCGGATCCCTTAACAATAGCCTAGGCAGATACTATAACTCAAGTCATTTCCCATTACTCAGATTCTGTCCAGTTGAAATCTCTGATCTCATTTCTTTTTACCAAGTTTTTCCCGCCGACATCATGGGCTCCTTGACCCAGGGGGAGGGGTGCAGTTACTTGTCTACTCCTCCTGCTTACTTGATCCTCACTTGGGAGCTCAAGGCAGGATTGGGCAGCTGGACTTTGGACACTTTCTTTGCCTCACTTTCCCTTGTGTGCTGAAGCAGAGAGAAGGAATAAGGAAAAATGCAAACGAAACCAAAACCAGCTGTCCCTTATCTGAATGGAGCCTTAGAACGTTCTCTTGATCAGCTGTTCTTACCTCCTGGCGGTAGCTGTCGCTGGTCGCATGCCTGGCTCTTTCATGCACAAACTTGCTGGAAGGCATCGGAAGGGCCTCTTTTCTGTTCTTCTGAGCCTGACCCTGTTCATGTGTCCAGTGGTCTCTTGCTGTGTGAAGTGTCCCACAGACGAGGCCGGCAATCCTCTTCCGTGGGACACTGGTAAGAAGGTTCTAGTCCGTCTTTCTTCCAAGATGTTCGCTTGATTATGGGAACAAAATCCTGTGCTAGCTACCTCCCTTTGCCTTTGTTTCTCTGTGAATTTGCTTTCTTTGTACTTAGATACAGGGAAGGTCAGGCACTCCCTGTACTGTGCTGAGAAACTGATGCGGTCCTGGAATCCTGAACTCCTGCAGCGATTCTCCCACCTCCCTCCTACCATCTTGTTTGACATGGGGGAGATTTTGCTTTCCTTTAAGTCAGAGCTATGATTTTCGATGACCTCGTCCCTCTCATCTTTTCTCTTTTCTTTTTTTTTTTGGGGGGGGGGTGTTATTTTAATAAACAGACAAAACAAGCCAGGAGGTTAAAGCGATGTTGGGAGTGGTTGGTGTACTTCAGCTACCTCCTCTGAAGAAGAGGAACCCTTGTTAATTGCACTTCTTTTTGAATGTATTCTTTGTGTTCTTAGCATTAGTATTTCTCATCAGTTTGGAGCAACAGGAAAAGCCCCATTTAAGATTTGGTTACTTACTCATTCCTGTGGCCATAAACCCTGGAGAGGGATCTTAGAGTAACAGTGAAATAACAGACCTATATCCCTTTTCTGGAATCTCCCCATGCCCCACCACCTCTGCTCTGCGGTCGTTACCCACATCAGCAGAAAGAGCACTTGGGAATCAGCTGCTGAGACTCTTGTCTAATGTCTGCAGAGCCTGGAGCTCCCCGCAGCTTCACTGCTCCCTGCCTCCAGTAATCCATCTTGGAGAATATAGATGAGTCAACCCACCCCTACTTATCTTTTAGGGTTGTTGGAAGACAAATGAGATAATATATGAAAATGCTTTGGAAGAAATGTGATGTATAAATTAAGGGCAACATTATATATGAGACACCACCTTCATCATTCTCCCACCCGCTGCAAGACAGGGTGTCTTTATGCTGTTCTAAATGTACTAGAAAGATCTCTGGACTCAATGTGTTTTGAAATCTGTTTCCATTCAGCTTGGAGCACTGACTATTTATTAGGGCAAGTTACAGCATCTCTGTGTGTTCACTTCTGGATCTAGAAAATGTGCAGAATAATAATACTACTGTTTACCCCAGAAGCACTTTGAATGTCCAATCTACAAGAGGTTGGCGTTATATGTGAGACCATATCTGGAAATATGCCTGAATGTCTGTATGAGTATACCTATGTGTAAGTTAAAATAGCTCTATATAATGACATTAATATAGCCTTACATCTGTCATATGAGCACACACATATCACATACGTCTCTCCTGTTTGTCAATTGCCCCATTGGAAGGGTGGCCCTTAGCTCCTTAGGCACAACTGGAAGGAAATTCACTGCAACTCATCTTTATAATAATTTGAAAATTTGTCACACAAGTATGTGTGTCTGCATGTGTGTACACACTCACAACATCAGACCCTCTCACAGGCAACTAACATTGACACTGAGCTCCATCTGCTTCTGCACTGCCCCTCTGATGCAGGGACTTGAGCTCTATCATAGCCAAAAGGCTATGGGGATAACAGAACTCTGGGAGTTCAGAATTACCTGATTCAGAGGTAACTGGCATTACCCCCTACACTTTCTACAAGCCACACTGTCTTCATTACTCTGTTGTTCTCTTTCTCTTAAGTATCTAATCATCTGTGTTGATACCCTTATAACTGATTTCTTTCTTCTCTGCATTACTAGTTCCCAATTTGGAAATCAGTAATTATTAGTTGATGGTGCAGTAAGTACAACATGCCATTAAGAAGCGTACAGATTGGGCCAAAGAAAACCTTGTACACAAATAACCACAAAGGGAGGCAGGTGACATCGACAGAGCTTAACATACATATACCACCCTCAAACACACACTCCGCCTCCCCAAAGGTGTTGATAGAGTCTATGCAGGGCACTGTCTCATATTTCCTCTTTCTCTTTCTTCCTCTCTATGCTGTGTCTCCTTATATCAGTTTGATTAGCGCACGTTGACCTTTATTCCTTAGACCAAACTGGGCCCTTACCAGGTGAGGTGATAGGAAGCAAATAAGTATGAATGATATATTTGTTTTGCATTTTTGGGGGGGTGGTTATTCCTTCTTCTTCACACAACTTACACTTTCTGGACTTGCCTTTTAAGACCACTGTCTGAGCTGTCTTCCTCCTAGCCACTCACCCTCATCTTCTACTTCCATGGCGTGAACTCAACATCATGGTCAACTTAAATATTCTCCCAGGATGGCCTCCTAACACTTCTTCCATTGGTGGTGTCTTTATGAACCCCACAGCATCCATGCTCTGTCCATGTTCACCTGTTGTCTTTTAGGGTTGTTTATGTGTGTTCTTGGCCTCGTCTGTGTGTTTCTTAAGGGTGTGTTGAATTTAGTGTTGCATTTACTGTATCGTCAAATGTGGCACCTTAACCAAAAATAAACATGAGACAAGAGTCTGTTGACATAATAGATTCATAAGTTGATAATGTTGATACATGCTTATCAAAGTAATTATTTTATTAATTCTCTTGTCTACTAATATTTATCCAGTGTTACTACTGTGAGAGTTGGCAATCTACAGACTTAAGTAAGTCATAAATATTCATTATTCTCCCAGGATTTACAGGGGAATTGGAGAAACACAAACCCACACAAACCGACCACCAGCTAATAGAGTTACAAATTGCAATCAATATTGTGAAGAAATAGGATTTTGAGACAGAAAGTAAGAGCAGATAATTTAATTCTGCAAAGGGTAATTAGGGAGAGCATCCCCGAGTAGGTCATGGTCAGCCAGAAACTTGAAGTCCCTCCATGTATATATACTTATATTTTATTGACTGAGATCTGGTAGCCAACTCTCATAGAAGGAAGTTGGGAAAATTGCCAAATCTAATAAAATTGGGATTCGGAAATAAGAAAGACATGGTAAATTAATAAGAGGTGGGCAAAAGCACTGTCCGTTCCACCTACCAACATTATTCACGTCGACTGTTAGAAATTAGACTGAAATTAGACTGACAACACAGGTCGGCTTAGCTCATGCCCAATCTGAAGATGCTGCAAGTTAATTTCATGACTTAGGAAACCACTGAGTGGCTTTAGGTATGAAGAAACATAATCTTATTTGTATTTTTAAACGATCACACTGACTACTATGTGGGATATGAACTAGAGGGTGTTAGGTATGCAGAAGTAGAACAGAAGATTGTGGCCTTGGAATGGGGAGAACTGGTTGGATTTTTGACATCCTCAAGAAACAACATCTAATAGACTTGATAAACAATGCAATAAAGTAGTTGAGATAAAGAGAGAACATCAAGGATAACGCCCAAAGGAGATGCACAAAATATAGCATACACACAAACTATATAAATAACCGCACATATGTGTGTGTGTGTGTAAATGTTTACCACTGGTGCAGACTTAGTGCTTCTGAGAGCATTGCTAAATAAATGAGTAACTTAGTAAAATTTTGGAATGCCTTGCTTAGTTATTAGAATCTATTCTTTCCACCTAGTGTTTTACAAATGGTAATCACTTTTTAAATAAATTGACATAATTAAAAGACACTCTTTCACTGTAGTCACCATAATCATCATCTTCAACCATTATCTAAATTATGTTTTCCTTCCCTGCACTGTGTAAATCTCTGACCTGGATCCTGTGGGATTTTCAGAATTAACAAAGACATTATCCCATTCCTGAAATGACCTAAATTCTTCACAGCCTACAGAGGGATTTTAGCATCAATTATTTTCAATATATCAGTAACTACACTTTTCTTTGTAATAGGAAATAGTTCCTAAAACTGTATCTGTGATGTGTTTATAGGGTAATCGTATACAAATTTCTCAGATATCAAATATGTTTGTTCCAGTAGTGACAATTCTGAAACACCTTAACTGTTGATGTCTTTCTATCCAGCACAAAAGAGTGGAGGGTTCTAGATGCTTCTTAGGCAAGACAAAGTGCTAAATATTATGAAAAAAAAAAAAGTGAACGAGTTTATAATTTCCTGGGTTGTCTGCTTATTCTCCTTCTGTACAGTGGTCTTTGAAATTCCTCATCTTAATTACCAATATGTATGCCATATGCTTATATTAATATTAGCATCAGAATTCTTACACATGTCAACAGAATCCTGAACTCAGGGTCTATGATGGGGGTTATGTTATAGCTAAAAATCACCTGCAATAACATTCCCTTTGGTGTTTAAAAGTCACTCTTATATATGAAATTTACCTCAAAAGGAAACATATTGTAACATGTTAATATAATAAAAATGTCTTTTTACAACAAAAACTAAGTAATAACAGTTATTTAAAAAATGACACGAAAGCCAAACATAGAGAAAATGGGATTAAAATATAGCATGAGTGAATGAACTTTCACATGAAAAAGTATTTCCTGCCCAAAGGGTTGATTTAACTCTGCAATAAGTTATGAAAGTAGGTTATGGATACAAAACTTGGAGAGGCTTGAAACAATTGGGTCAGAATGCTCAAAACATTAAAATAGACACATTCAAAGTATTATTTTGAGATATTTCGACATTATTTATTGCTTTCCTCACATTTCACCTCTTCATTTCAACATTTATATAAGATTCATATTTTCCCCTTCACCCCATATCTAAAAATAAGTAGATCACTATCTCCTTACAAATATAAAGGTCACACTGGTGCACCTCCTGTTTCTACCGCAGGGTTCCAGCCTTCAGTATTCTGGTGGGGTTTCTTGTAGTAGATACCTCACCTCTCTCCCAACCACCCACTTCCCAGTAGTCGATTATACTCAGCTCTGTCAGAACAGTCTTCCTAGAAATACCACTCTGATTATTTTATTCCATTGCCCAAAGTTTCTAGCACTCCCTATTACCTTCTAAAGCAAGGTGAATTCTTTATAATATGCCTGAACTATTCTTCTTTACCATGGATCTGCTTTTTAGTTGAACCCATGTTCTAATAAAACTGGATCACTCACTTTTGTTACTCACTGTTCCCTCCCAATACCTGGAAAACAATCTAACCCCTTATGCAAAGGTACAGATATCCCCGCCACTGTACATTTTCCAGACCCCCTAATGTGGTCTCTTCCTTCTTTGGATGTGAATTGTACTTTATACTTCCTCTCCACCACTTTAGCATTTATTACGTTGTAAACTAACTATTGGAATAATCCTACTTTGCGCCTTTACCAATTTGAAAATGATGGAAGGCTAAAACTGTATAATTCTCATTTTTGTAGCCATAGCATCTATTGGAGTACATATCATTTAAACAGTATGCATCTTATTGAATCATACTATCCATTTCTGTTAAGGTTAAGTAAGGACTCCATAGGGGAAGGAGTGATTGAGGCTGTCCTTATGTAAAAAAGTGTTCCTCTCTTGGAACTAATTGGCCAGTATGAGGAGCAAGGCTTTGACTTCATTAATCCCGTGCTATGATAAGCTGCACCAGGTTTGCATGATTAAACAAGGCTGCCCTGGATGCCTTAGTCTTGATACCCACAGCCAGATGCCCATAGCTTTTGAATCGCCTTTGTGCTGTTACATAACGATTTTCTGTGCAAAAAAGTAATTGCTTTTCTCAGCTGAGAAGGTCATGACTTTATCATAGTAGATAAGAATATGTGCTTAATATAAATAAATTCACCAAATCTCATTGAGTTTCTGTGAAACACACCTGTCCTGTTCTGTCCTCAAGGTCCTGATTGCAGCAAGCGCCAGAGGGGGTGTGTGTGTGGGAGCATAACGTTGTTATGGCTTCCCTTTGTGTGGCTTGCAGGGTCAGCTTCACCTGAGGAAAAAATATAAAATGGAAATGGCTGAGAGCACACATGGGGAAGGGGAAGAATCCTCCTACTCTACTTTTTCTGTGACCACCATGTTCCTCCTATGTCCAGATGGGCTGTGCTCACCCAAATGTGCTCTGACTTGCCACGTGATCACAGGGTGGCAGCTGCTGTGCAGTCCAAAGATAATGTACAAAAGCTGTCTGTGCACCCTGCCGAAGCTTTAGATGTCAGAGTCTGCGTGTGCTTTTGTTGAGCGAGTGTCTCAAGGCTCTTAGAGGCTCGTGGCGACTGTTACCCAACATGCTGGAGTAAGGCAGATCATGAATGTGGCGTTGAGTTTGCCTGTTTAGGTTGGCTACGGCCAGATCTCTGCAGCTGAACTGCTCATATGAATTTGACGAGTTCTTCTGTGCTTACTGAATATTTTGTGTCTTGCTCTCTGGTCTTGAGTGGCATTATATCAACAAAATAACTGAGGAGGGAGAGGCTGCCAGTAGGTGTTGAACAAAAGTTCGCTTAGCTTTGGAAAGCAGTTGATGAAGATGAAATGCACAGAGCACTGGAGGCAGAAGGCAGTTTAGGAACCATTTAGTTAGGAGAGTGGAACCCGCTGGGCAAGGGAATATGCCCAAAGTCACAAAACTACTTAAAGGTATTCTGTGCAGTCTAAAAATAAACACTGGGCTATTTCTGTATACTATATAAAATCAGATAAAAATCAGTGTTGTGACTCTATGGTCAGGGCATCAGGAATGCTAAACATTTCCTTGTACAATATTTGCCTTCAAGGTCACGGGCATAGACAACTGAGCAAAAAGCAGCAATCAGAGGATTCTGGCTGCACTTGAATATGTGATGTGTGTTCATATGTGTATACATGTGCAGCTATATCCTGTATACATGTGTGCATGCATATATAAGTCTGTCTGTCTGTCTGTCTGTCAAAGAGAGGGAAGAGAGGAGTTTGCCAGGGCAGTGACTGAGTTTGCCTGCCACATGGAAGGAATAAAGAGGAGGAAGAGGGAAGTCATCATCTACAGTGATGTTTAAACCATGTGAAAGCTCCAGCCCTACAAAACGTGGCCCCAGTTAATATCCTGGAATCTGACCTGCCAGATCATCCCTCCTAGGGGAAGGAATATTTCTCTTTTCCTGCTTAGCTTCCTGAAAAATTAAGGTGAAGAGCCTGGAGTTCCCCCTACAGGCTAACATTTATACACACAACTTACAAATAGGGCCTTGTAAGGATACAGTCTTTTCAAAATCTTGACAGTTCCTTAATGATACTTAAGAAGTATCCTTAAAGTTCCTTAAAGAACTTGACAGTTCTTTAGCATGATATTTTTTCATCACTGTACACATTTTAACAGGATGAAAGTGGAATAATCACAGTCGTAAACTCATTAGTTAAAGATTGAAAACATCGCTATTGTTTCTTCAATGATGGGTGTTCGTTCAGTGACTTTCTATGTGTCCTTTTGTGTTGCTGGAAGCATCTTGGGAGCGGGAGAGTCAGGTAACCTATGTGGTCAAGTGGGAGGGGGTTGTTATCTGAGTAGTGAGCTGAGAACACCCCCATGTTTATGAGCTACTTTATTTGTACCACAATACACTACTTTGCACTGGCAGAGCTACCACGGCCCCTTGCTGTGGTGATGCTGACCCCCCCAAAAGTTTGGGTTCAGCAACAAGCAGAGGCAACTGGGACTCTGCCATTTAACATTAGTTTCTCAATGGAAAATCCTGGTCATGCTGGGATGATATAATGGGGGTGACTTTTTATAGGTGTTTGAGAGGTACTTAAAAGCGGGGGTGGGGTTTCTTTCCTTTGTTTTCTCCTCTTACTTTGCTCTGTGTTAGAGACATGCCATGCGTCCCCAAAGGGGATGGAGGTGCAGTTTCCATCAGAGTGACAGGTGGTACATGTGAGCTGGTGTCACTTATGTGTGGACTACAGAAAAACCAAACACGGGGCAGATGAAAACAAACCTTAAAACCCACCCTTGAGAACCGACCATGGACCTGAGGCCTCCAATGGCAAGGAGGGAGGGGTAGGGAGAGGAGAAAGGAGAGGTGCAGGGGGAGAGCTCAGTGGAGTATTGTGTTGGACTAGGGGTGCTTTCTGTGGGAGCGCTCTGGTGACTACGCCTGAGGGGGGGTGTCCTGTATTGTAACAACACTAGCGAGTATATGAAAAAATGGAACTTTAATAACAGCAAGCAAAAAACAAGCAGGTGAATCTGTAAACTTCTTATTGACTCAGCGACGTGTGATTTGGTAATTCTGTACTGCTGAAGAGTATCATCTCTCTCTCTCATTTGTCTAGCATTTATCCACCTGTGTATCTCTCTATTAGTTCAATTTTCATCTCTGTGTCATGCACAGTATGTATTTTAATCTACTGCAATGACATAGGTGCTATAGATGAGATTGTACTTTTAATCTGTTTTCCATGTACTTCTTGAGAGTTCAGAAGAAATGAGGGAAGAACAAAAGTTATATTTGCTCTTGTAGTTTCTGCTTTTGCTTTTTTGTCATTATCTTAACTTTGCCAACTGTCGGAGACCATTTGGGAATTATTTGTGGTGCTTTCTTCAACTTGATTAAGTCTTGCTGCTAGGGCCTCCAATTGTACTGTATAGGAATTCCTGTCATTCACGGGGACACAAAGCGGCCTTTAGAAATGCACTGACTGGACAGACAGGAGGAAAAAACACAGTCTTTGGCCAACAAGAGTAAGGAAGCCCATGCCTGGAAGCCCTTGCTGTGTACTCCACCAGGACTGTTCGTTACTTTCATTTTAAAATTAGCTTCTAAGGTCTGTTTTCATATTGATAGACTGTCTGGCAGCAAGCAAATGTAATACCAAGAGCTATGTGTTATTTAGTATTTTGGTTTTTACATTCTACTTTTAAATCTGTATAGGAAATAATGAGCTCACTAGTATGATTTTGACTCTTTTCAATGAGCTCAAATTTAAAAGAACATGACTCTTATACTACAGGAATAAGAATATGTCTTCAGTCAAACTCTTATAGCTGTTAAAATAGATTGAAATTGAAGAATTTTGATATAAAAATTATCCTGAGGCTTTCTACAAACAATCTGACTATAAATATCCATGTTCCGCTGGGCCACCTTATATATTTTCCCTGTCTGGTATTTGATCGCATACATAGAGGGGCGTGGAAGCACCGCATCCCCCTTCTCCGTGGAAGCAGCTTCTATGGGGAGAGATCTAGGCTTGAACTTGAAGACTGAGTTCAATCCTGGCTTCTGCTTTCCTGGGCTTAGAATATTACTTTGTGCCTCAGCCTCGTGGTAGGGAGGAAACCAGAACTTTGTTCGTGGGTGAGGGGAGACTCATAGCCGCAGAGAGGTGAAGCTGTACCTCGGAAATGTATGTAGTATGGTAGACCAGTAAAATCTCATCACACTGGAAAAAGAAAAACAGTGTCGTTATGTGAGCATGCGTGTAACTGGGACAGTAATGCCGGCTGTAATTGCCCCAAAGGGTCCCTGCATCAATCAGGGCGAGTCAGGAGACAGAACCACACAAGTGACTGGAATGTAGTATTGAATAAGTACTTAAATAGGTCTAATGAATTTAATACAAACCTGGCGACTACAAGTGTTGGCCTAAAACTGGAAGAAATACAAGAGTCTGAAATACTAAAACTTTTAGAACCTGGGGAGAGAGAACTAGCTGAGGTAAAATTTAGCTCGTGAGCTTGGACAAACGTCACATGTGCCTGAGCTCTAGTCTGCAGAAAGGAGGTGGGCTGGCTGGAGAGGGTGTTTCGTGCTGGGACTGTGGGGTCACACATACGGGACTATCACACACACTGCTTTTGTCTTGGGCCGCCAAAAGGAATTTTGGAATAAGCGTACGGTGAAGCTGTAGCTTCTGGAAGAGCAAGGTGCTCGCAGCACATTTCCTCCCGCAGCTGCTCAGTCTTCGTCTTGTACTCTTTCTTAGGCGAACCCCACACAGCACCTGTCAAAAAAAGCAGCATCTAGCCTTGAGGGTCCCAAGCATCACAAAGTCAAGTGTAGACAATTGGGTTTAGAGCTCAGAGATAATCCAAGATACAAATAAATTGAGATACAAATAAACAGTATAATTTTTCGGTGTAAAAGTAGAATTTATCATCACTAACGTTTTTGATTTTTAAATCTTGAAAATTACTAACGGCTCCGGCTTCTTAAAGGACTTCTGTGGTGTCAGATGTCTTACCCAGAACAGTGTCCTTAATAGTCACACGTTCTTATGGTTGAGGCTCAATGACTTATGACAGAGTTGCTTAATCTGCTGCCATAAAGTCGGAATTAGGACATTCATGCAGAAAGACATAAATCTAAGGGACAGGGACTGGGGTGAGAGGGTAAATCAGGTAGGAGCAGTGATGTGTTAGAGAATGTGATGCACATTTGCATTTTGTATGCCTTGTGCCAAGGAAAATGCTTGCAAGAATGATCACTAAAAAGAGTATTGTTACATTTTTCTACATCTGATGTTCTGATCTATCTTTAAGTAATCTTGGAAAATGATAATTGATGCAGGGACACCAGTTTTTGAACCGAGATCGTGTCGAGAATGAGTCTACTTTTATTGTTTTGCTTAAGTAAAGCCAGGGCGTACTGCCGGAGTGAACACAACATACCATCTTCCTGAATGCTCAGAGAGCCGCCAGAGGGGCCTCCCTTTGCAGAGGAGAGCAGCTCACAGCCGAACTCCGGGCAGTTTTCTTCTGCGGTTCTTGCGTCTAAGAGCAAAGTAGCTTTGGTTGTGATGTTAACGGTTGGTGTCCTACATCATAATCATGTTTAGAGTTTGCCGACTCTCTTAAAAAAACAAACCTCATTGCTGTCTGATGTTGAAGAGAATACACACACTCTACCCGGACAATGACGAGCGTGGCTTTTTTTTTAAGCAACTTCTCTGACAGTATTGATTTCAGGGAGCTCTGGAATGATTTAAGCATAAAATTACTGGTTTGTCTATTTTCAAATGGTAGCTGAAAAATGAAGTGATGTGTGGTTCCTTGGCAGTAGGATAGAGAGGGAGAATCTTAAGATATGATTTTTTTATAGAGGACAATTCTTGATATTGCATTCAAGTAGAGTGACTAACATTTTTCCTTAGAAAATTTGCTACTTACAGGATTTTGTTGAGATATAATGAACCTTTACACAAGATTTTATTTTCATAAATTATTTATGCTGAAAAGGCCTATATTTTACATTTTTAATGAAATATGGATTCGGATGTTTCTGCGAGACAATGAAAAAGCTGATCTATGAGAATCTCCGTGAGTCCAAATCACTCTCTGATTTTAAGCTGTTTGCAGAAAGTAGTTTGACTTTCATTTTCTTCGAGGACCATTTCGTGTTAAACTATTCTAAGGAAGTGGATCTTCTGAAGAATCTCACTTACAAAGAGAGTACCACAGACTGTATAAAAAATAGCATCACTTCAAAGAGGTCTTTCTTTCCCCCTTATTTGGAAAGTGATTCTCAAATGTTTCTTTCATCTCTTGTGTATCGGTTGGTTTTATTCTCTGAGGGCAAATAAAGAGTGGTCTGTTGAGAATGGTATGCTGAAAGCTTTGTGACGTCAAAGTTTATACCTAAATATTTGCTGATAAGCAACCCAAGTGAATTTATTATAAATAAAGGCAATCACCATCAAGACCTTGGTTACTAGACAGAGTATGTAACAGGAGCTGATAAAAGCCAAATATGGTAGATATTTGGAAGAAGAACAGGAAATCTTTCTCTCCGAAAGAGAGTAACAACACGAGGAAAATAACATCTGCTCTATGCTCTCCTTGGTGCTGGCGAGGCCGAGCTGTAAACTGCAGCTTTCAGGAGACCAGCCTCCAGCTCCCTGCCCTGAGCTGGCTGTGAAGTGCAGGAAACCATTCTTCTGTCCAGCAGACCAGCTCTGGGGAGTAGGGTGAGCTGCGAGATTCTTAGTACAGATGCGGCTCTGCTCTGCTCAAGGGTATAGAGGAAAGGACTCTTACCTCAGAATTCCCTTGAGGTATTTTGGACAGAGCTGCCATAGGTTGAGCTCATTTAAGCTGGCAGTCTGGGAGCTACGTGACTTTAGATTAAGGTGTCTCTGAGCTCTTATGGAGAAGGAGATTCTTCTTTTGCTTAAAACCCTATTCGTCTGTTGCAAGACTGAGAAAAGAGAATAGGGAAAGGATCTTCCATTAGCTGGTGATTTCCAGTATTTCCTTCATCACCTATTTTAAAGAAGTATTTGAAGAAGGGGACTGGACTCCCTCTCACCTGATTGGGTAGCTAGTTGACTAGCTAATGACCCTTCCTCTCAAGCAAAATATTCCAGAAATAAAACTGTTTTCCTTAAGCAAGATGAAACACTGAAGTGGATGGATGGTGAGTGTCTTAACTTCATGAAAATGGTGAAACTCAAACCTTATTCTCTACCAAGAGAATTAAAAATGGAGCAATTGATTTATGGGCTGATGGAAATGAAGGCTCCTCTCTTGGACCCCAGGGCTGGGACAGGGCTCTTTACAATGCCCCTCCTCAGATCTAATGCCACCCCACCATCCTGTGTCTCAGGCAGACTTCAAGACAGAAACATTACTCCCAAGGTGGAACTCAGTGTTAATCTATGCCAGTGACGTGTATCGTCAACATATGCCAGTGTGGGCACAGTTCCATAAAGGAGCTACGATTCTGTTCAGTGACTACATGGTAGTGTCATGGACTATCATGTTTAGCTGCTCCATTGGATTGTGATGATGACACTTCCCCTGTTCTCTCTTGGCCGAGGAGCTCAGGATTGTGACTTAGGATGGGAATACTTCATCTTGTGGTCAGAGTGCACTGCCCCTGTTTCTACTCTTTAAGGGAGATTGAGGCTCATTTCTGAGCCTCCTCTGCTGTTATAGACACATCTAAATCTGGAAGAAAAAGTTCACCTCGTGGACTCTCTCCCCATCTCATTTCATTTTCAATCTGCTGTATCAGGAAAAAAAATCACAAAGATATTAATTCCTCAGCTGTTTTAATTAATGGATTATTTTTAATAATGTTTTTATTGCATTTTAATATATTTTCATTTTTATTTCTCCAATTTGGAAATTAAATGAAAATAACAATATCTTTGCTAATTCTTCTAAGTGTGAATAAGTTAATTTCATTATGATTATTTTTGATCCTAGAGGCTAGTACTCAAATCAGTATTGACTTGTCTTATTCCAACTTTCATTCAGTATGTCAGCCATGACGGTGAGTGCTTTATAATGCTAAGAATCCTACTCTCCCCTTAGAGCACTGGCCAAATAGGCCAAATAATAGTAAGGTAACTTGAATGTATGTAGCTCTTTCATCTGAAAAGTGGAAACACAGTATCTCAGAATCCTCTCCTGTGGTACTCTGAAGCATTTAGGTAAAATATCTTGTTCCCAATGACTGGCAGAGTATAGATATTCATTATGAAGATAATAATCTTGAATTTAAGCACTCATTTAGTTAATTTGAAAAATCTGTTATTTCCTAGATGAACTTGACAATGAAATGACATTACATGTAATAATATAAAATAAATTCAAGTATTATAACTCTTCATATTTTAAAGATAAGGGCACATATTTTATTTTATTTTTTTATTAAAATATTTTAAAATTTACATATATTTGCCATTAATTGTAATCCCCATGTATTCCCCGTCACCATCTCACCAGTGCACCATCACCTCAGTCCCTCGTGTTCCCATCTTCCCTCAACCCTCCCCC
>JAGFMF010011634.1:4918288-4985228 GCA_019455555.1 Galemys pyrenaicus
ATTTGCATTTCTCTGATGACAAGAGAAGTTGAGCATTTTTTCATATGCCTGTTGGCCATTTGCATGTCCTCTTTGGAGAATTGCCTTTTTAGCTCTTTAAGGGCACATATTTTAAAGATAAGGCCACATATTAGTCAATGAAGTCTTCAATATTCTTTAATGGAGACTTCAATATTTTTTTTTTAAAAAGATTTATTGTTTTCTATTTATTTATGCATGTAAGAACTGGGGTGTAGGCCAGAGGTACAGGGGTGAGAGGATTCACCGGAGACAGAGTAAGGAGTAGAACAGGCGGATCTATGAAATACACTTGTGAGGGGCACAGCGGGCGAGGCAGGAGAGGTCTACCTCCCCATGTGGGTCAGCTCCCTGGCCAAGATCGAACTCATGCTACAGTGGCTGCTGGTAACTTGATAACGCTGAGACTTTAATCTCTGCACCACCAGGGAGGCCCCTGCTTCAATATTCTTATAAGGGAGGACTGGTATTATCTACACGAAGTGAAATGGGAAATTAAGGGAACTGTAGAATTTAAATAAGCCTGACGTCCTTACCTAATACATCTGGATTAGTTGTGAACTGAAACCAGGTCAATGCAGGGCGGCTACAATAGACCCTACTTAGGTCACGTCAAATGGGGAGGGTTGCATTATGGAGTCTGCTTGCGTCTCAGAATGCAATATTTCAATATCTGTGTTACTGCTTCTTCCTGTTGTGCCTTTATAGAATAATGTTGAAAGATTCCAATTTAAGCCAGATATTTCAATTATTTAGATGTTGTAGTCTTGAATCATTTAATATTTGTCTGACTTTGGTCTTTTATGCTGAACTATTAGAACCATAATTTCATTTAGGAAAATTAGTTTGTTAAATAGTTCCTGAGCCCTCTATTTTTAAAAATATTTTTTATTCCTCTTCTGTTCTTGGCTTTAATTCATACTTTGTGATAATATCTTTTATCTCCTTTGTTTATGTGGGAGATAGCTTGGTTTATGACAGACTTTCATCCTTCTACACCATCATTACATCATTTGTTTTTCTAGTCTCATTTTGGACTTGATTATTTCATGTTTGAGGACATTAGCCTTGAACACCTGTCAATCGCGGGGACCATGCTTCCCAAAATCTTCTTAAATTATGGAGTGATAAAGGGCAAGAATCAAAAAGAGGGAGAGTGGACTAGAATAAAGCTATTGACTAGGTTATCTTAGAGTCCTAATGCTTGGTTTAATTAGGTAGCCACAGGGCAGATCTCTGTCCAACTCTTGGAAAGGAACAAGCATATGCTATTTATGTTTTAGTTAATAAATTTTTAGACAGTGCCCAATCCAACACCCTCTAAGATGATGATGTCTTATAAATCAGAGCTGCTTCTGCTGTTCCTTGTGGGTTGTTTTTTTTTTTTTTTTACAATTACCTTTCCTTGTTGTTGTGACAATATATGTATGATTTAATGAGCTACAGTTGTAAGTTTGCATCAGCAAACTGAGGTGGACCATTGAGATGAAAAATGGTTTGCCCAAATTACCACAATTACATAATAGAAAAAGAAAGATTTAGGAGCCCTTTATCAGAAGGTTCACTTACTAGGCTAGTGATATTAATGAGTATACACTATACACTGAAGATGAATTAGTACGGATAAAGGACAGTTACTAGCCCTAAATTTATGGAAGCATAGACACTCTGTTTTTTGTTTATGCTGGTTCCTTTGATCATTGTGAAGTTAAATCAGATTTTAATTAATATGACTGTTTTCTCATGAAGATACTGGAACTCGTGAGAGCTGGGTCATTTATTCTTGTGAATTAAATGAATTTTCTGTCCTGACTCAGATTCTCTACTTTCCATGATTCACGTTTCCATTTCCACTGGTGTCTGCTGTATGAGCGTGTCCTATTCCAGCCTGTCACTTGAGGAGACCACACCTGGCATTTGAAAGCCTCAGCTTTCAAATGAGGCTTACACCTCTGTGAAAGTAGGGTACATATTTTCCTGTAAACCTTTTTCTTGTTATTATCTTTCAAATGCTTTATTTTTCAACAACATTTCCTCCTGCTTTGACTCTCTTTTAAAATCAGGAAATGATTATCACCTGGTGCATATAGAGCCTTATCCTCGAGAAATGTCTTCTTTTTCTAGAGATCTGCCACTTTTACTGTGTCTCCTAACAGGTTCTAATTAGTTATAAGTACACCTGCTGCTGTAGGCCGTCTCTTCCCTTACTAAAGGATAGCATTAAGACTTTACAATGAATAGATGCCTCCATAAAGGTTTTGTATGGTACAGGTTTCCCCAAATGTAAGTGTTAGGGGCATGTCCACGTTATTAAGCTGTGAACTTAAGACTGCACAGAAATACAAAGAACCAAGCAAAGTTACTTAGAAAGATACAGGGAGCACTTACCTAGCACTTCCATGCAAACCAAATGTGATGACAGGCAGCAAGAGACCAGTGTTTTATTTTAAAATCCTCCACCTAGAGATAATATTGCTGAGGACTAACTGAATGCCACCAAGTGGCAAACTAAGTGGAAGTTGCAAATTATTTTAAATTTTTATATTTTAAACAAAACTTATCAACATTTTAAGTGAAATGATCTTTTGTCAAGTTATCAAAGTTACAGTCTTGCTTCTTGAATGACAGAGGTGTACATCACTGGAAAAGGATCTGTATGTTGCTTGTTCTGGTATCTTTTCCATGCATGTAAATATGCACATTGGTGAAAGTATGTGATTGTGACCTCTTTGTATTGAACTAGTTGAGAACAAGAAACAGGATGACTTGTCACATCACCTTCCCACTGAGGACATTGTCCCTAAGAGCTACTAGCCTTTGTGATTTAAGTAAAGGGCCTATAAAGCATTATAAAAATATACATGATATAAAATTTAGTAAGTATATCTATTTATATATTATATATATTTGCCCTCACTCCCAAATTCCCTGTTTTTACAGCCTGGATCTGGTTAAAGTACCTTACTTTTAAGGTTCTCTTTTCCATCTGCAAAGATTTCTCTTATTTCTGTGTTATTTTTCTTCGAAGATATGCTCTTCTTCATAAAAGAGGGGGAATATTTGAGGGAGTTTAGTGAATTAAAACTAATTTATAGCTGTTATTATAAAGATAATCAAAGTATATTCAATATTAAAAATAGCTAAACGGTGGTATCTCGAAAGCACAGCAAATCTCAGTGTTAATAAATGTTATTAAGTTGAAGCTTACTAGTTAGCAAAAGTAATACTCAATGAACTATCTATGGGCCAGAAGTATAATATTAATATTTATAGTAATTTTACATTAAATTTCTTTAGTGCCTTACTATCTTCAGTGCACTTTTACACATATTAGTCTCTCCAAGTCCCTAAACAAAGGGACAAATAAAGAAAATCATTCCTCTTCTTCACAAGAGATAAAGAGTTCAATAGATTAATGGTTTTACCAAATTTATGATTGATTAGTGGCAGAACTATCACTAACCACTATTGAACTTAATATTCTAGTTGATGAGAAAGGAAATAAATATAGATTTATTTATAATAGATAGAGAAGTAGATATAAAAAGCATACTGGGTGTTGGGGGCTATTAGTCATCATCTGTCAGGTCGATGTAGAACTCAGATTATAGAATTCATATTTTAGAAAAACAGGTAAAACTCCAGTTCTCCAATGTAGAGAATAACTGATTTATATTAGTTTGATCTATTATAAACTTTTAGGTATTTTTTTAAGCTTCATAGGGACAGGAATTTATGTGAACTCAAAAGCAAAGGGTATTCTTATGATTCATTAGATTGGTATCTTGTATCTGTCCCCTCTTCTCTAGAATATCATTATCTTTACTACTACAAAATTTGAAATCCACCGCAACCATGAAATGGACTGTGTAATCTACTTAGTTCCTGAGAGCCCTGCTTCATTTACCAGTTAGGATATCAACTGCAGTGGTGCCTGTCTCTGTGGGTAGATTCGAAGACATCACATATGTTCACTAGGAATAAACTGAAACTATAAAATGGTTTGCATTGGTGTCTATGCTGGGAATATTAAAGTTTCTTCTAATTCATGTGTTTGGACTGATAGGGTAGAAATGAAGTCCTTCATCTCCTCACTGATTGTTTTTCTTTTAGTGAAATTGAGAGAGAGAGAGATGTAATTTTACACTTTCACGTTAATGATGTTGATTTGTATTTAACACATTTAAAGTACTAGTCATTCTTTGCTGTACTTCCCCATTTACTACAGAGTTTCCACCCAAATTTCTTTATGATAGCATTCACTTATAAAAATGGTTTATAGAACTTTTGGAATGAGGCCACTAACTGTTCTAGTTTTAAAAGCATCCACATAAGTATTAATTCATTCCGAGTTGGTACTTGCTTTTTATTGGTAATTAAAATGATCTGGAATCAAAATGAGACTAATAAATAAAGCTCAGTTTCAGAGATCAAGGCAGTAAGCAAGATAGTTCAGACTGCTGTTAAGGAGCATGAATGCTGTTTTGGCAAAATTTCTCTTATACAAAATGTATGAAGTCTATTTTGAAATTGTTATATATTATGAAAATGTTCATATTCTTATAAACATTTCCCAGTAATTTTAATTCAACTCCTTGGACAGATATGCAACAATCCTTATATTCTGGCAGAAAAGGCAATTATGTTTCGGATGTAGAATCTATTATAAGTTTCTCTACCTTAAAATACATTCACAAATCCTCAATTTACACAGCTACTAAGAGAAACTGAGTTCCACATTGCTGAGAGATTGTGAATGAAAGTAGTGAAAGCTTGAAAGGATTAGGTGAGGGCATTGAAGGCCAAATTCCAATAAGTTTCTTCTCTTTTAACACTTTCTTTTTTTTTTTTTTTAAAGATTTATTTATTTATGCATACAAGCACTGGGGTACAGGCCAGAGGTTTGGGGGGTGAGAGGATTCACCACAGAGAGCGGGAGCAGAACAGGCAGATCAATGGAAGTACACTGCTGAGGGGAGCAGCGGGCACAGCAGGAGAGGTCTGCCGCACCATGTGGGGCCCCTCCCTGGCCGGCAGCAGGGATCGAACTCGTGCTGCAGTGGCTGCGGTTTGCTTCATAGTGCGTTTCTTAATCCACTGCGCCACCAGGGAGGCCCTCTTTTAACACTTTCTAAAATCAGATGGATGCATGTATGTTTGTCACGTTCTTGATCCACTGGTCTTCTACTGGATGACACCTTTACCATCACCACTAGTTGAACTCACCTCTTCCTACGACAGTGCTTTGTCCTCACCCTTCTAAAATTTACCTCTCTGTATACTAGTAATGTGCCTACCAGTTTTTGAGACCTGTCCAGGATCCAGGCCCCAGATGTGTGTGTTGAAAACAGCACTGCAGCTAGTCTTTGCCGCTAGTCTTGGAGGTGCTATCATTTCTGTCTCGCATGGGAAGAATCTGGGCATTAGAAAAACAACAAATTATCACAATGTAGCATCCTAAAACAGTACATGTTTATTGTCTCAGTTTTTCTGGGTCAGGACTTGGGCTTGACTGAGTCCTCTGTCCAGAGTTTGCAGCCTGGGTGTTGACCAAGCTGTGTTCTCATCAGGAGAAGAATCTGTTTCCTCTCTCATTCCAGTTCTAAACTGAATTCAGCCCCCTGTGGCCCTCGAGTTTTGATAGGGTTTTGACTTGAAGTCACCTTCAAGGCTGCCAAGTGCTTGGATAACTTCTCTCTAACATGGTCATTTATTTCATCAAGTGCATAATGAGGATCTCTGGCACCAGTCTGCTAGAAAAGTCTTATGGAATGTGATATAATCACAGGGTGGTATCTTATCACCTTTTCCATGTAATGTAACAGTCACGAGAATAATATCTTATCACTAGGCCAAATGTGGGGTTAGAGGCAAGTCACAGGTTCTGTCCGTATTTAAGATAGGGGCTTATACAGCACAGGAATACAGGTATCCTCACAGACAGACCCTAAGGTTGGTCTACCATAGTAGCTAAATTAGCCAAGCTCACACCGCTTCTGGGAGTCACGGTTACATGTACAAACAACTGTTATTTCCCCACGCCTATAGAAAGCAAATGTAGTAAAGAGCAGCCATTCAAGATCATTGCCTGTACAATCTTTGATCATTTTTAAAAAGTGTAATTTAAGTGATATAATTCCTAGAGAGGGGACCTCCTTCATCCTAATTTACTCCTTAAAATGTGTGTATGTTTCCATAGATCTGTTTAGAAACAAAGTAGTGTTGAATTAGAGACAATTAGCAACGACAGAAAGAGATGACTTTTGCTTTCAGTAAAGTGATGAATGGGATCAAGGGATAGAGGGAAATGGTTTTCCAATCAACTAAGTATAGCTGGATGTGCACAAATAAGCACAATGAAACTGTGTAGTGCTTTTATGTGTAAAAAATGTCACTTAATTTTTATCATCAGACTGGTAGAATAACTGAAAATACATTATGAACTGCACTTTTAAGTTTCTGGAGTATGATGTTACAGCTGTGAAGTTTTAGCTCTCTAGTTTCTTTTTTAGGACATAGAAAAACAAAAGAGCTGCAATTTTCTTTCTCTCCAGATGCTTTTTAAAAACCTGTTAGAAAGCCCTCTTCCCTGATTTTATGCCTACTTTAGGGCCTTTCACATTTTTTATATGCAGTTGGTTCACTGACTGGTAGCGGAGTGGAGGGGATGCTGGAGCAGGAGGGTCCTCAGAATTGGCAGGCCCACTTCTATGGGACCATGTTTTTAAGAAGAAGACCCTTACTTGGAGGGAGCAGGGGCTCACATCCACTTTTGCCTCTGCCGCCTGCTGTGGCGACCAGAAACCTGGGACGCAGGAGATCCCCAAACTAAGGCTGCCTGTCTTCTTCTCGTGGAGGTTAGTCTGATAAGTGGGCAAAGGACCCCGCTGTTGTCCCTTCACCAGATACGCCTCATGTGCTTGTAATCAGTGATTTCAGTTCGCAGTCTTTCTCGTTTTGATGTGCTTTTGTGATATTTAATACACTTCATTTAGAGGGACATTCATTTCTGGAGTCTATAAATAAGGCTTTTTCTTAAGAAGTCCTGTAGCTGAGAAATAAAAATATTTCTTTGTAACATCCTGAGATATTCTTGTAGCTAATTATAATTTGTTCCTTTTTGTCATTTAATAATTGATTTTTTAGTTTTGTGTGAACTACAAACAAGAGGCGACATTTTTGTTATTTAATCCTCTATCAAAGCAGAGAAAATAGATGTGTACAATGGGGAACAGATAAATAAGCCTCAACTGAGCTGTCTTTTTTTCTTTAGAGAAAGATAAAAGAGGAAGGGGGAAGAAACCTCCAAATGAAGTTAAGCCTCAGAATTCATCAGGTCACTTGAAACATAATTCACTTTCCCGCACTAAATAATGTCCCTTTTCAGTTTCAAAATGTAGTAGTGAGAATGAATGAAGTTAACTGAGAGGGTGCAAAGAATTGTTATGAGAGGAGAATGCATTTTGCCAACCCTATCAATGTTATCTCGCTGGCAGATAATATTTGGGGTGTACAAGCTAGCCCTGGCCAAAAGAACCCATTCTTCCAAGAGGAAGAATCTTTTTGTTCTTCATTATTTACTCTAGTCCCAGAGCCCAGCACCATTTCTGTGGCCTCTGACTGTTGTGTGAGCACTAGAGAAAAGAGCCCTCACCCTTCTGTTTGCTTCCACAAGGACCCAGGAGTGCCCCTCACGGTAATCTACTGAAACGCTTTGTCTGGCTTCGCTTTTTGTACAAAGCGTGGCTATTAATTCTGTATCAGTCACAGCCCCAATAGGAGCAGATGGTACTCACAAATTAGGATAATTCCAGGAGGGTTTATTTACAAAGGGACTATGTGCAATATAGAACCACAGGAGGAGGGCAGTCACCTGGATTAGTAACGGTAGAGCTGTTACACCTTGAAGAGAGAGGAGGGAACAGTTTCCAGAAACCAGAAGAAGAGAAGGAGTGAAGAAGCCAGTTTAGTCAAGGGGCACACGCAGCCAGCAGCTACCTCTCTGGAAGGGAACCAAGAGTGCAATTGTCTGCGCCTCCTTTTGCCCCTGGGCCCTCACACTGCCCTCAGGGTTCCTATGGCGAGACCCCAACTCAGAGCTGGGGGATGTGGTCCACAGAACTCAGCCCCCCGGGTAGCCAGCCAGGTGGAAAAAGCGGGGTACAGAATTCAGAGGAATGTAGAATTGGGCACATTTGGCTGTAATTCAATAGATGGTAATTGGAATCTCACCATGTCAGTTATTTATGGCTTGCGATCATCAGAATAGACAAAATTCAGTACTTAAATAGCATGACTCTGAGAGCTCTGTTGAACTGGAGAGCTAGGAGAAACAGAAACCTTAGCTATTAGTTGTGATTGTCTCAGGCAAATGAGCAGTGAGCTTTACTGGTGCACCACTGGGATGTTTGGCTGGCCAGTCCTCATGCTTTGCTTAAGCACCTGGAGATTTGTGTGAGGGTATTAGCTACTGTTCAGTGTCTAGGTATGTAGTTCTATGGAAGAAGCGGTTCATACACATGTGAAAAGCATTTGCCAAGCAACCCACAGGCAATTTGGGGATGACAGAGTTAAAAGCAGGTGTGTGAGTGCTCACAGATCACTTCTAGAAAGCCAAATAGAGGCAATGATGTTCTTGAGTTGTAGTCTTTTGAAAGTGTAGGATTATAAATTCCTTTTCCCTCACCTTAGCTAATGCTTTCAAATATGAACATTTTATAAAATCCCATTTTTAGGTAGATTGCCTTAATAACTCAGTAAATTCTACCATGTGGCAAATTCCAGCACCAAGTGTTATCTCATGCATCATTCTAAATATAACAGAAATGAGGGGTAAATGTTTTATTCCTGTCTCACAGCATTTTGATCAAAGAAGCTATATATTGCCTATTAACTGTGTCTGAAACATTACAAATGAAAATAAGTTTACAAAGGAGAAGAAAAGAAAAAGACACTATAAAACGAGTACAAGTGGGAAAGACATTTGCAAAACTTAAGTTAGTAAGGACTAAGATCTATTGTATATATAGAATATCTAACAGACACTTACAAATCAACAAAATAGCACAAATCACCAAAAAAGGGCAAAAGATACAAACCAGCTCTTCACCAAGGAGAAACTTCAAATGACCAATAGGCATTTGGGAATAAACTCATTCATAATAAGATAAAATTTAATTAAACTACAATGAACTGTAGTACATATCAGCATCAAAAACATTTCATGCCTAATAATTTCATGTGTCAATAAAGATGTGAGATTTTTTTGTGGTTGAAAGTAAGTGATACAACCATTTCGAGAGATAGTTTAGCATTCTAGTCTAGTTGTAGATGTGAGCTCTAAAGACCCAGCAGTTCTTCTTCTGGGTAATTACCCTAGAAAGTGTTTTGCACATCTGCCCCAGGAGTGCATGCGCAAGAACGTCAAAGCAGCAGCTCATTGCAGCCAATACATGGAAATAATCCAAATATCCATCAGGAGGAATAGGAATAAATATATTTTGGTGTAGTCATTCCATAAATTACAATCTGCCAATAAAATAAATGAGCATTAGCTTTATGTAACAACTTAGTAAATCTCAAAAAAAAGTTCAGTAGACAAAAACCAAAACAAAGGAATATATACAGTATTTGTGTATTTTATATGAAGCAAAAAGGCAGGCATAAAGAACACTCCCACTGTTATGCTTAGGGGGCACGTTCTTTTTTTTTTTTTAAGGTTTATTTATGCATACAAAAGCTGGGGTACAGGCCAGAGTCCAGGGCGGTGAGAGGGGATTCACCAGAGACAGAGCGTGGAGCAGAGCAGCCAGATTGACAGAAACACACTGCTGAGGGGAGCAGCGGGCAAGGCAGGAGAGGTCTGCTGCGCCATGTGGGTCCCCTCCCTGGCCTGCGGCAGGGATCGAACTCGTGCTGCAGTGGCTGCGGTTTGCTTCATAGTGCGTTGCTTAACCCACTGCGCCACCAGGGAGGCCCTAGGGGCGCATTCTTTGGCGATACTTTCTTAAGGAAAATAAATCATCGCAAAGTCTAACAGTTATCTCTGAAGGATGGGGTAATACAGAGGTGAAAGACTCAAAAGTAGGTCTTGCTGGTGGCTGCAAAGTGGCACTTCTTGCAGGTAGGTTGCTGCACTGGTGCTACTTTCACTAGGCTGCCCATATACAATTAAGTGTTTTTCTTTCTGACAAATGATGACAGATGTTAACTGGACTATTGTAAATATTCTGAGATAGAGACAAATAGCGACTAGTACTTTGCACCCCTGAAACTAATATCATATCTTATACTCAGCTAAAAAATGTATTAACCCAGAAATAAACTAAAGAAGGCCTGACTGAATCTCTGTTATTCACACACACTCAAACCAAATTCTTTAAATAAAACATTTTTCAGAAGAAAGAAAAAATAGATTAGCAACTTTTTAAAAGTTAATTGACTCTCCTGTCTCTCTATTCTGCACTTTGATGATTCACACTGCCTGTCCCCAAGGCTTCTTTCAATTTCCTGTTGCATTTCAGTGATTGAGAATTTAAACATGAATAGCTTAACAGGGAATGCGAATCTACAATAAATATCCATTCTATTTGCATCAATATTTCTTTTCATTGGCATTTGGAGAACAGATGCGTTGTTAAGGTTACATGGGGAATTCAAGGTTATGAGGAATTAGAGCAACGTTGCTGCTGCTCTTAACCCTCAATTCTAGAGTCCCTTAGTGGAGAGTATGTGGTGGGAAGTCAGCATGAGGTATTTTAGAGGAGAAAATAAGAAGCTAGGAAAGAGGTCTCTTGTCCCACAGGCAAAGCTCAGGAACCGGCTCGCTAGCTCACGAGCTTTTGCTGCCGAAAGGTCTAATGAAAGTTACTATTAATAAGGAAACTGGAGAGGTGAAGAAGCTCCCATAGAAATGGCCAAATGCCTTTCTTTTTATAACTGCTCCAGCTGCTTTGGGAATTTGGGGATCCTCAGAGAGACGGTCGTTTGTTTTTCTGCATTTTTCCCAGGAAGTAGCAGACAGTGCTGGCCAGCCAGCTTGAGCTGCAGGCATCATCCTCAGAAGACCTTGGGAGGCCAGCATTCTGGCTGGGGCGCAGGGGTGTGGAGCTCCCTGAGCATTCATGCATTCTCAGTCAGTGCTTCCCGCCAGCTCCTCAAGCTCCTGAATGCAGTCTGGATTGAAACAAAGCAAAACAGTTAGTCCCAGGCCGGTACTAAGACAGATCAGGTAGCTAGTTGCACTGTTAGATCATTCGGCGCCCATGCATTGACCCCTGGCATGTGCAAGTCTCCTTGTATGGGAAAACCCTGAGGGTACAGAACATCATAAAATATTTCTTTACATATTTGAACTAAACACACTATTTACATTATATAAGTAAATGTATCGTGTTCCAGTCTTCTTGGTTTTACAAAACAGAATTTATAAAAATAAAGGCCGAAACGGAAAGACTTCACCATTTGGCTCATGTGCATCTGTCTCGAAGGAATCCATCTTAGTTAGGGCCCCTCGAACTGCCCCGCCCTCGGACCCTGTGAGGACCTGCTGCAGGAGACTGAGCGGGCTGGGGGAGCCCTGGCCTCTGAGCCCGGGACACGCCGGGCAGAGCAGACTCCACACCGTGAGAAGACAGCCGCGCAACCCCCTCCCTGGGAGCCCCATGCCTGCGCTCGGGACGCGCCTGAGGTGGGGCGCCCCTGTAACTCTTCTCCACCTCCCGCGGTTCTGTCCTGGATACGTATCGTGGTTTCAACAGTTTTTAAGAGAAAAAGAAAATACACACGAGGCCGAATTGTGTCCTAAGCTAGTTACGGAACCTGGAAGGTGGCATGTTGGCTAGTCAACAACACTCCGTGCTCCGCTGCACATCTGCTGGGGCACATTCAGTGCTGTCACCACACACACACACACACACACACACACACACACACACACACACACACACACTGCGCGCAGGGTGCTGTTGCATATGTTCATTAGCTTAGTTGTGGTCAATTCACAATGATGCTCATTAAATCATCTTGTGCGCACCTATATGCTCTTTGTCGGTTATGACTCAATAAAGCAAGGAAAAGAAAATGTTAGTTTTGCAAATGTCCTTAAATTGCTGAATTAAAACTTCTACTGTTTTGTCTAACCCCAGTACCCTCTAGCTCATAACGTGCTGAAGACTCTAGTGTGTTTCCATAGTGAGGAATGTGATTCTGTTTTTCTGTTTTTTTAACTTCTTCTTTTCTCTTTCTCTCTCTTTAATAAATTCACCTATTATTTTACCCAGGTCAATAAGAAATATTTATGTTTCTCTTTAAGAATAGCATTTAATACTCATCTTTTCCACTGCTTTTTTTTTTTTCTTAATGAAATTGATCTGTCTGTGAAGGCTTCCAATCTGTTTTTTCAAAATCTGTGTTAAATGCCTGGACACGCACGCCGACTGGTGGTTTATTTAAAATTTGTAGAGGTTGGAAGCTCTAACCCCTAAAATGAATACAAAGGTATAAATGAAATTTACTCAGTAAACAATAAGGTAAAATCGCACCTAAAAATTAAAGAAAAAAAACACATTAAAAAATAGACTAAAATTTCATTATAGTGTCATAAATTGCATAGATGTGTGTGTCTATCCATGTGTATGTGCGTATACATTATACCCAATGTCCCTGAAATTTGGTAAAATAATCACACACTGTTATTTCTATAACTCAGTTTTGAATAAATGTAAAACCAAATAAGAGAGCAATTCTAAATATTAAGTGGGCAAACTTATTAGTGAACCTAATACACTCGAAGAAACGTTTGTTTCCTTAGCTGCAGCCAATTTTTAATGCTCCTTAGCAAAATATTTCCCTAAGAGTTTTGGGCAGTAATCTAGAAGTCCTGGCTATGAATAAAGTTATTTATGGACCTGGGGATGTACTGACATGCTCAGGTCTTTTCTAGCTTTGTGGTACATCCAGCGAGCATACTTTGCTAAACATTGATGTACAGCCTGATCCGTGGCCTGTCAAGCCCAGTCAGAGGCTCCAGAGATAGAGAACATCTTGAAGCATCCAGTACTGGCCTCCAGGGTGCTTCAGGCTGACCCTGGAGCCCACATTTGCATGAGACCATTTCTGCTGCTCCAGATTCCTGTGTGCTTCTGCCTCTTTCCCATGGCCAAAGTTTCCATTGATTTCAAAAGAATGTCTCAGTAGAGGCTGGGAATCTGATTAACAGATAGTGCTGGTCAAATCTTAAGACATTTGACTCCTACCAAGTTTAAACTGAAGACAACTCATTGACTTTGGAGACATAGTCTTATCCTCTGAAATGTGAAACTAAGGATGGTTTTATTTTTAAATTATTGATGGGCGTATAATGGTGTTATACTAAGTTCTTTCTGGAATAGATGCCTGAGCTAGCTAGCTACAAACAGGGTCCTAGGGCACGAGAATCTTACAGGCCTAGGGCCCAAACACCTCTGTGGTGTGGTTTCTCCTCTGTCCCTGAAGAGCTGATGTTTTCCTGATTCCCCAGCTGGTTGTCTCAAGTCAGGAACTTGTGTGGGTGAGGGTGGGAGTATTTACACTGCAACAGTTGGCACGCTCCGTGAATCACAGCTTCCTTGCCCATCCCCGCCTGCTGAGGGCTTACCTGCACACCACTGTCCTGAGTAGATTCTCACTCAGTGTGAGCAGATGTTCCGTCGACTGCCAGTGAGAAACGCCCTTATCTGAGAATGACTGAAATAAGCCTCTTTTTTATTTTATTTTATTTTTTTTATTAAAATATTTTAAAATTTACATATACTTGCCATTAATTGTAATCCCCATGTATTCCCCATCACCATCTCACCAGTGCACCATCACCTCAGTCCCTCGTGTTCCCATCTTCCCTCAACCCTCCCTCTCCCCTCCCCACCAGGTGTCCCCAGTCTGTCCTTGACTCCTCAGAAACCAAAAATGAAATAAGCCTCTTGCTGACAGCATCCAAAGAAAATTTACTGTAAGACGTGGCAAAGATAACAGTATAACTTTTGTTAAGAATTTCGGAACATGTCCCGTTTTCTTGTCCCCACAAGAAAACTTTGCTCAGTGCATTTAATTTTAGAAAGTTTCCTCTGAAATGTCCTAACCCTTTCGCTCTAATTCAACCTGTGTCTCTAGGCCCGGAGGTAGCAAGCATAGCTGATACAATAAGCTCACTTCAAGCATCAAGCTTGCCTTACAAATAAGAGATACACCTCTTGCTAAGATTATTGTATTAGGAGTCTAGATTTCAAATGTTTCCTTAGGCATCTGTGAAGATATGTTTTAAAAACTTTGGATACTTTGGGAGTGGAGGAATAATTTGGCATGTGGTAGATGTTTGCTGTTTCATGGAAGCCAATTGCCTTACTGAGTGTGCCTTTGTGTGCACATATATGTGTCCATGTGTGACCCCATAGTTCTGATCACTACTTTACAGTAGAAAGAAACTTTCATTAGAAAATGAGAGTCCTGGGGCCTCCCTGGTGGCACAGTGGGTTGAGCGCTGCACTGTGAAGCATCCACAGCACAACAGCGCCAGTTCGATCCCTGGCCAAGGAGGGGACCCGCATGGCGCAGCAGATCTCTTGTACCTCGTCCTCTGCTCCCCTCAGCTGTGTGTTTCAGTCAGTCTGCCTGTTCTGCTCCCTGCTCTGTCTCTGGTGAGTCCTCTAACCTCCTGCACCTCCAGCCTGTACCCCAGCTCTTGCATGCATAAATAAATAAATTTAAAAAAAAAAAAGAAAAGAAAATGAGAGCCCCATCTCAAGCAGTTACTGTTCAATGCAGTTAAAGAATGTTCCACAACTTTAACTTAAAAAACCAATTGGATTTCTAAGGTATATTTTAAATCAGACTCAATGATGTGCAAAATTGTGCCCCTGAGGAAAGATGCTTCTTAGAAGTCCTGTTAATAGGTCTCTTGGTGCTGGACAGAAGGGGTTTATTTAAAACTTAAAGACACTGTTGTTCCCTTTTATAATTGTCCATGTACACATCATCTGTCATTCGTGAGTCTTGGCAGCGTTGCTTCGGGTACGGTTTCAGTGCTAAGATGTAACAATGAAGATATTCTCTAAATACTACGCCCGAGGCACCGACTCCATCCCTAAACCATCTTATTTATAGGAGTTTCTCTACTACTTATAATTCTGTTATCATCCCTCATCTTGTTTATGATTATTTTTTTTTCAGGGAATTGAGTTCCCTCATGCTTTAAGGTAGAATGCATCTTCTGAATATTCTTAATATTTCAAGAGCTGTGTTATTCTAGAATATCCATAATGTAAATAGGATGTAAATAGTACACCATTTATTATTTGACAGTATATTTATCTAACTAATTATTAATCCACAAATATCCGTGTAACCAGTTGAGCATTGTAGATGATTGTAAATGCATACTTTGTTCCTATATATTATACTTTATTCTTTATCAGTATCAAAGTTCTTCCTATAAATATTTGAAAACAAACTAAATGGCGCAGAACTTCCAGTGAGTAGCCCTTTGAAACCTAAAACACTACCTTGATGTTGATTCTAGAAAAAGTAATGGCAATAAAACTCTAATTTGAAAATGATTCCTAATCATTTTCACTCCTGACCCTTTGTGGTCTGCTCTTCATATAAAATAATATTTTTAAGCCATGAGAAAGAGCTCATCTCCTCTTTGCTCAAACCCTACTATAGTTCCCTTTGTAATTAGAATGCAGACCATCATTTTTAGAGCCCTGTCTTTCTTTGACTCAACCTTGTCTTTCTTTCCCCTTCATTGGTCATTTTTTTCCAACCATTTTGACCTCAGGGTCTTTGCAGTCAAATGCTCTACCACTGAGCTATACCCCCACGACCTCAGGGTCTTTGTACTTGATGTTGTCTTAGAATACTGTGCCCTCTTATTTCTCTTTATGCAGATCTGAATCAGTCTCCCGCTCAGATACTTCTTTCCATCCGGTTGGATTTTATTCCACTGTGTTGTTTTGCTTCCATGCATATTTATTCATCTACTCCTTTTGATATTGTCCATCTCTTTGTGATGCTGGAATTAGACCATGAAGTTCTTATTCTTTATTCATGACCACACCCTGGCACTTAGAATCACAGAAAATAGACAAATGCAGAGGAATGGAGGGAAGTGGGGAAAGAAAGGCAAGTTCAAGGAGACCCAATGAGTGGCTGGATTAGTGGGGGTCTCTAGTAAACATTTCATCAACCTCTGAAAGAAAGAGCTTCTGAAACAGAAGTCTTCATAGGTAAGGGTAAGATTGACTTGTGAAAGAATTCAGATGAAAAAGAGAAAGATTGTCCTAAAATTACTACAAAAACAGTTTTGACCTTTTAGCTCTCCCAATTAGACCACACTAGAGAACTGCTGACTTGCAATTTGAAAAGATATAAATTGCAGATATTTCCTGTCCCAGCTGCTTCTCATGTGTCACAGGATTCAGCATGCACCTGTTTATTAAAGTAAAAGGGGTCTTCAACTTAATAAGATTGTGTTCCTCGTCTTATAAATTAATACTTTGAAACTTCAGATACGTTTTTCCCATACAAACATTGCAATATCATTATTTCCTTCTCTGGAAGAGTTCGCCACCTTGAATTGAGTTCTTCTTCAAGTTCAACCCTGAGTGAGTCCTTGCATTGGCCCTGCACATCCTAACAGTGTTGCTTTGAGAAGTCATTCTTGTTGGTGTTTGGCATGCCGTACCTTACCATCTCTTGTAGAGAAAGGGGGACTTTGCATCACTCTCCCTTCATTTTCCTTTGTGTGTGCCCTCAAGCATCAGGCAGCACAACAGAGGGGTTGAGAGCATTGGTTTGGGGATATAACAGGTTCAAGTTGAAATGTACGCTGCCATACTTAATAGGCTACAAACATGGGACAAAGTTTCTTGAGTTTTATTTCTTTGGACATTGGGCCTTAAAGTTTGAGTGTCAGTTTCCTCCTAAGGTGGTTTTGAAGATTAAATGGAAAGAGAAAATAGTAGACGAAAATTCCAAATGGTTAGAAACATATTAAAGGAGTGTAAACAAGTGGGACCCTGGCGTCAGCATTTTTTAAAGCTTCTCCAGGTGATTCTCATGCATTATCCAGCATTGAGACCCATCACTCAAATGATTAATATGTTGGTAGAACTTCATAGAAAAAGAGCCTAATGTGAAGGTAGACTAGAGCTAGTGTTATCACCCCATTTTTGTATGAAATTGAACATAATACTTCATTGAGAGGCTATAATAAAAATCCCTATAGATCTCTTTTTAAGAATTCATCAAAAAATAGTTGATAGGGTCATTCTATAAATTAACTTTTACCCAGGACTTGGAAATCTTCTTTTGACTAAGGTTACAAAAGTACCTGGATTTTAAATGATCTCTTGAAATACTGAGTAATAAATATCACAATAATTTTCTTTGAAAGCTACCTAGAAATTATTTAGCCTTATGGTGTTGGGACTAATGACTTTCAGTGAGCAACAGATTAATAGACATGTGCTTGTGTTGAGATTACTATTCTCTGTCTAATGGTTTGTTCATTAACTCATGACTGCGGTCTTAATTGGGGACTGTTAATAGGTAAGGATGGTGTTTTTGAGTCAAGCAATGTGATGAATTGTGTCTGTTTCTATTCCCCGAGGCTAATAGATTTTTGGTTTTTAAAACTCATTAGGCAGCCCTAGGGAAGACAATTAAAGTCGCCATCAGTCTGGGCTCAGAGGCTGCACGCTGCTGTGAGGGGCACAGGCTCTGGAAGCAGAACATTTAACATCTGATCCGCACATTTGCTGTTGAAGTGACTCAGCAAATAGCTCCAATTTTCTGAAACCAGCTTTTCCCATCTGTAAAATGGGCAAAGCAAGAGAAACGCACATAGTATGGAACTATAGGGATTAAATGAAATCATGCATGTAAATAAAGCAAATACATGTGCCTCTAAAATAATTAACACATAGGCCAAGTACAGCTATTGTTGTTTCCTGAGTATCCTTATTTATCAAATTATAAGCTTTCAATTAGCTCTTTTTTTTTTAACGAGGAAACTCAATTTATTATTTTTTCATGTGAAATAAGTCTGTAGGTCAGTTGAAGATAAGGAAGTTCAATTTTATTTTTTAGAGTGACATAGTCTATATCTTTATTTTTTTTAATTTGTGCCAAGATTTAATACATAAACTAATTACAATTCATCTCTCCCCAAAGTAGAATTCTATTTTTTTCTTTATATATATATATATATATATATATTTGGCATCAGTTGTAATCCCCATGTATTCCCCATTTAAGGTAGACCATTTCTAGGGCAGCACGTACTCGGCAGTCAAGGGATCAAAAGACCAGTCCCTATGACTCTCTTTCCACTGTGACATTACTGATGTCACAGTAATCTCCATATGTTGGCGTGATGGGGAAGGAGAGGACTGAAGATGGAAGTGGTCGTAGAACATGGACTTGACAAAGATCTTTTTTTTTTTTTTTAAAGATTTTTATTTATTTATGCACACAAGTACTGGGGTACAGGCCAGAGGTGTGGGGGTGGTGAGAGGATTCACTACAGACAGAGCAGGGATCAGAACAGGCAGATCAACAGAAGCACACTGCTGAGGGCAGCAGCGGGCACAGCAGGAGAGGTCTGCCGCGCCATGTGGGTCCCCTCCCTGTCCGGCAGCAGGGATCGAACTCGTGCTGCAGCGGCTGCTGTTTGCTTCATAGTGCGTTGCTTAACCCACTGTACCACCAGGGAGGCCCTTGACAAAGATCTTAATCTATTTCACTTGTGCGCCACCTGCCCTGTGTCAGGACCGGCAGGTTTGCAGGAATGGGCTCTCAATTTGTCAAGAGCGGTTGTGACACAGATTAGCAACTAATGTCTTCATTGCCTACAAGACGCTTTGCATTGTGTTTTGTAATGCAAAGAGTTTCTTTGTTCTTTATTTCCTCTAAAAAATAGAAAGTTGTCCACATTTAAGAAAAGTCAGTGGTCTTCAGTTGCACAGCTCTTAGAGAGCTGGCTTTTGGCTATAGGTAAATGTCCTGGACATGAGCTTGCTCACAGGGGCAAAAACTGGTGCCATCGGCGCCAATGCAGCCTTTCCTGGTCTAGTGTCCCTTTGAGGAAGACCCAAAAGTAGAGCAAGCAGGAAAGGCAGACAGAAGGGTTTAATTTCAGAGCTGCAGAGAGACCTCTGACTGCCATGGAAACGACATCTCATTTTCAGCCTCCCTTATTTTCAGCTCAGCTTGTATCTTTCAGAAGCGCTGGTTTCTGAAACTCTGCTTGCACTGTTCAGTACTTTTTCACCTGCCTGTAATAGATCTCTGTAACAGTGGGAAAGGGAAAGGGAATAAAATGTGGGTAATGGCAGAGATACTCAGAGTTATGTGACTCTAGAGCCACATTTGCAGTCACCATTAACCTAAAGAACTACACGACTACTGTGTGACTGGTAGGATTTAGTATAATGGTGCATTCATATGTAGAAATTAGGAGTCTTAAAGAGCCACCAATTGAACATAAAGGGACGCATGTGACTAGAGAACTGTAGGGAACATCTCTGCCTTAGGGAGATGGAAACCCTCCTAGATCAGATGCATCTAGACTAACCGTGTGCTTACAGTTGTTCTACTGTTGTCTCCTTCTGGTTTGGAAGTCTATGGAATGTGCTTGTGCACATCATTCAATACAGTGTGTTTTGACTTGTGAAAAGTGATCACATTTTACCTAACCAAGGCTAAGAGAGCATGTCATACTCAATAATAATTGGATTATTTTGACAGTGCTCGAGCTTTGGGGTTAGCATTGCTTTTATCAAGAGAACTACAGTAGTTCCACATTTGTAACTGGTTATCTAAGACCACTCAGTAGGCAGAGCATGTGGGATGGTGTGTTTTCTCTTCCCGTGTCACGTTTAACAATACTGTTGAATATCATTCTCTTCTCAGACTCACCTGCTTGAAAGACTTGTTAGCTGTCCAGTAACATTCAGATATTAAAAGCTTCAGTTTGATAAGATGCAGTGAGTAGGATGAGCAACCATTGCTCCACCAGCACCTGGAAACATGCTAGCTATGTGACAAAAATGTGAAAGTGTCACTGAGCTTTGAAAAGAATAAGGATGAGATAAAATTCCAGAGAAACGAGGGAAAGAAAAATCAGTCCAACTTTCAGAATTGTGTTATGTTGAATGAGAAACTGACCCTCCGGGGGCTTTGAGTCCATGGTCATGGTTTACTTAGAAGAGACTTGCTGAATTCTTCTGAATTCTCACACTTTACAGGAAGTTACAGAACCAGGCCCCAGGCTTTTAAAAAGCATAGTGAAAACCTCCACCATTCCATAGCATTTCAGAAAGCAGGGAGGAGAAAGGAGCACTGGCAAGAGACCAGCCCTAGAGGGACTGGTGGGTTGATACCGAGGAGCTGAAATACTCTTTCCTCCCGTGGGTGTTTACAACACCTCCCTGTCGCTGGAAGTCAAACTATTAAGGCCTCACTGAACGCACAGCGTCTTTGGCAGACCTGAAACTCTGACATTTGTGAAGCCCAAATGACAATTTTCGAGACCCAGCGGGACACACACTCATGGGTGGTCCTCCTCTAAAGACTTTTACCGAAATTTGAACCAGTATGGGTACAATGCTAAAGATGCCAATGCTGAGACCCCTGAGAAACTCCTTGTGCTTTCATGATTGAGGAAGACAGACCAGAAAGGCTGTCAGTGGAATGTCTAGGAGGCAGACCTCATAGAACGGTGGATTGATGCCCTGGTATGCTAGGGCATATATAACAACATGTCACAGATGGCAGAGTGTGTATGTGTGTGTTTGTGTGTGTGTGTGAGAGAGAGAGAGAGAGAGAGAGAGAGAGAGAGAGAGAGAGAGAGAGAGAGAGAGAGAGAGAGAGATAAATAANTATGTGTGTGTTTGTGTGTGTGTGTGAGAGAGAGAGAGAGAGAGAGAGAGAGAGAGAGAGAGAGAGAGAGAGAGAGAGAGAGAGAGAGAGTTAAATAACAAAATAACAGAAATTCATTTTCTCTTAGTTCCTGCTCTGGGAGTGCACGGCCTAGTGGCTGACTACTCTCCTGGGACAGATGATTTCCCTCTTGCTGTCTCTTCACTGGGTCCTCCTTTTGTGAAGCAACCCTGGGGGCTCTTCCTTATCTATTCAGACACTAGTCACATTTCATGAGGGCTGCCCACGAATGGCCTCATTTTACCTTGACCATCCTGTCTCCACACACACTAGCATGGAAGGTACTGGCACTCAGGACTTCGACATGTGAATTTGGGATGGGGGAGTGAGTGTAGATATTCACTCCACGACCCTGAGTCTTAAGAAAATTCCATATTGTTTGGTCCCAGTTCTTGACTACACTGAAGAGAGCAACCCCCTCCTGTCTACATAACAAAGGAAATGGCATCTCTGAGAGAAAATATTATCTGGAGCTTTTACAGCTGCTTGACATTTTTTTTAAATTACTAAATACTTCCATAACTAGAGAAATAAGCCCCTTTCCTTATCCCAGACGTGTTTATGTGCAAGTGAATATTTAACATTTTCATCCGTGATCTATTTCATTTATAAGTACTCTTCAAGACCAGAGTTTCTCAACCTTGAACTTGCATATGGATTACTTGAGAAAATTGGCAGAATGAAGACTCTGATTCAGTAGGTGTGGAGTGAGCCTGAAAGTCTCTCCATTTCTAACACACTTCTAGAGCAGCATTGGTCATAGGAAAGTTTAAGTATTGCTTGTGCCTAACCGTGTTGAAGCTCTCTTCCAGCTCTGAGAGTCCGTTAACTTCCTTAAAATCTTGTTCCAAGGAAGCCTTATTCCATTACACAGTATATTTTTGCAATTTCCCATAGGATTTAGAGTTAAACACACAAAACAATCTCATTTATTTTAAAGCATTAGTTCTTAACTTTGGTCACATTCTGCATCAAGTGGGGAGTGGGCCTTAAAAAATATTGATGTCTAGAGCCTTCCCTCATAAATTCCGACTCATTATTCTAGAAGGTAGTCTAGAAATTTTCATTAAAAATATTTCAGATAATTCTAATAATTAAAATATTTTAAAAATATTAATAATTAAATATTTCTACTAATTCTAATGTGTTGCCAAGATAAAGAGATTAGTAACAGATCTTTTGGGGCAATACTTTTTCATAAGAATAGTACTAGAAATGTTTTAATCTCACACCTAAGTCAATACTAACAGTAGTTCACCAGAAAAAGAATTAATATCTATATATTATTGATATTTGAGAAATTTTTCTCAGTTTTTTTTTTTTTTATCATTTGGAACTAGTACTGCTACTTCTTACAGACTTAGAAAGGCAATTCCATTTTGCTAGAGTCTTCTACAATTCCTATTGTCTCTTACACATAACCTACTTTTTTTCATTAACTTAACCTGCTTGGAATGTGAGTTTCCGGGAATGTGAGTTTTCAAAGCCACCTCTACAATCCTAGATTAGTAAGTTAGTAAGTTACAGGTAAGATAGAAAATTATAGGTTCAACATGTTCAAAGAGAAAATTTAAATGTATCTCCCTGGGGAGATTTCAGATTAAAATCTTCATATGTATAGGTGGTTTTTCTCAGTTAGCTCTGAGATTCATTGTATTTCTGAGATTCTGTTATCTATATCACTTACATTTTTACATGGATCATTTTCTCAACCCAAAACAAAATTAAACAATTGGGAAATCAATATCTAAGCATGGCAAGAAATACCTTGTCTTCTTAATGTCTGAGATCGCCAGTGTTTATAATATGACTGAGTCATAGTAAGTAGTCTATACATGTATATATAGTCATAAAAATTTCGAGTTAGAATTTAATATTAGTTATTTTGCTTTATTTGTAGTCATAAACTAAATCCAAACGTTCATAAAAACACATGGGAGGCTGAGTCAGGCTGACTGCTGAAACCCTTGCGAGCATACATTCAAGTGCCTCAGCAGCCCAGGAGTTTGTTTCTTACTCATGTAAGCAGGACTCCAAGACGGTGGCTCCCATATGTGTGCCCAGAGTAGTGTGCAGTCCTCATGGCCCCTGGAGCTAGTATTTGGTGGTCTCGATGGCCGTGGTTACATGATGACACATGGCACAGTCATCATGAAAACAGAGGTTGTCTGGGTAGAGATTGGCCTAATCAGGTAAGCCTTTCAAAGAGACCAAAGCTCAGAGAAAGGTCTCAAGTACAGGAAGGATCCGATGTGAATAAAATGGTCCGTTGTTGGATGTAAAGACAGAGGAGCCACATAAGAAACAAGGACAGTTACAACCAAAAACAAACAAACAAACTCAACAAGATCAAAAAGTTAAAGATAGACCAAAGGGAACATGGGGGCGGGGGTACAGTGGGAGGAGGGGGCAAAGACGAGAAGGAGGGCAGAAAGAGCACAAGGGACTGAGGTGATGGTGCACGGTGGAATGGTGGTGGGAACTCCCTGGGGACTACAAATGTTGTCAAATACAATTAAATAAACCTAATTAAAAAACAAATAAATAGGGCCTCCCTGGTGGCGCAGTGGGTTAAGCAACGCACTATGAAGCAAAACGCAGCCACTGCAGCATGAGTTCGATCCCTGCTGCTGGCCAGGGGAGGGACCCACATGGCGCAGCAGACCTCTCCTGCTGTGCCCGCTGCTCCCCTCAGCAGTGTACCTCTGTTGATCTGCCTGTTCTGCTCCCTGTTCTCTGTGGTGAATCCTCTCACCACCCCCACACCTCTGGCCTGTACCCCAGCTTTTGTATGCATAAATAAAATAAATCTTAAAAAAAAAACAAATAAATAAATTGCCTTGAGATCAGATCAAAAAAAAAAAAAAGAAACAGGGGCAGGAGATTAGAGCAGCTCCCAGTTGAAAGTCATCAGGAAAATGGAGCTGTAGGTCTAGACCTTTGAGAAACTGAACCCCATGAATAGCCTGCTGGAGCTGAAGCTCCTAGCCAAGGCTGCAGTGAGGACGCAAGTCTGGAGTGGAGAACCGGGCCACGCCAGGCTGGACTTGTGGCCTGCAGACCGTCAACCGATCAAGGGAAGTTGTTCTAAATAACTTAGTCTGCGATGGTTTTTGCACAGCAGTAGGAAACAAGTGTGGTCATTGAACAGCCTACACTGGCCACAGTGGTTGCAGGTGGCTTCCCCTCACAGGGCTACTTCCGGAACCCAGGTTCAGCTCCTCAGTCACCTATGGCTGGACTCCTGAGAAGGAGCAAGTGACGGTGGAGGAGACATACTCTACCTACTTCTGAAAAGGCTGACTTGGAGGCAGCAAACATCACTTGCATATATGCTTTTTGAGGGAGATCTAGCTACCTAGCTGTATCTCAATGCAGGGCATGCTAGGAAATATCCTGAGCAGCTTCCTTCCAGAAAATTCTCATTGTGGAGGGGGCTAAACATTCCCATCCCTGTCAGGTTTTCACATGTTTGAATATTAAGGCAGTTATGTGTCCTCGCTGCTATTGGAATAACTTGCAGTTGTTTTTTTTGAATATTCTAATTGAGATATAGACAAAAATTAGGGCAACATTTTTTATGAAAAAGAAGGGATATATTTCAATGACACAGTTATCATCAAAGACCTTACAGGTATGACTACAGTATGGGAAGAGAATCAGGTCTCTCTCTGCCCAGAGGGTCTTCCTCTGGTACTAACAAAGTCCTCCCCTCCACCTTCTAGATGGGACTGTGCAATGAAAGGTTGTCTCTTTATCACCTGCCAATGAAGAGATGAACCTGTGAGGCACAGACACCTGTGCGCAGAGCCAAGGCAGCATGGCCTTGACCTTCTCCAGACCTGAAAACCCAACAATGTCCTGGTGACTCGACTTAACTCTTCACCTATGAAAAACACAGGTCCTTACTTCCCACCCGAGACAAAAGTCTGCTCTCATCACAAGCTTAGCTAGCTTAAAGAGCCTTTTTCTGTGCATGTGAGCACCAGGAGGTCATATTCAGCCACTGAGGTGGTGGCCCAAACAGCCTCTGGCTGGGGAACAGCAATGGTACATGAGCTGGTCTCTAGTAGAAGATTTGATGTACGCGTGAGAATAACTCACTACCTGCTACTCGGTTTTGTTTTCCAAGGTGAATTTAGCACATACAATTTTGAATTTAGGAAGTTGTTAAGAAGGAAATGAATTTATTTTACATAAACCTTAAGAAAGACTTAAAGGGCATATATAATCTTCTACATGATGGCTCCTATTTATTGATCTACCTTGCTTTATTTGATATCATAAATGTCTAGACAAATGGAAGTTATAAGAACTATGAATGCATAGTCAGGCAGACTCTTATTCTCTTCCAGGAAGGGACAGGGAGGAGTCGGGTAAAGACAAACAGGGAGAACTGCTAAAAAGACCAAAAAAGGGAGCCTAAATTCCTAAGGCAGGCCAGTAAGTCTCAGGAGACCTGACCTTGCCGATGAACTGGAATATTCCAAATGTCACAGTGACAGCTCCTGTTCCATCCCTTCTTCATCAAGAGGGCTCATCTAAACGTCTGAGACTTTGTTTAGTTTTCAATGGCATGGGTCTCTCTTCCTCCCTAAATCCCTGTCTTCTTCCTTCTTCCATCCTCCTTCTTTCTACCCTCCCTTCCCTCCTCATTTCTTTTTCTTCCTCCATTTCTTTCTCTTACATGTATTTCCTACTTCCCTCTCTGGGTTAAGTACAGAAGTGCTGAAAATATATAGTCCAGCTGCCTATAGTCTCTATTATTAGCCCTGTGTTAAATACACTGACAAAATGTAGATGGTAACTGGCCTTGAGAAGTTTCTCCGGGTGACTCAAGGTAGAGTTGGGTGATCCAGTGGCTCTGATCTTCTTCCCTGAATTCTTATTGCCTGAAAATTGCACAAAGCCCTGATTCCATAGCATGAGAGACAGCCTTCTAAGGCAGACAGCCCAGCCAATCTTCCCAAATGCAGTACACTTCTCACCACTCTCCTGAATGTTCCAGCTTCATCATCATATTTACCCTTTCCCAAACACGACTGGGCTTTTACAACCCCATGATGCATGCTTTTCACATAACATTTGGGTGCCTGGTCATATTCTTCCTTTCTTAAAGCTCCTCTTCATCCTTCAAGACTCAAACTACTTCATCTGTGAACCCTCTTCAGATACTCACAGATGAAGTGGTTGCTTCTTACTCTGAATGACTGATAGGATCTTGTTCACATTTGCATTTGTGTACTTATTACATGTGCTGGATGGTTCCTACTCTGTCCTCCCCTGGACTCTGAAGCCTCAGAGAGAAGGAATGGGACCTTATTCATTGGTCACCTAGTTTGTGTTCACTGTAATGAGGAATATTTCTTATGTAAGACCAGCATCATTGAAAAGTATCCTATATGTAGTAAAATCACTACTCGTGACCTTAAATATAAAAATTTAGAACTATATATGTACTAATTTAGACAAATATTTATAAAATTTGACTAAAATTTTGTAATTTTTAAAATTTAATTAATTATATTTGACATCATTTGTATTCCCCAGGGAGTACCCACCACCATTCCACCCGTGCACCGTCACCTCAGTCCCTTGTGCTAATTTTGTAAATTTTTTATAAAATTTAAACAGAAGTTTATAGTTATATTTCTCTAAATCAGGAGCTCTCAGTGATTTCAAGATACTTCAGTTTAGGAAAACATGACATATGTGTACTTTGTACTTTTCAAAAATAATTTAATATGTAAAATGACACTCATTCTCTCCTTCTCACATCCACATTGGATAGGACAAACTAATCTATGAATATTATAAGATTTTGACATGAACTTTAGGTTAAAATCTTTTTTTTTCTCTTTGTAGTTTATTGATATTTATAAGGAATAAGAGATGATAAAAATCAACGTTAGTTTAGGAGCTTCAATGGCCTATGTTGTGGGAAATGGTAGTATTCCTTTGTCCAACATTTTATTACATTTTGCCCAAATCACATACTGTATGTAGTGCTATATATGCTGATCCTCTCTGACTTCTTTCATTTTATTTCTAAATCCAAACATATCCATTTGTGTGATGTTGTTTGGCTCAAACATATTCTTAAAATGATTGCACACACACTCGTGTGCGTAGCGGTTGCACTTTTGTGGAGTTATTCATCCCCTGTAAGTCCACATGTATGCATGTGAGTTTTTCATACACACACACTATGTTCCATTATGACCCACTATTAATATATTAATTCTCATCTTTTGGGCCAGTTCATAATATCCAGGTAATAAGACTGAATGTTACATGTGAATATTCGGGAGCTAAGAACCTTGATACTTTCAGCCCATGAGCTCTGTCCCGAAATCCTGAGTTGAGTACGTGCTGTAAATTGTGCCGTTTACTCTGTTGGGGTCTCCCCTGCCATTTGTTTTGTGTTCTGGTGAACAATTCTGAATGATAATGACTGACAAACCGTGCAAGCAATAGCGCCGAATCCGCTGTAAAGAAACAAAGATAGAGCATTGAGCTGGGAGAGAAAATGCAGCATTTCCCTGGCATGAACTTGTTTTCAAGGAATTGGAAAGCAGGTGGAAGGTCAGCAGCTTCTAAGGAGCAGATTCAAGTTTTTTGACAAGTATTAAGACAAGTATTGACAAGTACCCATAAGTTTTTTTGTGGGTATTGTATTATAAGCCTCTCTTCCTCCTGGGAGAATGGACTCTGTGGCCAGGTATGTCAGAACTTCATGGATTTGAAAAGAAAATGATTGGCAGTCTCCAAAGGGATTTTGCTAAGGTGACCCCAGGAAATGTTGACCCAATAAGTGTTCCTGATTCTTCACCCCATCTCTCCCGCAGCACCCTGCTTACCGTGGAAGAGAATGGCTCCTCCATGCTCGCTCCTCATTCACGTAACTGGTTTATCGCATCCTTCTTCAAATTAAGACACACTTGATTTAGGTTTGGTGTTTCCATTTGCTTTGACCAGCATTTTCTTAAGTGACTTATGACTTCAGAAAGCCATCATTTCCCTTAAACGTGAATTCTTAGAGAACCGCAGGCTCCAGCTGTGCATCATACCAATTCCTGGAGGCAAGGGGAGCACCCAGGTCTCCACAGGCTCCCAGGTAGTTTCAGCCCACAGCCAGGCCTGAGCCGTGCTACGTGCTCAGATGCAGGTATCGTCCCGTCCAGAGTGTTGCCTCACTGGAATGCTGTTCACACACAGGGAAAGCATCCCCGGGTAACTGAGTAGTTCACCCTACTGGCCACTCCCTTCCCTGAGAGTTGGGTGGTGGCCTCTGACCGGCAGGCCTCTGCTCCAGCGGGAGGGGTTTCCTCAGGAGGGTAGATTGGAGGCGCCTTCCGGGAACACACATGAGCACACTCGGGTGACTGACTACACCAGCGTGTCTTTCTTTTGAATGTTGCTGGGGGATTGATTTCAAGATGGAAGGTCTGTGTCTACAGGGCAGTAACGGCTACATTTGACAAGGGGTGATGGTGGGAGCCCAGGCTGCTCTGTGTACTTAGGAAAATGGGGCAATAAAAGGACAGCTTCGTTGTGCTGCGGACATTGTGCCGTCAGTAATGATTAACCTTGGAGTGGGATGAGCGCCTGGTGGAGAAGGCTGAAGCCCAACAGCTGTTAGAGCTTCAACTCTGCTTTCTGCTCCAGACTCACTCAGAGCATATATTTTTTTTCTTTCTAGGTACGAACCAGTGTCCTACCTGAGCACAAGGATCCCCCATCAGAGGTTGGGGTAAGTATTCATGTTTCCAAAAAGTACACGTATGGTGTCTAAGTTAATCACTTGGGTTTCTTCTGGTCTCCTGCCTGGTAGCTAACAAATGAAATGGAGTGAAATTACAGGGCGCGATGATCTGAGGGGGTTCTCACCCATCTTTGTTGAATCCGTGGTGTCCGTTTCTTGTCTCCTAAATGTCATCCTCGCATGTACTCATGTTTAGTTCAGTTGGCTAGAGATTAGTCTGGAAATTTCCCTGCGAATAGTTGAGATGTGTTTCAGTGCTAACATTTCGGGGCCACAGGAGACTGGAAAATGCAGCTGAGTCTTCAGGAAGGAGGAGAGAGACATGCCGTGTGCGCCCTGCTGCTTAAACTCTGTGATGCTGGTCAAAGCGGAGGCAGCCACCAGCATACAGGCCACTGTTGGGAAATCCTTCTGAGGTTTCCCTGCTGCTTTTGAAGCATCTCACTTCCAGCCTCACAAGTTAGCAGAGCAGGAGGGTTGTGGTGCCTTTCGCTTAGACAAAACTAGATTGAGTGGTGGCAGCCTTATTTTATTCGTATGGCCATTAACACTCTTAACGCATGCGTCTATTAACTTGTGTTAATTGTATGACCACGGTGGCTGGCATGGAGTTGACCAACCAACCCTACATCAGCATAACTTAGTCAAACTTTTGTTCATAGCTTAATTTATCACTGCTGTATTGGAAAAAGCCTGGGAAGCTAAGTCCCCAGATCTGTGCACTGAGAAAGGAAGAAGTTCGGAAATAACTTAGGTCTAGAGGGTATGGGGCTGAGGCAACTGAAAGGTCTACTTGAAATTCCCTGAGACCCTAAGTCAGTTGACCACCTTCTTCTGGGGTATGTGAAGCTCTATAGTAGGTTCCTTTCATGGCCTCATTAGCAACTGTCACCTTAAACCTGCCACGGGAGCCCCATCAGAACTCAATACAATGACAAGTAGATTCCCGAACTGAGTCTCGATCATAGTAAGGATGGATCTGAATAAGAACAAGTCTAAATCTAAATAGGAGCAAGCTTGCTTTGGCATTGGACATTCTCAGAGCATAAGACATTCTAGATAGAGAAGAATGATCACATCCTGAACACCAATTAAGTATCACTGGCTAGTATCTTGTCAATTCACTCTCAAAATATTTCTTTGGACACTCTAAAAGGGGTCTGAAACATTAATTTCTTGGCCAAGAGCTACTAATGGCTTTGCATTACCAAATTAGCCTTTAAGTACATTGCAATTCTAGCCTTTGAGCACGCCAATTAAAAAAATTGAATTATTGTATTGCACATCTTTCAAACCCCTACCTTTCCTCACACACCTTATGTTTGTTTCAAATACAATATTTTTTATTGTAACCTCTTGTTTACTGTTTCACTTTTACTGAGAAACACTGGCATGCATCACTGCAGAAACTTAAGCACAGGACAGGACGATCCGACTTATAGATGTTGTGGAATGCGGAGCACAATGTGATCCGTCTTTCTGGTGATCTGAAATGTAGCATCTCGCAAATCCTGTCTTGGTCTGTGAGGTGCTGGAGCACTTCGCCGCCCACTGTGTTCTCCCAGTGGTGTCCAGTTCTTGAACAGCTGTTCTTCTGTGAGAAGGACAAGGTCAGGAATGGCTGAGGTCACTGTCTTGGTGACTCACACCTCTTTGCCTTCTTGGGCAGTACCTCCTGGATGCACCCAAACCTGGGGTGGGCGATGTAGCCAACGAGATGCCAGTCTGTGCTATGACGCCTTCTGAGGTATATTCATAGCCAAGAGGTAACTGTCGTATATCATTCTGCCCAGTGGTGCTTTTTAATGTTTCCTCTAGACTGTGAATTAGCTCTTAATCAATTTCCTCCCAATTCTTTCGTGATCCCTTCTGTGGGCTCGGTGGCCTTGTAACCACAGCCGTTAGGGTTGGCAGTGAAGGACAAGCTCTGGGTTTGGGAAAAAGGCTCAGCCTCTGAGTCGCATGCAGAGCTGCAGAGCAGTCCCATGACGTCGGCTTAGGCACTTCAGAGAGGCCTGAAAGTTGGATCACGTTGCTGTGTGTGGCTGTGTGAGAACAGGCCAAGTACTAGTGCTGTTTTCATTTACCCTACAAACCGGCGCTCACCAATAGTAAGAGAATGTGTGCCATGAACGCATGCTCCTGCATGGCTTCCAGTCTGCTAGTCACCCGCTTTAAAAACCGTAAAAAGAAACTATGAAATTAGTTTTACTATTTAATTCTACCCAACATGTGCAGAGTATCATTTCAAAAGTGTTCGATAAATTATGGATGATACACTGCATACTCCTTTTTCTCATGCCGCCTTAGAAATCCAGCATGTGTTTTATTTACACTTAGAGCACATCTCAGTTCAGTGCGAGAGCTGGTGGTGAAGAACAGATCTAGAAAGCACTTGGAAAAACTGGGAGCCACATGAAAACCAAACGAAAAAGAAATCTGTGTTGAGCACAGGCCCTGTGAGAGGGTCCTCAGTGAGGGGGCTCAGGCAGGCCAGGGCCTGTGCAGGGTGTGCCCTGCGTTCTGGTGTCCCTGCTTGGCCAGAGGACTTTGAGGGCCTGCTGCAGGGAACCGTGTGCCTGGGTGAACAGCCTGATGTCTCCGCTCTCTCAGGAGCAGCCAGGATGGGCATCCGTGCCCCGTAGAGGGGGGCCAGGGGTAGAGACAGGGGCTGGGTGGCGCTCTCCAAGCTGGCGAGTGAGTGAACGAACTCGTGCATCAAGCACTTAGTGATCTCTGCGCTGGGTGCTCGGACAGCGTGGGCACTGTGCTGCATTGTCAGGGGCTGGTAAGACGGGCAGAGCCATGTGCTAACAGGCAAGGAGAGCCTGCAGGGGTGGGGGAGGGGGAAGGCAGAGCCCTGTCCTGGGACCCAGGCACAGCGTGATGCAGAGGCAAGAACTCAGGCCTGGGAGCCAAGAACCCCAGTTTCTCACTGACCTTCTGCATATTGACGGGTTCTGGGACTGCGTGTCAACCTGTCCACTTCATCTACAGGCCAGCAGTGGCTTCACGAGCCTCAATGTCAAGACAGCTAGACAAGTGGGGCCCCAAGAAACATTCCATCTCATGTAATATAAACTGCAGCTATAAAGGGTCATAGGTCAGGATAATGATATCACAGCGAAGCAAATATCCAAAGCCCCTTAGAAACCCAGTGCACACGCGATTCCACTGTTGCTAGTGTGACATCAGTTTTGAATTTGAAGACTTCCAGGATGCTTTTTTGTAGCATCACAGTCCCACTGTACAGTTATTTTTGGAACAAAGAAGATAATATTTCTAATTCAAGAAACCCTTGTCTGGTTTGGTGAGTTTTCCTCATGTAATGCTGAAATGCCATTACCCAAATTGAGTTTCCTAGCTTGTGTTATTGCTGTAAGCTCGCTTGTCGCTCATCCTTTGAGACAGCACGTGGCTGACAGTCATGATGGAAAAGAGGGGCCTGGGCACTGTTCTGGTGCAGGGCTGTGTGGGCCTGGCTGGAGGCTGACAAGCAAGGTCCAGGCTGGCAGGGACGAGAGCGCCTCTCCGTGTCTGGAGGTCGCAGATTCTGCGCAGCTGTGCTTTGTGGTGCCTGGAGCACATGTCTGAAAATAGCCCCTCCGCCTCCTCTCTGCTGCCTCCAGTCCGTAGCATTTGCTGTTCTTGTTGCCAAAGGGACCACAACAGCATTCACCACACGTGTAGTTTGTCTTATTAATTCTAGAGCCATCCATACCGTCAACATACCAAAAGGCAAAGAGAAAATGACTTGAAATTGGGGTCACCACGGAATGCTTGATTGATTGTTCTTTGAGGATAATGAGTGCGGTGGGAATGTAAATAAACACCCCCAATGACCGGTGAAAGAAAAGGGAGATACCTGTTTAACATACAAACTGCTAAATGAAGTTCACCACAGAACACAGTCTGTAGACCAAAATTGTTCTTTATAAGTATTTGGTTTATTTTCATTGAGGTAGCATTGATTTACAAAACTGCGTATGATTTACGAGGCTGGGCTTCCACTTCGGATGTGTGTTATCACACCGCACACACCAAGCCACCCACAGTCCTCCACCCTACATTCCAGTGATTTTCTATCGTTTATAAATATCTGCAGAAAGAGCAATTCTCTTTGTGTAATAGAATAATTTTCTTAAAAGTTAGCATGCAGTTAGTACGTCCATTCATATATTGTCATCGAGGTTTGTCACATATCTTCTCTGTGGTAGGCAGTGGAGGGGGTTCCGACAAACAAAATAAAGCTCCCAGGGAGCTTCACATCTCGCTTTGGTGGGTGGGTTGCAAAGTGAGTCGTTAAACAGCCCGTATGTCAGATGTTGATCAGTGCCAATGGAGGAAAGGACAGCAGGACAAGGCCGAGAATGACCGAAGGTCCCTGGGGGAGCATCATTTTGTGCCAGTGATGTTCTACCAGGTAGCTCTTTGAGAAAATGTAAATGCTTTGTCCAACTGGACCTTTCCTAGGTTCCCTCTGCCATGTGCTGAAAAGTCATCCTGCATTTCTGCGGGTTTTCTCCATAGTGGTCTCAGATTTCCATTTCTGCCTTGATACACTCCCATTGCATCAGCACTCCCCGCCCCCACCCCCCAGCCTCTATTTGCACGTGACATTCCTCATCAATAATCCAGGCCATGTTCCTCTGGCTTTGGTGACCTGGTGTCTAAACCAGCTCTTTGAGTTTCGAGTTTAATGAATTAGGTGTATCATTATTGAGACCCAAGCATCTCCACCTTTAGAACTGAGTTGTACTTCAAATGTTTGCTTCTAAGCTTTTTGAACCAGCTCTTCGAAGTTAGCGCTTTGAAAAAAAGAAAAAATTCTGACCTGAAGCTTTTCTGTGCTCAACCATCGCTCAGTGTACACGCTGCCTTTTATGTGGGAAATACCTGCATACTTTCTTCTGAAAAGACCCATTGGCCTCAGATGCCTTTGGCCCAGCCCTTATTCTCATGCAACAGACCTACAAAGAGAGAATATTCTAGGGGACATGGCGTCAGTTACTTGGAGAGTATTCCACTGGAGTAGGCAGCAGTGCCATGGGTAATAATATGGGTTTGATATTTTCATGTTTACTTCTTGACCTTGAAGGGAGAATGAGAAAGCCTATTTATGAAATATCATAACATTGTGATTTTTTTTTAAATCAGAAGCAGTCAGGAATATTAAAAGGAGATGTAAGATTTTTATCCTGGAAAAGAAAAGTTTTATTCTTTGCATTATGAGTCAAAGAGTGCAGAAAGTAGATATTCTGAGATAGTCAGCAACCAGTATGATCGGTTAAAAAAAAGCAATTTAAGAAATGTAACTGAGTACTATTCTTTTTTGTGTTTGTTAAAATGAAATTGTCCCATGCTAGTATAGGAATAACAAAGGAAGCAAATGCTTTTAAACATTGCTGTGATGGGGGAGAAATATAGCATTTCTATTTATAACTTGTACAGAGTCCCACATAAAAATAGCTCGAACTAACAGATTTGCTCATATCTGGAATACAAAGTTGTTGCTGCTTGTGTCTTCAGGAATTCTAATAAGAACAACCACGGCGTCGGTAAATATTGAAAGTTTATCATCTTTTCTTTTATCCTAGTTATCTTATGGGGAAAAAAATTAGTTCCTGGAAAAGTCCTGGCTTCTCTGTCACACACTTTGTTATTTTCCCCACAGTTTAGTTATTGATTTCTGTTTTTGAATGAAAAAGATACATTTGTTCCGTTCAATTTCACCCCATGAGGTGGACATATTGCTGGTAATTGTGTCTCTGTCAGTGAAGTATTTGTCAGGCTAAGAGACTTAACATTTCAGTCTTCTAAAGACTAATTTTGTGTGATTTGGTGTGGCAGCGAAAATATTATGAACCTCAGGTATTAACGAGAATCTTTCTTTCTCTCTAATTTCCAGCGAAGCTTCCTGGGCTATGCCAGTTTCAAAGTGGGGGAGTTACTGAAGCCAAAGGAGCAGTTGCTGACTCTGAGTCTCAGGTGGGTCTTTGCAGAATGTTGGTAAAGTTAATAGCCTGTGACATTTATTCACGACTGGTTTGGGGGGAAAGTCAAAATTCTTGCAGATGTTCAGATGTCAACTCTCAAAGGACTTATGTTCTCCACAGCAACAAGTCACTGTAAATTACTCAAGTTTATATCCAAGTCCATGTATCAGATTTAAAGGTTATCAGTCCTTTTAGGGAAAAGCAAATATTACATTATCATTAAGTTCTAAAAGTCTTCAAAAGAAAGAAAGTAAATGGAAATGATGAGCATGTTATTAAGTAGTTTTCTGGTACTTACCAAAATGTTACCTTTTTAATCAAGTAAGTTTCAAAGTAGGTTTGAAATGTTTGTTAGAGGCCACAGAGCTGATTTATGATCACAGAGTGAAGCTAAGCTGGTTATTGTATTTTTTAAGCTTCTTTTGTTGCTGTTATAAGTTAAAACAGGCTTACATTAAAAAGAGACAAAGAACATAGCTAATCTTGAGCAGGGATGCAATTTGTTTTGATAGAGAAACTAGCATAATAATCCTTAGGAAGTTGCATAGTGTTTTAATACTAAGAAAGGTGTGAAAGAGAATTAATATTTCTTTTTAATTTCATAATAAATTTGAAACAACAGTATGCTGTTTTCTAGCTGTATAATAATTTTCATAATTACATACACAGAGAGAATACTGCCTTACAAGTATAGTAATATACTATACAAGTATAGCATGCATGAATATAAAAATGGTATCCTTGATCTTAGCCAAAACAATGGTCTAAAACAATAATTTGGAATCTGAAAATACTACTCTGTCAGTCAAACACAGTGACCATTCTCAGGGAAGAGAAAAATATTTAGGTGAATTGCATTCTCACCCTCTCTCCCAAGACCCCCTGGTAACCAGCAATTTATTTCAGTGATGATGCCGTGACTTGTTCTAGAATCTGTCGTGCCTGGTTCTGCTTTTCTGATTTTTCCTGATTCTTAACTTCTCTACATTTTATCTTTTTTTAAAAACAGATTTATTTATGTGCACAAGAGCGAGGATACAGGCCAGAGGTGGGGGTGGTAAGAGGATTCACCAGAGACAGAGCGGGGAGCAGAACAGCTGGGAGTTTCAGAGGGACTGAAACTCACTGTTGAGGAGAGCAGCGGGCAAGGCAGGAGAGGTCTGCTGTGCCCTGTGGGTCCCTTCCCTGGACGAGGGCATGGATCGAACTCGTGCTGTAGAGGTTGTGGTTTGCTTCATAGTGCGGTGCTTAACCCACTGTACCACCAGGGAGGCCCTGCTCTACATTTTAACTCAACAGACAGTACAGCATAATTTAAAGGGATTCGTATTCATGCAGAAAAAGAAATACTGGTGGGCTCTAATGATGCCTTCACCTTCTCTTTGACTTCCTTTGGGCTGTATCCCTTAAACACGTCATTTTTTGTTGTATTTTATTCAGGAAGACATTGACAGACCTTTACATTTTTGTGGTTTTATTCCTGATGAGTTTTGCCAGGTTACTTTCAGCCTGAGGTATGTAGAGCCAGCTAAGAAGTTGAGATCAGTGTCACTGATACACTAGAAAATATCTGTTACCAGCCCTGCGTGGTGGTTACGGCTGTCGGCAGTGGCCCAGATCGTTGGCATGAGGTGTCTAGCCTTGAACCAACTTAGAACTACTAGCAGGCTGCACGTTTTCTAGATAAGATGCCTAGCACATCATTCTTCGTCTTTCAGACTCACAGGCAACAGTGCTGATTGCATCACACCACCATTAGCATCGGTGACACACTGTATAACACAGATGTACTGACTTTTACAGAGAAATCCTCAGGGGACCAGGGGTTCCTAGTGAAATAAAAATTAGTGAACACGTACAGGACCTTCCAGAGCGGAGAGGAAAAGAGGGTCCAGGTTAGAGTTCCACCCTCAGAAGAAATGTGGAAATTTTAGGTTTAGAGGAAATTAAGACAAATTTCCATTTTTTAAATTTTTTTACTTTAGTTTTGTTCTTGTTGGTACTTTCGTTTACAGCGCTATGTTTTTGCAGTTCCGGTTCACACCTCCTCATATGTCTATGACCACACCACATCCATCACCACAATACCCGTAACCTTCCACCGCTACCCCCCCACCCCCCGACCCCTCCGCCCTCTTCCGCCTCAACATCCCTCCCGAAACCTGTGTTCTGGGGTCAGATCCCAAGGGTTTGTTTTGATTTGGTTCTACCTGTTCTTTTGCTTTACTTCTTTATATTCCATGTCTGAGTGAAGTCAGCTGGGATTTGTTGTCTTCCTTTTGACTTACTTTGTTTAGGACGAGCCCCTCCAGTTCCATCCATGTTACTGCAAGTGGTAAATTTCCATCTTATTTTATATCTGAGTAATATCCATTATGAGAATATACCACATCTTCATCTGCTTGTCTGTTGTTGGACACCTAGGTTGTTTTAATACGTTCGGGATTGTAAACAGAGCTGCAACGCACAGAGGAGCATTTGTCTTTTCAAGCTAGTGCTTTTGTATTCTTCAGCTAGATCATGTGTGAACTTGCTGGATCAAGTAGTAGATCTACTTTTAATCTTTTGAGAGACACTACAATGTTTCCCATAGAGGTTGGTCTAGTCCATGTTCCCACCAACAGTGTGTGACTGTTTCTTTTTCTCACACACTATCAACACTAATGATAAAATAATTAATAAAATTAATAATATGTTCTTTATGTTCTGGTAATTATATAAGAGATGTTTTCTCATTGACCTTTATCAAATTAGCCAGTGGTATTATGATTTTGACATCTTGTCAACCAAGGAACTGAGGTTTATAAAGTGGTTAAGTAATCTGTACTAAGTCACAAGGCTCATCAGTGGGAAAACCAAGACAGGAGGCCACATATTTCTGACTGCAAAGCCTGTGATCTTAATGACCCACTTCTTCTTTGAGAAAGAAAGAAGAAAATAAGTTAGTGAAAACACTTGCCTAGGAATGGCCACAGGCCCAGGACTGCTAGCCTGCGGGTCCGCTTGTGGCATTCGGGACAATGCCTTTCTTCCAAGAGGTGCGCGAAGACAGAGAGTGTGTGAACACTCCAGGGAGAAGCCAGGGATATTAGCCACATTGATGGGAAGAGGGCGCCAGCCTGTAGTCTAGGGGAACTAAGGACTCAGTGACATCTCTGAAATCTATTTCCACTCACAAACCATGACACTCCCAGGCCTGGGGCCTGATGACTGCGCAGGCGCCTGCTAGTCATCTGCTCTGCAACCCGGAGGGAACATCCCGGGGCCACACCAGCAAGAACAGCACCACTGATAATGATCTCATGACGCGGTGCAGACCGTAGGTCTGGTCTGAGATGGTGCCAGTACTTGGGGTAAATTACGATGCTCTTAGTCAGACCACCACAGAGGCAGAGAGGGGACAGGATTGCTCTTCTTTCCTAGGAATCCCTTCTTTGGAGCACTGTGGCGGGTGGCTGTGTTTCAGCCTTGCCTGAGCACTGTTGGCTGTTTCTCTAGGCGGGACGTCTTCCATGCTCATCCATTCAGCGGGCGTCTCTGAATAGCTTGTCCTACGCTAACCAAGCGAGCGTTTCCTTAGGAGTGTGTAAGTGGCAGTCGAGTTCATATTCTGCAGTTGATGCGGCTAATACCATTAAAGAGAAATCTGGTCGTGCTTTATCTGCTGCAGGCAAGGAATGTGTTGGGCCCTTTCCGTGTGTTATCTTATTTAATCTGGAGCCCGTTATCCTTTCCGTCTCATGGCGTCTTGTCTAAGATCTGCAGCTGCCGATGTTACAAGTAGGATTAGAATCCAGTCTGGCTGGGCTCCAGCTTTTGTTCTGCTTTTATTTTCCTGTCTCAGAAGAGTCTCTTTTGACCTAATAGAGTCTTTGCTTCCTTCTCCATTTTATAGTCTCATTTGGAGAATTTTAGAGTTGTCAATTATTTTTCTTGATGTGTTAGCTTAGAAGTCAATTATATTTGCCTGTAACTTTGTACAACTACAGTCATTATTGGTTGGGGGTCTAGATTAGTTTACTGGGAATAGTGTGCCCTAAGCTTGATGGTGTATCTGAGACAATGACCAGAGTTGGTGAGGGATCAGTTGTCATCTGTGTGAAAAGATGAAAACCTCACTAGGGACTCAAATTTATGTCAGGGCAGGCCATTTACCTTGTTTCAGAAATTCCTGGCTTCTAATCCCAGCAAGTGTTCTGGTATTTCTTGTATGAGCTTCGATTTACAACTCCCCTCCCCATGAAGCAAACATTTATATCATTTTATCAGAGTGGATACAATAAAATTTTCTTGAATATTGATGTGAGGATTTATTCATAAAAAGGGAATTTAGGTTTCCTTTTCATTATTGCTTCTACCACATTTATAGAGGTGCTATCTATTATGACACATATTAGATTGTGATGATCTTAATAGATCTCTGATGTCAGTTTTTATAATATTCAGCTGTGTGGGAGAGGCTACAAAAGAAATTAGCTTTAGAGTTCTGGTCTTTGTAAATTCCCCTCTTCTATGTACTGCTTCTCTGTGTACATATTCATGCATAGACATCTATGTCAGTTTTATGCATTATGTGTGTTTGTGCATCTCTATGATTTTAGGGCTATCTTGCTTTCTCAAAATCCCTGAATTTTCCATTGTTGTTAAATGTTCATGCTCAAAAAAGGTTCCCACATTATAAGATCTCAAACTTTTGCTTAATTTCATCCTTTTAACACATACATACACTTCAGTTTTGTTGTTTCTGAAAGTAAAAGAGCAACAAAGTCCTTAAATATTTTAAATATTTTAACTTAATTTCCCAAAGGCACAGTGTTAGCTTGAGAGCTGCAAGTAATGCTCCTTAGTATGACATACAACCCACGCACACAAATTCTGAGTGACACAAGTGTGAACTTACTAGCACCTTGCAGATTGGGAGCTGAGGCATATGCTAGGGCATGGATCAGAACCCACTTGTTCGTGAAGTCCTACAAGTGTTCCATCTCCCAGCACCACCTGAGCCCTAACCTTGGTCATCGATCGACAGTAGAGTTGTAGATGAGAAATTTCTTTTTATTTTCAACTGGGATTCAACTTCCTTTGTCTAATATTTACTGCATACAGATAAAGATGATTCTAGTCTGCTTATTTAAGCATCAGCTATAGTCTTTAAAATTGTAAGTATAGTGCATACTTTTATAATGACATCTTTTCTTATTAATATCTCCTGACCCTTCAGGAATGATTTTATAAACTACATCCAATTATCTTAGTAAACATGTGTATTTTAATGTATTTTATTCTATTTTAAAGTCTTCCAGTTTAGTTTTTTAGGTAGCAGAAGTTAGGGTTAAGGCACAAAGTCCTGATGGTTTCACAGCACTGAACACTAATTCTTAATGTGTGTCCACACATCTTCTGTATTAAATAATGTCAATAAACTGGCAATAATGCCATTCAAGAAAGTCTGCTTTGACAGAGGCTGGCGTATTGATGACTACTTATAAAACAGAAGATTATTATACCTTATTGAATAGACCAATGGAAAAGTTAGTAGACTAGGATGGCACGTAAAAACCTAACTTAACTTTTGCATAGAACTTACCAGAAATGCTCATCAGAAACTGTGAAAGCAGTGCCCAAGAAAAAACAGTGAATTTTTTCTCTGGGTATGAACAAGCAGCAGATGTGCAAATCCACAGTCAACGCACACACCTGATGGACTGTTTGCATGTGGGTGACCCTTGTGCCCATGGAGAGCTTTCTTCACTGTGCTCTTGGATGGTTCATGTGAAAAGGGCAGAAAGCCCCAGGATGACCCCCGCTTCTCTCATTGACTGGACCTCATAATCAGTGTCCCAACAGGGAACTTATCCCATTTGAGGTTTATGATGGTTGTGCATCTCCACCGCCTTCTCTTCCTTAATCTCCTACTCGCCTGTTGGAAGGTGACTTCCCAAGGTCACACAGAGGAGACAAGAGGAAGGATGGAGAGCCAGAGAGAAGTGTTCTTGGCATCAGAGATTTCCTTGGGAACATACATTTTGTCTGGCGTCTTTGAGTTCAAGAGGAGAAGCACGTCAGCTTCTTTCTGGACCCCTGGAGTGCCAGAGACTCCCACTCAAGAGGCCACACTCTTCTCCATGTCTCGACAGGGCAGTGTTAGAAATGAATCCCAACTTTATCCTCCACATCATCCCTGATTCCCTCCAAGAGGTGAAGAAGGGTCTCATGCTTTTCTCTTTGATCACATTGGAAGGCAGCTCTTTTTTTTTTTTTTTTTAATGTGAAAAAAAATTGTATTTAGAATTAGCCAGCTGGAGTCAGTTTAGATGATCCCAATTTTGTTGGCAACATCCAAAGCATCATAGTCAGGAGCCAGTCGAACATATGCCTTCTTCTCTCCATCAGGTCTGATCAAGGTATTGACCTTGGCCACATCAGTGTCATAGAGCTTCTTCACAACCTGTTTGATCTTTTGCCCACTTTAAATCTTCTCTTTTTTCTTCCCGAAGAAGGAATGTAAGTAGTAGAATGAGCGACCATCTTCTTACCAGGCTTGTGTTCAAGTCCCAGCTCTGCCACCAGCTGCCACCCAGCCTAATAGTGAAAGTAGCAAGTGCCTCCCTCACCCTTGGCATGTTTCTGGGCATTTAAGAAACTCAGTGAAACTCGACGCTCCACCTGCATTAGAGAAAAACACTGTAAACATTGCTTCTTGCTTTAAACTTAACGACTCCCTCAACCATCCCTTCATTTTTGTCTAGTTTGCTTGCTTAGTTTGTTGCAGTTATTTCTTAGAGTGTGGATTTCACAACTCTCCACATGGATCAGTGGCAGGGGGTGATTTAACCTTTGCCCGGGATGTAGACTTCTGTCATCCAAGGAACGGATGCTTTCCCGACCCCTGCATGGTGGCTTCATCCACTCTGGTGTCAGATTTGGCTTCTTACTGGGTAGCAGATCCTGCTAGAGATCTATGGAGAGCACTTTGCTTGAAGCCAGCACCTTCCCATAGAGTTGGGGGGAAAATAAAATTTGTTTTGACTTAAAACTTTATTGGTATAGTATTGAAATAGGACAGAAATTCATAGATGCCACACAACATCAATTCCTGTGCGAGTTTTCTGATGCCTTTTATGGCTGAATATATCATACACGGTGTACAGAAGTAAATTCAAGTGACATTTCTCAGGCCTTCACTGCGAACATGAAGGAGAAATATATGCCCTAGAAGTGGGACGCTTGCTCCTAAAAGCGGCTGTGCTCCTTCTGTAACTGTGCTGCTACGCTTGCAGGACACAATGACCCAAAGTTACCAGAAGACACTGCCATGAGCCACTTTCAATAACAGTTACAATCACATTTATTATTAAGCCAGAGACTGCAGGGACTAAGAAAATAGAGAAGCAGAAAGAGCATATGATATAGAGACACACCTGAGCCCAAAGCCTGGCTCTTCTGTCCATTGGCAAGATGGAAGATGCTCGGAGTCTCAGTTTTCTTGTCAATGAAAGGGGGATTGCAGGGGAGACCCCTGACAGGGTTACTGTGATGCCCACAAGAATTACTAATGTGCTGTGTTGACAACAGTGGGAGACGTGGTAAGTGCCCAGTACGTGTTGACAATAGTTTCTATTATAGTTCCTTTCATTGCCTAACTTCTATAGCCTTAGCATTTTCTCTTTAATTTAGGTAAGGATTAGACACACACACACACAGAGTTCACACACTCTGAAATGGCACCTAGTTCAAGGCAGGAGTTGCTCATTCTCATCACCTATTATTAAAATTATGATGAGTATTATTAAAATTATCATGAGTATTATTATTTTCCATTTCATTCAACTAGACTGCCTTTCTCTATCACTGAAATGGCTCTGAAGGTATACAGTGTGCATTTTTTATGCACCCACACCATCTTCATGAGGCTGCAGGCATGACCATGGAAACCAATTAGCACTTCCGCAGCCTCCATTATTGAGAACATGTCCTATTCCTCAGATTGCAAATTAGGGTTTTCAGTCGCTGAAGGGACTAGGCATGCTTAGAGTATACTTCAATAGCTCCTCAATTTGTACAGAAAAGCTGGAATCTTCTCTCTTTTAAAATGCAAATCATGTCAAGTTAATATCTGTACACAAACACCTACTTGCTTAAGAAGTCTGAGAGCTAATTTAGCTTTGAAGATAATTTGCAGGAATGATTAGGAATTATATTTGACCTGAAAATATGGTGCTGGATTTGTGCACGTTCACCAAAGTCACTTTCATCATTATCACTCTGTGTTTCTGCTGTTTGGGACACATTTATATCTTGCCTTTTCCAAATGATGTCTTCTGGAACACTCTCGTCCCATCAGTTATTAGTATGTATTCTTTCAAACAGTTTTATGATCAAAAAAGTTTGAAAATACTATATTAAAAAAAATGTGGATTGAGCACCCTAATGGCAGGACTTCTCAGAGCCTACATTAGCCATCAAGGCCATTTGGGAACAGATGGACAGATGTCACGTGCAGTTTTTCCCAAAGTCAAAAGCTTTCTTCACACAACACCTACGAAGGACTCACCAGACACTGTGTTCCAGGAAGGAACGTGGGTAGATAGTTTAGTGTGTTCTGGAGGGCAAACCTCTGCAGACAGGCACCCCTCCCCCACATATCAGGTCTTTCTCCGCATCAGTTACCCACTCCTGCCTCTCCCATCCTGTCCCAGGCAGAGCTACCGACCCTGGCATTTCACACTCATGAGGGGCCCATCTGGACACCAATCTCTGGCATTTGCATGACTGTATGAGAAGGAAGTGCCAGAATACACAATGCATCTTTTATGTTCATTGGAAGGTTGTTTTTAAGCTAGACTAACTGGACATGTGTCATGTCACCATCGCCTGATATGACATCTACCCAAGCATCACTTCGGTCTTCCCCTATGAGTTCTGCCTTCGGGTGACTTTCTTTTCTCGGTTAAACTAAGCGCCGTCAGATTCCCTAACTTGGCTACACTAAAAATCCTAGCATCATTTTCAAAACATCCCTACAAAAGGTTTATCTGATGTGCTCTTTTCCTGCTTTAGCCTCAACAGTTCTACCTGCCTACCTCCCTGCCCAAATGAGCGTGCGTTGTGTATGTGCAAAACCAAGACAGAGGAGCTGGCAAGTCTGCTCTTCCGCCTCATCTGCTAGCCACACCTGTCACCCTGACACTGATCGCCACTTCCGCCCTCTTTCACCAAGGGTTATGCACACTTGACATTTTTTTTAAAGATTGATTTATTTATGCATACAAGCACTGGGGTACAGGCCAAGGTGTGTGTGTGGGGTGGGGGGGTGAGAGGATTCACTGCAGAGAGCGGGGAGCAGATCAGGCAGATCAGCGGAAGTACACTTCTGAGGGGAGCAGCGGGCACAGCAGGAGAGGTCTGCCGCACCATGTGGGTCCCCTCCCTGGCCGGCAGCAGGGATCGAACTCGTGCTGCGGTGGCTGCGGTTTGCCTCATAGTGCGTTGCTTAACCCACTGCGCCACCAGGGAGGCCCCACACTTGACATTTTTCTGAAGGTGCGAGAGTCCCCATATTTCTCCAGAAATCCCTCTTCTCAGGTTCTTCTCCACACTGATGCCTCTTGTCTGGCTATATAAATCTTTTTAAAAAAGGTTTTATTATTTAATTATGCACACAAGAGCTGGGCTGCAGGTCAGAGGTTCGGGGGTGAGAGGATTCACCGGAGACAGAGTAGGGAGCAGAACAGGTGAACTGACTGACATACACTGCTGAGGGGAGCAGCGGGCAAGACAGGAGAGGTCTGCTGCACCCTGTGGGTCAGCTCTCTGGCCGGGCACCAAACTCGTGCTACGGTGGCTGCAGATAGCTTCATGGTGCTAAGACTTAATCCCTTGTACCACCACGGAGGCCTCCTCCACCCCTTGCTATATAATCCAACCTGTCTGGAAGATCCAGCATCTCTGCAAATTGACTCTCCTTAGGAACTGAGCTAACAGTCTCTAGCCAAGTCAGAGAACAGGACTGGCTACCACCCAGCACGACCTACATTGGTTTCTCAATTTCCAAAGACCAAGGAGCATCTTCCCCTCCTCAGGTGTTTGAGTGGGTACCCAAAAGAGACAAGCCAGATCTCATCCTTCCCACTTCAGCCAACAGGCTTTCTGAAGCTAGAAGGTCGCCATTTTCAACTGTTCTTCCACTGCAGTGTTAGTTTGCTTTCCCATTTACACAAATACAGGTGTTTTGGCAAGTTATAATGGAGGCCCCATCTCCCAGGGGCTATAGAAAGTTACCTGCTCCTGAAAGATGCTCTAACACATGCTCTAATCTAGGAAAGCCTACCCTAATCCATTAAGGGAAATTCACTGATGTCTGATGTTCTGTGGCATTGAAGGCCTGTCTCATAGTGAAACTCTGAAAGAAATAGTTTGCAGTGAGACGTCAGTGAGTGGAAGAATCGAGTCAGGAGAAGGAAGAAGATTATTAATCATGGAAGTCAGGAAAACACACACAATACAGAAAAAATATATGATGCAAGATTTTAAGAAGACAGAAGAGAAAGATGAAATCAAAGATAGGCGTAGATTAAGAAAGAATAGGCAAGTTTCTTTTGCTTCCTTTACTGCATTTGGTACCATTATGAACAGAATCAGACTGGAGACTGTCCTACAGTGGCACTGACTGTTGCAGCAAAGAGCCAGGCTGCTCTGCTGGTGCATAATCCATTTAGTTTCCTGATCAATGTGTGTAAGCTATTAGAACTGGAGAGAAAATATTATATCATGCAATATTCTTTATGTTCATGAGTGGCAGGGATGAGTTTAGCACATTATCAGATAGTTTTTTCACCTTGCATAAAAATAAATTTTTTAAATGAGCACATTATCAAATGCAGGTTTGATGGATGGTAACCTAAGTGTTCTTGGGTCTATGTTACATTACTGCAAGCAAATGAAATAACCAAATTCACTTGTAGGTACATGTTGTATTTTACTTCTTTCTGATGTCCACACGTGTAAATTGGAGAGCAAGCAAACACATTTCTTCAAAACTTAATATAAAAATCGATTGATCAAAACAAATTTCAGGTTCCAAAAAAAGACCCTGGTCTCACCCTCATCCATCCATTCAAGACCAGAACAGATAACCTGAATTAAATTTTATTTTATGTTTATCTCTACATGCAGTCTCTCCAGTTCAAAGCATAGTTTTAAAATTTTCAGTCCTAAACTTGGAAATGATGTATGGTGGGGATTATTTTTCTCGTATCTAGAATCAAATTGAAGATTTTCCAGGGGCTTATATAGTAAATAGGAGAGACAGTCTCCGAAGTTTCTTGGGTTTGCTTGTTTGTTGGGCAAACTGCCAACTAACACTAAATTTCCTAGCTATTGAGGCTTACTGCGAGTACCAGTAAAAATGAATTGCTTCTATGATCAAGTGATGGGGCCTTTAAACACTTTACAGATAGACCTGTGATTGTAACAATGAAGGAATTTGAGTTCCATTACTGTTACTGGGAGTTAATTACTTTGCTTAAATTTCCCCCATCTGTCAACTAATGATGATAATACTACAGAGATGAGCTTAAATTATGGGTTTGTGAGATTCGAGGAAAGGATTCTACAATATGACTTGGATGATGCTTAAGGACACTTCCTGCAATAAGCATTCTCTAATTTTATTTAGTCCCATTACTAGCTTCTGAGGCGTTATTGTAGAATAAAAGAGAAAATGACCACATCCAGAGTTACTTAAAGTTAGTGAAACTTTTATTGGCACACGAATTTCAGTTCAATTCTCAAAAATTTAGCAAAGCCAGCACTCTTGGATTGATTTTAATCCCATGGCTTTTTAAATTCTACTGTCTTTCTACTTCCTATTAGAACCTCAGGCTGCCAAATGCCCAGATTCATTCTTTTTCTTTTTTTTTTTGTTTTAAGATTTATTTATTTATGCATACAAGAGCTGAGGTACAGGCCAGAGTTGCGGGAGGTGAGAAGATTTACCAGATAGAGCGGGGAACAGAACAGGCAGACTGACTGAAACACACTGCTGAGGGGAGCAGCAGACGAGGCAGGAGAGGTCTGCTGCGCCATGTGGGTCCCCTCCCTGGCCGGAGACAGGGATCAAACTCATGCTGCAGTGGCTGTGGTTTGCTTCATAGTGCATTGCTTAGCCCACTGCGCCACCAGGGAAGCCCAGATTCATTCTTTTTCTTATGTTAATTCTTTTTTATAGATGTGATAAGAGCCCTTTGCTTACTGATTTTTTGCAATCAGAAATCTGAAAATAAATGGGAGATAGATAGAAGAAAAAAGTAGATGGCTTTCTCATGCACCATATGTTGAAAAAACTGTTTCAGGGTATTCATTGATTTCTGCTTATCTTCAGCCTATATTAAGTGTGGACAAAAGTAGTATATTGTTTCCATATAGCAGAATGTCCTAAACTTCAGTTACTTTTCTTCCTTTGATAAAAAATTTTCTGTAGGGGGCCTCCCTGGTGGCGCAGTGGGTTAAGCAACACACTATGAAGTAAACCGCAAACACTGCAGTACGAGTTCGATCCCTGCTGCCGGCCAGGGAGGGGACCCACATGGCACAGCAGACCTCTCCTGCTGTGCCCGCTGCTCCCCTCAGCAGTGTACTTCTGCTGATCTGCCTGATCTGCTCCCCGCTCTCTGCAGTGAATCCTCAACACCCCCCACACCTCTGGCCTGTACCCCAGTGCTTGTGTGCATAAATAAATAAATCTTTAAAAAAATTTTTTTTCTGTAGGAATCTTTATTGTTCTATCTAGTCTGCTTTAACTCTGAATCAGTCACATTTTGACCTCTAAAATAATTACCAGATGATTTAGTAATGTAGCGTTAAGACTATGTAGCAGAAACAGTTAAAATTAGAAAATGGGAAATTTCAGTTCTTTATAGTATTTTAAAATTAGTGCTGCCCTATGTGTCCTTCCTTATTTTGCCTTGCTGAGCTGAGTTTCCTTCTCTTGTAACAACTATTACTCACTCTCAAGTGTTCAGGGCCTGGCAGCAGTGCCGGATTCCCAGACCATCCTTTATCGCAGTGGCTGCTGGTCAGTGTACCTGGTTCTCCATCTCCTATTCTGGCCCCAGTGCCTTCAGCTCCCCAGCTCTAATACCTAAGGAACTTCACCAGCCCCATCCCAATCCTCAGTCGTTTCTCTGTATGTAACTGGAAGCTGACGTTCTCCTCTGCAGTCCTGCCAAGTGGCTGCCCTGCTTACCTGGTATAGGATGAGCATCCTCTGAAAACTTGCCTGGATTTAGGTTTTTTGACCTTAGACATGCAATTAGATACCCTGAGTTACTGACGTCACCTACAGACATTACCTGCCCTTGGTTCATGAGGATTTTAACTTGCAACTCACTCCTCACTATACCTCACCGCTCCTCTCGAAGAAGGAACACGCCAGGAATCTGCATGTCATCCTTGCGTAGGGGATGTGCTAATCTCCGCCGCGACATTCCAGTGTCAGTGCACGTGCTGCCCGAGAGAGCACCCCTCAATAGCCACAGGGAGAACTGGCCATTTCACTGGCCATTCAGACTTTGCTCTGCTTTGGCCATCCGCTCCCATGGCCATTGCCTAGATTTTATTGTCAACCCCACCTCCCAGAGTCTCAATTTGAAGTATCTGATTTCTGATGTCTGTGCCTCATCTTTCCATTTTACTGCCGTCGTTGTTCTTTGACTGTATCAAGTCATCTGAGTCCTAAGTTTCGTCTCTGCCCTGCGCAGCCCCTGACCCCGCTCTGTCCTCTCTTCCTTTCTGATCCAGTTGAGATTCCATGGCCCACTACTGATTAATCACAAAACAATTCCCGCTCATACGTCACTAATTTATTTGATCCTCTTCTATTGCTACACTCCTTGAGAAAAATGGAGATTGGTAGACAGATTTGACAAAATAAAAGTTACACCAATAAAAATTCTTAAATCCACCATCTGGTTCTCCTGTGCTAGAGTAGAAGTATTAAGATGAATGAGCAGGCTGACACTTCCTCCATGTTTCCAGGCTTCATTTGGGTTCGTGACCCTTAACTTCTTGGAAGCCCTCATTACACTCTATGGTCTTCTCATGGTTCCCTGGTTCATTTACTCAGCCACTGTCCTGTACCATTATTTAACATCTCCTCTTTCCTAGAATCTCCAGAACACCTCCCCACTTCCTCATTTTCATTTGGTTTATATGGTTTCTGTTTCACTGACAAGAGGAATTTGACAAGTTCCCATACCATTTTTACCAACCTACCAGCGTCTACTCTGGCTTCCTTCCTGTTATTTCGGATGAGCTCCTGCTGTGTGAAGTCAGCTCCTTTACTAGTCTTTTAGATTTTACCTCGTCTCACCTGCCCAAGACTATTACTCCAGCAATTTTCCCTTTTCTAATGTATCATATATTAGTTTCTCTACTAGAGGGTATCTCCTTACATGAAAGTTCTGTAAAGTTTCCCAGTGCATGCTCCATGTTCTTTAGAGCAGACTCATCTTAAGAGCTGCCCCATTTTGCCTTCTCTGGTTGTCTTTTGAAGCCATTCTCATTAAGGTTCATGTTCCCATCATGTCACCTAAAGAGCTCTTGTCACAAGCAGGAGTGGCCTCCATGTTGCTAATTCCAGTGGATGATGCTCTTCTTCTTGGCACATCTGTACAGATGCTCCTTTAGTTTTCTTCACTTGATGTATACACTACCAGGTGTTTGTTTTCTCTGCCTCCCCTGTGACCATTCCTTTTGCTGTTTCCTCCTCATCAACCTGACCTATAATATCCCATACCTCTGTATGGAAATGCTTCTCTTCAGCTTCTTCCCGTCACAGCATACATTTTTTCTATCCAGCCTTACAGCTTTAAATAGCATCTACATTATGAGGACCCCCTTATTCATCTCTAGGCTTGCTGATTCTTAACTGCACGCTCTCACATCCAGCCATCTCATGACATTTTTATTTGAACTTTAAATCATTATCTCAAAATCAAAATGTTCCAAGCTGAACTCCCTACTCCTCTCTGAGAGTGTGAAAGCTTTTCTTTTTTTCTGGCTAAAAATATTGTCATGTTAGAGGGGAATAAAAAATATGCTTGAAACCACAAGATTTTATAACAATAAGAGAAGCATTTAGCACAAATCCAAATGCAATTAAACATAAAAATATGGACACTCAGAATGGCTCACTCAGAACATATGCCTTACTGTGTGGTTTAAATTGTAGTGAATTTCCTAACACAATGGTTTGAAATACATTACATTCTAAAATAATATTTGTACCCCCTATAACCTTGACCTTTCAGTGCTAGTTTTTTTATATCTCTTTGAATTATTTCTTACTATTAAAAAACACATTAAACCCAAAGGCATAAAAAACTGTGATAAAAATACATAGTTAAAATTTGAATATTGACCCATCACTAATATTTAATGCTAGTATTTAATAATTGCCTCTTCTAATGTCCCACATGCCTGTTAGCTTTGAAATGTTTTCAGGATATCTAAGTATATCTTGATTGGTTTTGTGACATTTCAAACCATTCATTTAAAAGTTTCTGCTGTAGGTGCTTGTCCATTTTTAGTAAGAAAAATATATTTTCTTAGCTCTCTGTAAACTTCAATTGTAGTTACTCTTTATGTATGTATACTATATATATATATATATACATTTTCTGCATTAAGTTTCATTTCCCTGACATATATCTATTATCACCTATAATTCCCTTCCTGCTACTGAATTCTTATAAATTGATCATACTATGTATTTCCTTTTCTGATCAGTTTCATTCAGTCTAACGCCTTTGAACTTCATCCAAGTGTTGTACGAATTGCATATCGTATTCCACGGTGTGAATGTACCACTTTGTTGGACCACTGATGTCAAAATATATTTTGAGTCTTTCAAGTTTTTGGTGAACAGAGCTGCTAAAATATTATTGTGTTGATTTTTCTGTAACCCAAAAGTTTTCATGTCTCTAGAGATACAGCAGATGGGGATTTCTGGGTCACGACAGGTATTGTCAAGCTGTGTAGGAAATTGCTGTGCTGTCTTGGAGCCTCCCCTGCCTGCCTATGTGGGAGATCAGGGCTCTGAAGCCTCACCAGCCCCACCGGCTCCCTGACAAGTAAAACAGCATCCATGGTGCTTTTAATTTTTTAATTCTTCATTCCGTAATGATCAATGATGTTGAAAAATTTTCCAAGGACTATTTGCTATGTATATATCTTCTTATGTGACATGTTTATTCAGCTTTGTTTGCCCATTTATTGATTGGGTTATTTGTTTTCTAGCTGTTGAGTTTTGCATATTCATAGGTTTTGGATGAAAACTCCTGTTGGATGCATGACTTGGAAATACTTTCTGCTACTCAGTCGCTTGTCTTTTCATTTGTGTGGCAAAGTCTCTCACAGAGCAAAACTTGTCACTTTTGATGAAGCTCATTTTTTTTCTTTTATTAGATCCTGGTTTTGGTGTCATATTTAAGCACGCTTTAAATCTAGTTTATGAGGTTATTTGTTTTGAACAGACCATTCTTAAAATTTCAGTTTCCATTTGTACGTTGCTAGATATTTGTGTGTTGACCTTACACCCTACAAAACCTTGACTTTCAATATCACTTCCGTTTTAAAAACTTTCGCACTGCTGTTTGGATCTATTCCTTATGTTTGTTACCCAGGTAGAAGCTGGAACTTGGTGCAGTATGTAGATTGCTTCTCAAAGCCTCAGATATGCTGCTTAGATCAATAGAGTCGCAGCCTGGGTGAGCCCAGAGTTCACGAGCATCACAAGGTTGTCCTGTTCCCAGCTCATTCTCTCAGCATCCTACACAGCGCATTCTTGCTTCCTGTCATTTCTCTTTTGGTCTTCAAGCTGGAAGTCTGGTGTCTAATTCCCCCTTCTCTGCCTCAAAATGTACTGTCTTCTGGTTCCAAGAGGCAGGAGGACAGAGATAGATGAACAGTGATCGGCACCTCCCTGCCGATCACTTGGGCCTCAGCTCCATGAGATAGGAAGCTCCTTCCCTGTGCTTGAGGCTCCTGCACACTCTGGTTAATGCCTCTTTTGTTGCTTTACCCCTGGATTGCTTGGAGGCTAGAGCATGAGAAAGTGGAGGAAAGAAAACACATGTCCCCATTCTCCTGGGCCCGGAAACATCTTCTCAGATCTGTGAGCCAGAGCTAGCAGCTTTTCCTGCAGGACTCTCTGCCTGCACCAGTGACCACCACCACGGCTGGGTCTGTGTTGGATCAAGGGCAGGAGCTACCGCAGAGGGAAAGAGTGGTTAGATTGCTGGAGTCCCGTGATATTTAAAATTCTATTTTTTGGTGCAGTTAACTGAGTTCTCAAACAGCTACTTGGTGTTTCTGTACAGATCTTATAGCTGCACCCTTGTGGCATGACAGGGTGCAGCGTGCAGCTGCAGCACCTTCTTGACACCTCTCGATTCTTGGTCACCATGATGACAGCTGCCTTCGAATCCTGGCAAGCACAGTTGTAGCTGCCGATCCTATTTCTGCACCTTGCTGGCAGGATATCTCTACACTCCAGGAGATAGCTTAGAGTTCACATTTGGTATTTAAGCAAAAGCATTTTAAGTGTAATTGACTCTTTAAATATGTCTATTTTAATAGAGTCATGTGTAGGGAAATTTGCTTTCTTTTATTTGCATTGGAAGAATGACTTATATTTACATAGCACTGTTTTTAGCAATAAAGAAGCCTCTACAAGCCAGTTAGTCTGAAAAACTGTTAGTCAACTTCTCTCTGTGTGCTCTTGAGCTCTTGAAGCCCTGGACCCCAGCTATGTCACTGTGGTATTCACCCCCACACTCTGAAGTATTTCTAAAGTTAAGACCTTTGACTTTTGGTCTCATAAACCTTGTGGATAAGTAGGATACTTTACTGTCTTCCGATGTTGTAGCTGGGAAATCTTTACAGCGACTGTACTGACTGCGTCTGGTCACAGAGGTGTTTATAATAAAGAGCCAATGTCCCTTAACTCTGCTTTTTAAAAACCACTGAACCACAACAAACTATAAAATATATTTTGACTTCTTACACATACTTGTGAGATGGTAAGAAAACAATAGCTAAGCTATCGTTTCTATATGCAACTTGAGGAGAAGTTACTTTAGAAATGACGAAAGCAGTATCATTTTCTGTTTAGCTGTATATGTCGCTTGAATTTCATAAGCTAGACCCAAACTAGAGTTGCTAAAAAAAAAGAGAGAGATACAACACCATAACCACGGACTTTGTTACTCAGGGTCACTGTCATTTCCGCTCATCCGTACTCTGTTACTTAATGGTAAATAATGACATACTCCAACTTGAGCCAAAGTCCTGGCCCGTCCAGAATGCTTGACAGCTTCTGATACAAGTTCTTGAAAGACAGGATGTAGTTCAGATTCTCTAAATGGGAACTGGGCAAGGTGAAGGACTTTTAATAGAGGAAAGAACATAAAATATTGGCATTAGGCCTTTGAGAAGAAGACTCTGACGTGGATCTGATGGAAGAGAAAGAGACTAGAAGGTGAGAAGTAAATTTTTTAAGTGCAATGTAAGAGGCGATGAAGCTAATTGGGATGTTATCGCTGAACAGGGGGACCTGCAAGATATTATGGAGTCATAATCAGTAGAACTTCATGACTTATTGGGAGGTAGGAGCCAGGCAAATGGAGAACAATAGTCTGGGGGTGTGTGTGAAATGAGATTTGAGGAAAGGATGGGATTTGTAGAATGTGGGAGGAGGAGATTATGACAAAATGGATTTGCAGATGAAGATCAGAAAATTGGGACATAATGAGAAAGTGGAATTTAGGTAGCTCCTCAGAGAAGGGACAGTTGAATCTTATGGAAATGAGTGGAGTTTCTGGCGTGAAGGAAGAGGGCTAAACCATGCAGAGTATAAGCTATAATTTTAGGAATTATTCAAGTTTCATTTGAGTATTGGCTTGAAAGTACTGTTTGACCTCTGGCATTTGTGAATTCTAGCTTGGACAGATGGGTTGAGTTTTGCATACTTAAAAGGAACTCTCACTTCTGTGAGTCCCAAGTGAATGTAGCATTGCCAGGTAAATACAGTCACCAGAAAGATCATAGGATGCTCTTGCTCACTCATGAACTCATTCGTTCCACTTGTAGCCTTTGTTTATTTTCCTGTCTGGGGAGATTTTTCATTTCCCAGTCACACATGTAGATGGCTGAAATGCAGGGCATGCCTCGCAGCTGAGGACTGCTGTGCATGGAGCCAAGTTTTACAGTCACACAGACTAACAGGGCTAATGATGGCTTGTCCCTGGGTGTTTACAAGTCGTTTGTTGGTTTGCATCTCTATGGCATTTCCAGAAGAGAGGAGTTATTTACATGTTGCTGCTGAACATTTTTCAAAGGTTTTTATCTCCTTTTCTTTTTGCTCTAAGAATGGTCCAGAAGGTGGTAAAGAAGTTTAGCAAGAGAGCGCCTGTTACTAAGTTGTCCTTTATTCAGTCTTCTGAAAATAGTTCTATGTTATAGCATGTGAGATTGAGTATTTCATTAGAAAGCATTAAGGAAGTGCTCTGAAGAGTCACACAATGGAATTCCAGCCTAGGGTGGAATCCTTGGGGTGATTAAAGTTTGGGTTCTGAGTGCTGATATTATAGAGTAACTATTGGAAACAACTCTTTGTTTTACATATTGAGGAAACTGAGATCCAGAGAATGGAAGTGATGTATCATTGATCACATAGCTAGTTAGATGTAGCACTGGAATTAATACTTGAGTTTCTTGATTCCTAGCCCAGAACTTTCTTCAATATATCTCTTATGCAGATATGATAAATTTCCTCTAGATGACATTTAGTAGGGCTTTTGCAATGAATAACGGTCATGGTGTTATTACCAGCCTCCCTCACAGCCTCCCCCCACCCCCACACACATCTGATGGGCAATAGATTGAAAGCATAATTAAGCATTTCTAAATTTCTATGAAATTGTCTTTGAAACAGTCTTTGGGATCATGAATCATTATTTCAGTTGTGACAGTCCTGACAGAAGAGAGGTGCTGAATAGCCACCTGCATTTGGCAAATTGTTACAGAACAAACAGGAACCTTTCCACAGCCTATGTTCCAGTCCATTGACAGCCTTGATAGGACGAGTCTGACATTTGTGTGTCTTGGGTTCAGTTGTTTAATTTATATTCTGAATTCCCCATCGTCGCCTCCTCAAATCTCAGATGAAGAGACTTACTTTAAGGTACTCTGAGCTTGGGGGAACATGAATCCTGGAATTCCTAGAGTCACATGACCAAGTAAGCGCTCTGCTTTGATTCCCTTGGGCACTAGGTGGAGGTCCATAGGGATAAAGAGACGCAGGAGACATAAAGGGCATGAAAAATATTGAGAAAATAGCCAGATTCTTTGGCAAAAAAGGTGAATAGAACCGTAAGTTCAGAGACATAGCCCATGGTGCATTGCTTATTTATATACTTTGATGGTTCTATAATGTTCACTTGCACTGTAATTTGTTAAAAGTGAGTTTTCTTTGCACTATCAGGGATGGAAGCTTCCCAACATCATCTGCAATCAACAAGTCTTTGTATCTCTAATAAGCACTTAATCACTGTTGAAATGCATATGTCCTGTAATTTTTAATTAGAGTGTTGAATGCCCTTTGTAGTAAAGTTTCTGGAATCAAATTACTGCTGCTGCTACTATCACTGTGTCTACCGCACCCCTGCTTGTCCCGCAGCTGTCACTGTTGCTCCTACTCCAGTCCCCACTGGGGCGAAGACGAGAGCAGGAGGAAGCAGTCCATCTCCTGTGTAGCACCCTGCACAGAAATCAGCCACAGTCGAAGTCTTACAGCACAGCTATGTCCACTTAACAAATGAAGCTTCCTGTGGTTAAGTTTCCTGCAGTCCTGTGGCTAGCTGAGAGCGCAGGCACCTCAGTTCACACCTTTAACCACTTGCAGCCCTCAGGGTGTGTATCACAGGATATCGCCCTGGAGGAAGCTGTGATCGGTCTGTCTTCTGGTTGAAATCATTACATGCATTATTTAGATTAGTGCAGCGAAAAACATTTAGAACAGTAGACACAGGCTTCACATTTCTAGAAGTTAACATAGTTTAGTTTACTCAAGCAAAATATTTCAAATAATTCCTTTGACAAGAAAATATTTAAATGTTTTTGATGATCAGCTTGGGAGAAACAGAAGTCTCCAAATCTCTAGAAAAAAATAACAAAAATGAGTAGAGCCAATAAGGGCTCTTATTAAGCTCTTTAACTACCAGGTGCTGAAGATTTCTATAGAGATATGTCACATCATGACTGCAACAAGTATTACATTATTTTCAGCTGAGAAAGTGGTACCATGAATTATTTAAAACCACCCAGAACTGTCGCTAGTATAGTTTCCCACAGAATTACAAATCATATTGTCATCTGTACACATATCTTCTTTGTGACTAATGTTTAAGTTTTCTATATTAATTTTAAATAATTGAGTTAGTATTATGATTTCCACTGATATAAAAATCACCAAGAAGCATGTTATTTCATAATTTAATATGAAATCTTAATATGCTAAGAAGTAAATCACTTTTCTTTTCCCATGTACTACATAATCTTTATTTTATGACATTTTAACATTAACTCTGCATCTGGTGCCAGAATGTTCCCAATTAGGTTTCCTTACAAGCATGAGTCAAATGGTACGTTTTAATTTCTACTTATTTTAGAAGAACTTGTCATGATCTAGTAACATCTATAGTTTTCCCTCTTTACCTAGTTTGTTCATTATTTTAATTAGCATTTTGGTAAGCTCCTTATCCTAATTTTCCTATTCCTCTTTTCTACCAACTATAACCAAATATTGACAATTAGAGGAGTTGTTGCAAGAAAGTCACCTTGGTATTCAGATTAAAGTTAAAACAAATTTCAGAAGTGAACATGACTAACTGAAGGAAATGAAGTATCACGTAAACGATAGTTTGGTTTGGTTTCCATAAATGTTACAATCACGTTTTACCTGTGTGTGGGGGGGTGCCACCTCTTTTCAAACTAAGGTTCAAAGAAAAATATCGTCATGTATCAGTGTTTCATGGCCTGATGATGATTACCTGTGCATTTTCTTGACCAGAAAAATAAACTAGAGAATCTTAAAGGGAAGGAGTTGTGCGTATTATCTCTCGTTATTATTATCTATAAATTTGGTGTGATGAAGACAAAATGACGATGGAATCTTAATAATAAGGTTAGCATGATTAAGTAGAGTTGTTCAATGACCAAAACACTTGAAGAAGACAGATCTGGGCTTGTGAAATGGTCACTTTGGATGAATCTTTTCCTCTCCTTGAGTCAGTTATTTTATCTGAAAAATCAGTGTCGTTTAAAACAATCACCATGGTTAATTTCTGCCCTGCATGCTCCCTGACTGATGTTTGCTGGGAGAGAATCTTCTTTACCTAGTGTCTTAGAAAAATTAGGTTAACAAAAAGCTAATCCGATGTTAACAAAAGACACTGGATTTGTCGCCAATGGCCTGGTCACCGAGGAATACAGGGATATTTACCTGCTTTTCTATTTTATTCAGTTGTGGTTTGTCACAGGGATGACGATATCCATGGCAGTCAGTGGGCGTGGGGGGTAAGACTGGTCTAGGCTGCTGCAGAGAGGTGAAGGGGGCCACGCAAGCCCTGCCCGTGCCACCTACGCTTCCTGCGCCTCATGAAGTTCTTGCCTTCAGAGGTCATGCTTGACAGTCTGTGTGCTCACCTCACAAAATCATGGTCATTTCTTTTGAAATTAAAAAGGACACCAGTTAATACCTTTCAATGCATTTGAATCAAATCTGTTTAATTAAATCAAATAAATTAAATTGCAGTGTCAGTGCTTTTCACACACAGAAGATTCTTATCTTTCCATTTCATTTATTTTTGGTTGCAGGACCTCAGATGGTGGCAAAGTTGTTGGCACCATAGAAGTCAGTGTCGTGAAGATGGGGGAGACTGAGGATGGGGAAGCCGACCACATCACAACAGATGTGCAGGGACAAAAGGTAGGCTTCAGCCAGCTCTCTGCACAGATTGAATTAGAAACGATCAGCTTTGCCAGATGTCTGAACCGCCAACACCTTGTGGGTTATGAAATCTTATTCAAAAGCTAAGTGAGAAGCCAGCTTTGGCGCTGGAGTGCATAAGTGTGTTGCGTCCTTGGGGTCAAGGGGCCACTTGCAAAGAACCGCACACCAATCAGAACCACCTTCCTCCCCTCCCTGGCTCCTGCACTGATCTGCCTCCTCTCTGTTGGAACGAAAGTCCTGATCACTTGCATCTAGCCTATAGCAAGCTGCTCAGAAGGTTCTGGAAGGACTATTGTCAAAAGTAAACATTACTCTCAGAACCCTCTTTGGGGAGAGAGGCGATTTGAATTTGTATTCCATCCTATGTGAAGGATAAGATGAAGTAAGGGTAAGACGCACCTTGTGTGGTGCTGCGGGCTGGGGCAGGCAGCTCTGGAGGAGGGGCCGTGAGACTGGAGGCAAGGCTGTGTCCTCCAAGCTCAGCGGACAACGCCGGTGTGCCTCAGTGTGCTCCCAGGAGTTTCAGTCTGTTTTCTAAGAAAGACAGATTCCCTGTAGGTAGCGGTCTCGTTCCCTGCCTGAGTAATGCCTTTCTACATCATGGAGGCTCGGGGGGGCCCTCAAAACTGCCAGTAGTTTTCTTCAGGAAAAGGAGTTTCCTATATGAGCATTTGCAACGAGGCCTTTGATCACTTATTTTCTAACACGGGACCCTTATCTGGGAACTAGTCTCCGCTTGGGAACTTAGGAAACATCTACGTGAGAGTTGGTGTTTTTCTCACACCTAAAAAAAACTCTTTACTCAAGAATCTGCCTGCCTTTGAACACATGCCGTTCTGGCCCAGAATCTGTGGCGGTATTTTCTGCTGTTCCATGCCCGATTCTCTTCTGCTCCCTTCCTGTTCCCTGAGAGCATGTCTCCGTTCATGAAAATACCCCAGGGAGGCTGGTGGCTTGAGCCCCACTGCTTGAAAATACCAGGGTGGTGAAGCTTTGCAGCAGATCCTGGCAGATTTCGTGTCTCAAACCTGGAGGCTGCCCTAGAAGGTTTCTTCATTCTGTCCCTGTCTCCTTTGGACAAGACTCATCTTACACACCATGTGGACTTGAGGATTATTAAGGAGGGTAATTTGGAGGCTAAGCATGGACGGAGAAGAGAAATAGACAGTCCTTCCTGTACCTGTAGCAGCACCGCCAGCCCCCCAAAGCTGCAGCCTTCCCATTTCAGGGAGGGCTGTTTCCCTGCCTCAGAACCCACAACCAGCCTCCCCTCTCTTGAGAGCTCACCCACTCCTTGGCTCCTTTACTGCGTTGCAGTCACCTGGTAGTGCCAACTGAATCATGACCTTTTCATAAGTGGAGAACTTGATACCCCAGACCAGGCCCCACCAAAGTCCTGCACAACATTTCTTATTTAGCAATGTGAACTTAAAGAAGACTAGCTGAGCTGTTCTAGAAATTAGAGGTGGCCAAGCCCGCTCATACCGTGCACAAGTTGTAAGTTGCTAAAATGGGAAACACACCAGCATTGTTGCCATTAACTCTGTCCTGTCTGGACTCCTAGTAAACCTTGGCTTTCTGCAATTTTTTTTAATGAAATGACTATACACTCACTTGACAATCCTAGGAATATTCCTGATTGAATGAAGAACTGTAGTAATAGCCCAATACATGATATTTACAAGAGTTGTGTGGACGTAAGTTTACCTTGGCGTTTTTCAAATTGTGGCCAGAATTTTCTGGGGTGTTGGTAGAAACACAGAAGCAGGTCTGCTAAATCAGAACCCCTGTGACATGTATTCACAGTCTGCAACTCAAGGTGATTCAAGTCCTGAAAAGGAAACTGAAATGGAGGTTATCCTAAAAGTAACTCCCCTCTGGGCCTCCCTGGTGGCGCAGTGGGTTAAGTAATGCACTATGAAGCAAACCGCAGCCACTGTAGCACGAGTTCGATCCCTGCCTCCGGCCAGGGAGGGGACCCACATGACGTGGCAGACCACTCCTGCTGTGCCCGCTGCTCCCCTCAGCAGTCTGCCTGTTCTGCTCCCTGCTCTCTGTGGTGAATCCTCTCACCCCCCCCCACACCTCTGGCCTGTACCCCAGTGCTTGTATGCATAAATAAATAAATCTTTAAGAAAAAAAAAAAAGTAACACCCCTCTGGCTGGTTTCACGCATGGGGAGAAAGAAACAAACGGGAGTGCTCTGAGCACTCGGCCCTGGGCAGTGAGAGATGTGCCTTCTCACACATGCGCATGTGTATGGAAGTCAGTAGAAGGTGGTAGAAGAAGAGGTACTTGGAGGAATAGCTGCAGCTGCCATCACAAAACACCAACTTAAACCACAAACGTTTATTCTCTCACAGTTCTGGAATGTCAGTAAGTCCCAGCCCAGGTGCCAGATGGCACATTCCTGCAGCCGCACCCATGTCCTCACGTCACCTTTCCCACTCACATCCACAGAGAGAAGCCAAGCAGCGCTGGTATCTCTTCCTCTTCTTGTAAGGACACCAGCCTTCAGGATTTGACCCACGCTCTGACTTCATTTCAGCCTCGTTGCCTCCAAGACGGTCTTGTCTCCACACAGACTCACTGGGGGTTGGGAGTTCAAGATGGGACTTTAAGATGGGAACACGATTCCATTCATCACAGTACCCCTGATAGAAAACACTACATTTGAATCTGGAATCCCGTATAACCTCTAGAGGATAGACTATGTAAACAAAACTCCAGACTCTTTCTCCTCACTTACTTAATTGTGTCTTCAAATCCTGTTATTCTCATCAAGAGAAGATTGTCACTCATCATGTAGACTTTCATTAAACTTCTGTGCATACACACATAGGATCAGAAGACAACGCATTACAAACATTCTGAAGCAGAAAGAACAATTCACTAAAGAGATGCTAACATCATCCTTTTACAGTGCTGAAATTTTAGATGGAGTATTCTATTTGCTAGCTGCACCGCCCCCATTTTTTTGTTGTTTGGGAGACACCTCTGTCTCACAATCTATATGTCAGCAAATCCTGTTGATTCTGCTTTTTCCATCAATCTAGAATCTTGTGACCCCTTCACCAACGTTGACCTTGTGAGTTGCCTGAATTTTTAAAGTTGTCTCCTGCTCCCTCCGCCCTGCTCCCCTTCCCTCCACCATCAAGGTCTTGTCTCATCAGAGCAGTTGTGAAAATTTAGCTCAGAACATGTCATTCTTCCAGTGGCTTCTCAGCTTCCTACAGGTGTGAACTTCCAGGAGTGACCTTGCTTAGAGTTTCAGCGGCGCTGGCCCCGTTACTTTCTCCACCCTCTTAGAAGTGGAGGGATGGAGATTCCTCAGTCTTCTCACCATCTGGCCACATTGCCGTCCCTGCTATTCCAAGAATAGTGAAGTACGTTTCCATCTTAGGTCCACGTCCTTCATGATTCACTTTCCTTTTCAGGCATTTCCCCAGGTAACTGTGTGCTTCCTCCTCCACTTCCAGTCTTTATGCCAAATGTCACCCTCTCCCTGAAGCCTTCTCCTCTGAATTATTGGTAGGAGCCATCCCTGTTCAGTGTCTTACTTTATTTATTGCCTATTTCCCTTGCTAGAATTAAACTTCATGAGAAAAAAAAAAAAAGCAACAAACATTTGTCTATTTCCCCCTATCCTTTATCTCTTCGATGCTTAGAACAGAACTTGACATGGGGGAAAAATGAATAAATGAAGTCAATATGACGTCAAAGAAATAAAATCGAAGGCTATCTCTTCAAAAGGAAAATATTTGCATAAAATGCTGTAGCAGCCTGTCAGTCATTCAGTTTAAAGTGGAATAAAGGTGTAAAAAGGAGTACAGTATAATGCAACAAAGAGGGAGATGTTAAAAACAAACAAAGAAAAGCAAGAAAACCTTTGAGCAGTCAAGGAAAATGCTGCTGGAGAAAGAGGAAGCAAAATCATCAAATCGGGTGAAAGGTGAGAAAACCCAGGTGAGGTAGGAAATAGCAGCAGGACATACCTGTGGACCCAGTGACCGGGCCTCTGTCAGGGCCATGGTGGCCGAGTGGCCCAGGGAGGCGCCGCTGAGTGGGGTTCTGCTCTGCTGCTGCCTGGCCTTGCCTTTGTGCATGTCACATTAGAATGCGTCCCAGCCCTGGTGCCCACAGTGGCCATGGATTCTACAAAGGAAGGCCAGTGCTTCCCTCACCATGACAGAGCTGTGACAGTGTGCTGGTGCTGGTGAAGCCACCACTCAGTTTCCATGACCTACGCCCTTCTTGGTTCGCTTTGGCCCCGTTTTTTGAAGTGGTGATTTATGTGAACTCTCTTCAAGTGTGGTCACAGACAAGAGGGTATGTTTGGGTTGTGAAGGACCTTCTCTGAAAGTTCTGTTCCCTTCTTTACCTCAGATAGACCAGGGAAAGTGGTATGGCTGACTTTCTTTACTGCATTGGGTCTTCGTAAGCATGAGATGTTTTTCATTTGTTGATCAAACAATACCATCTTCTGTGTTTCAGGTTTTTCTGCTGGGTTCTGTATATTGAATAATAAATAGACACACATGCTACCTCCAGGGGAAGGAAACAGTTGGGAAAAAAATAAGAAAACAGCATATTGGAGATCAGATGATGCTATATGCTGTAGAAAATATAAGACAGGGTGAAAAAACACGGAATGTTGGATTGTAGTCATTTTATGCTGAAAGGTCAATGATAGAGTTACTGGTAATGTGATATTTGAGCTAAAACATGAAGGAAATAAACAAGATATGTGTTATCTGAGGGGAACAAGGACTCTAGGATGAGTGAAGAGCACAAAGGATTGGCTGTTATTCAAAATCATCAAGTTCCAAGACTCTTACCTAGGTGTCTTATATTTCTTCTTCTTGACTATATATATGATTAAATGACATTTTTAAAGGATTCCTTAAAATCAGTAGGCTATGGGACTATGTGTCACAAAAAGCATGTGATAGTTTCTATTCCTGCTCAGAATCACAGATGTGAAATCATCACATTGAGCACACACACCATAGAGGTGTGTAACTAAGGTTGCCAATTTCAATCATAATGACAGCCATGAGTAGCTTCTATAGTAGATCTAGTTTGAGCCTCCATTAGCACAGATTCCACATTATTTTAATTTCTGTAGCATCTAGTACAGTATAAAAATGATCTAGGGTCAAGTGTAAAAAATATTCAATAAAACAAGCTAAAGAAGTAACAAATATGGATCTTGGTCACAAAAAGATTTTAATCTTAATAGTCACAGAAGCTACACCCAGAAACAGTTCAAGAAAATAATAGAGTTCAAATGTGAAAATATTAATAAATTTAGTAAATGTTTACTATTTTCTGCTTATGTGTTGGGAATTTAAATCTTGAGAGCATACTGAATATTTGCATTTTAAAATACAATAAAATTGTAAAATAATTAGGTTGAGATTGTCCTAAATGTCTGCCTTCCAGTGTGGATGGAAGATATGACTATAGGAAGGTTGTATTTCCATGCCCATTTGGTAGAATGATACAGGTTACTGTTGGGAAATGTAAAGTTGTTTTCATAATAAAGAGGTAAGGCTACCTTCATTTAACGAGGCAGTTTCCTGGAGAGTAGCCTAATCTCAGTGAGTTATAACTACCTCACCAAATGATTTCAATCTAAAATCATCCCTATAAGTTATATTGTAGTACATAATCTTCCTTAGGAAGGAATATGGCCCTTTGCTATATACCTAGTTATTATGTGAAGGAAGGGGTGTCAGAGACAAATCATAAAAAGACTGGAAGACCAGTCTGAGAATATTGAATTTGAGTGGGAAACAAATTACCATTAGATATTATAGAGCAGACTACTGATCTATAATGTTTATGAAATATTATTCTGAAAGGAATAGAGAAAATATGGGAAATAAGAGAAATAAATAATTTTAAGTATGTCTAAGCATCATTATGCATGGCTGTAGTGATTTGAGAAACACCTTTCTGAAAGAGTAGTGGATTAAGAAGGGATCACCTCTGGCTCAGGAAAATAACTCAGAGATCGTTAAATTTTTAGAGTTGCTTATCGTTATTCATTATTTCAGTAGACTAGGACTTCAACACCTGTGAAAGCACATGTTTCCCTATCAAGAAATCTTCCATAATATGATGCAAGTTATGATAGAAAAATAAGTAGTGGGCTTTAGAATAGAGAAAGTAGCATTTACATCAATGATTTCATTTATTTGTCTTCCTCCTCAAAACCCTTGAGGGACATGCAGAGTCCGTTATTCACTGTGACCTCGCTGGCCGTGATTCTCAGGAGGGTAATGCCAGGGCAGGAAGGGTTTAAAGGGAACAGCAGGGGCAGTTAGGACCTGACTGCACTGTTCTGCTGGACCCGCCTGGGGAGCTGGCCTGAACCCCCACAGGCTCCGGGGCGGTTGTGAGCTATTTCCCTTAGAATTCCTCAACTGGAGAATGTTCTGGCATTTTCCATTTGTTTGTTTGGTTTTTATTTGCATGTATTTGTTTACGCTTGACGTAGTTGCTCCTTCACCAGGACCCTGTCCATTTATCCATTCACTTATTCACTCGTTTATTTATTGGCTAGGGATAGAGGAAACTTATTTGAAGAGACAGCTGTTGACATCTGTCTATGTGAAAACAGACCTCTTCTCAACCCCCGTGGGCCAGGAGAGTTCTGCTTCCTCTGTTAGAGTTTCATAGGACGCTGAGGGAGAGTCCCAGGCTCCCTGAAGGTTGTCTGGGCCCGCTCTCCCACTCACGGTTCGCTCACTAGGAACACAATGACATCCTCTTCTGGGTCTCTTCATTGTGCCTGTCCAGAGAAGACTTGGTTCTGTGTAGGTTTATGAAATTAATCTGTATTAACCATGAAGAAGTAGATTTGTGATCTCTGGAACAGCTCATTTATAAATTGCTGAAGCAATCCATCAATTGATAAGTTAGAGATCAGCTTATTTATAAACTGTCCTTTGCATTGTTTGGCTGGGATTAAAAAAAAAATCACGCTGCCCTGTGTGATTAAATGCTACAACATATTCTGTCTTTTATTTCAAGTTATCTTTACTAAAAATCGAGAAAATAATCTGCTTTTTATTGATCCCAAATCATCCCAAGTGAAAGAAATAGACCACTCACCTTGTCAAGGGTGGGTTTCTATCAGTTCCTACTTTTTTACTTTCTTTCCTAAGCAGTCTTTAACTGGATTTGAAATGTATAATTACATATGCAATACTACCCTATATAAATGTGGGAAATAATCATAAGTTAAACAAGCTACGTAGTAGAGGTAAATCTGAAAATCATTTTTTAAAAATGTTTTATTCGAAACTTTTTCAAACCATGTGCACAGACTTGCAAATAAAGGAGGTTAGTTTATTATTTTGATTATTTTCAAATATATTTTTTTCATTGAGATAACATTCAAATATGCTTTATTTCATCCTTTCCTAGTGTGCCCTGGTGTGTGAATGCACAGCCCCCGAGAGTGTGAGCGCAAAAGATAACTTACCTTTTCTAAACTCAGGTATGTACCTTATTCTAGAAACTTGCTTGTCCTGTCCTAGATATTCACTGGATCATAAATTTTAAAAGTCAACATTCATTTATGATAAAAATGCTCAAAAATGGAGGTAGAAAGCCCATACCTCAACATAGTAAGAACCGTATATGACAAGGCCACAGCTAATATCATTCTCAATGGTAAAAAACTGAAAACTTCTCTACTAATACCTGGTAAAAGTCAAGGATGTCCACTTTCAACACTACTGCTCACACAGTACTGGAATTCTCAGCCAGAACAATTAGGCCAGAGAAAATATAAAAGGAATCCACACAGGAAGAGAAGTAAAACTAGCACTGTTTGCAGATGACATGAAAATAGGCATGGGAAACCTCAAAGACTTCACTGACAATCTAATTGAAGCAATAAATGAGTTCAGCAAAGTGGCAAGTTATAAGATCAATTTTTAAAATCAGTGACATTCCCATGTGCACAAATTTTTGTTTCCTGTGAATGCAATACCGAATCTAGGCGGCCTTCTCACAGTCAGTTATGAACACTTGGTAGATGAAGTGGCGATTGTGGGTAGACAGCTGTGGGTGTGGCCTAGTCAGCCCCATAATCAACACCTATGGCAAAACAAATAGGTTCTTCTTCTCTATCTATTGGACATTGTTATCAGAAACAAGAATATTAGAAGATAGCACTTAACTAGCTCAATTTTCTATTATATAACTCACAAAATCAAGGTGTTAGGGCAGTAGGTATATCAGGATTTAGGAGAATTAAGTTCAAACCTGCCTTTGTACCTACACGAGTGTCTGTGTATTCAGGGTCGCTCATGGTCATATATTTTAATTTCAACAAGGTCCCCAAACAACGTCTTACATGATGATCTTGTGAATGAAACTGAGACATGGATACAGTTAAAATATATGAATGATAAAACTAATATTTGCGTGATCATGCCAGGCGCCTTAACTGCCTTGGTTTACCAAATCCTCTGACATTTGTTATGTGGAAGACTGTCATTGTCTCCATTTTTTTAAAAAGATTTATTATTTATGCACACAAGAGCTGGGGTACAGGTCAGAGTCCAGGGAGGTGAGAGGATTCACCAGAGACAGACCTGGGAGCAGAATAGTCAGACTGACAAACACACTGTTGAGGGGAGCAGCGGGTGAGGCAGGAGAGGTCTGCTCTGCTATGTGGGTCCCCTCCCTGGCTGGCAGCAGGGATCGAACTCATGCTGCGGTGGCTGTGGTTTGCTTTGTGCTTCGTAGTGCGTTGCTTAACCCACTGAGCCACCAGGGAGGCCCCACATTGTCTCCATTTTATAGATGAGCAAATTGCTCAAGGTAACCTACTGTAGCAAATCACAGAGTAAAGTCCAGAACTTAAACCCAATTTTGATCCTAAGTCCTTTACTCTTAATTACTAAACTGTGCTATTACTGAATAGTCATTAATTAACAAATCGGTGGTAACAATAGCATAAGCCTTTCTTTTTCTTTTTTTTTTTTTAAGATTTATTTATTTATGCACACAAGCACTGGGGTACAGGCCAGAGATGTGGGACGGTGAGAGGATTCACCACAGAGAGCGGGGAGCAGAACAGGCAGA
>JAGFMF010011634.1:4985278-5006112 GCA_019455555.1 Galemys pyrenaicus
CCTCCCTGGCCAGCAGCAGGGATCGAACTCGTGCTGCAGTGGCTGCGGTCTGCTTCATAGTGCGTTGCTTAACCCACTGCGCCACCAGGGAGGCCCCAAGCCTTTCTTTTTCTAGCTATGACATAGATAGTATAATAATCAGATTAATGACTTCAAAAAAGTATTAGTAGATTTTCCTTGCAGAAAGCCACTATTAAAAGTAATGGAGAAAGGAAAGACAGTCCAGATTATATATACAGATTCAACAACAAAACACCTACTGATACTGAATGATGATGGCAGAGAGGAGCAGCTCTTTCTGTCTATGACCAGATGGCAGTCTGTTCTCATTTTGTAAAGGATATAATATAGGGTGGGGTGTGTATTACTTAGCTAGATCAGTCATGTACCATAACAGTGCCTGATAAGTTACTCATGTAGTTAAAACATCTAAATTATGCTAACATGGTTGCCTCATATTTTCCACCAAGAGAAAAACCAACCTTTAGTTCTTTAATCTATTAATCTATCCTATTCAAGTAAATTAAATAGATAATCTTTTTTAAAGATTTATTTATTTATGCACACAAGCACTAGGGTACAGGCCAGAGGCGTGGGGGGTGAGAGGATTTACCACAAACAGAGCGGGGAGTAGAACAGGCAGATCAACAGAAGTACACTGCTGACGGGAGCAGCGGGCACAGCAGGAGAGGTCTGCCGCGCCATGTGGGTCCCCTCCCTGGCCGGCAGCAGGGATTGAACTCGTGCTGCAGTGGCTGCGGTTTGCCTCATAGTGTGTTGCTTAACCCACTGCACCACCAGGAAGGCCCTAAATAGATAATCTTAAAACCTAATTTTGAGAACTAAAATTGAGAGATATGTCATTAATGTTAAATACAGTTTGAATGAATTAGGTAATATCTCAAATCATTGATACTATAATTACAAGATAAATTTTAATTATAAGAAAGTTTTAATTTTCCCTGTGAGCCCTGTGGATTTTTATGCTCACAAAACCAAATGCCGCTTTAAGTACTGATTGGTTTAATGTATATTTCAAATAGAAAGGGGAAAGTGCCTCCCTTTGGAAGATGTATTCCAAGAGAAGAAAAGGCAAAAGGAACACAGTGAAAAATAAATCTGCACCTCCTAGTACTTGGTCCAGAAATTCTGTCGGTCCTGAGTTTTGAACATGTGCTAACTCTTCCAGATCACGAGGGTGCCATGCTATTCCTAGTGTGTAGCTTGCCCTGTGACAGAGGCAGTTGGCATGGGACTGATGGAAGCAGCTCATTCTGCAATTTAAATACCCTTACTTACTGGAGTGAAAGGTGACTGATGATGGCTTTTCTTCTTTCATGGAGGTGACAGTTCTGGTGATGATACTCCACTTATTTCCAAAGATATATTTCAATGTCCTTAGCTCAGACACTCAGAAGTTGGGATATTTGCCACAGTATTTTTTTTGAACATTCTTATATTAGGGGAAGATAAGACTAAATGAGAATCAAATGTTATAAAGTCTTGTCCAAAAGCTTGATTACAGCTATATGAAATATTCCTGTTTAAAATAAAAAAAACTTTTGTAGGTAGAGCTATGTATAATCTGGCCTATATGTAATATGGTCTTCTATTTATCTATCTATCTATACTCAGCAACTCTTCAATTAATCCATTATATTCTGTGTGGGTTTTTTTTTCAATCTGTAGGGCAAAGGGTAGTTATTGGCATCCTGTGAAGTCTTTGTATATATGCTTTATATGGAACTCGCCAGCTCACATGAGTTATAGAGTACTTATTGAGTGAGAGTGAGGAAGAGAATGTCATATCTCATAGCAGCTCTTCACACTTCTATTTATATCTCGAGGTTAAATTTATTATTCAGGAAATTCATTTATCTATTATAAGACTAGAAAGAAAAAAACTGTTTCCCTCTAAGTTCTCACCATTTTCTTGCCCTGTTCATCTTGTACAGTGAATGTATATGTTGAGAATCTGGGGGATTGAGGACAGAAAGATGACAGAAAGATGAAGAGGAGGAGGGGGCAGAATTTACAATTACACAAGATAGAGAAGTACCTTAATTCTGTGGAAAACAAATTCCTTTAGCTGTTGGATTTTACATTCACTGAAACAGGACTCAATTAGGGGAAACAGTATATCTTAGAAATATGGTCTTATTTATTTATTTCTTTATTTTTTTTAAATAAAGAAAAACATGTCTTTGTTCCTACTTGTGTTTAGTGAGTCATCATGCTTTCAAATATATTTTAAACAACCTGACAGAGGCAAGTCTATGAACACAGATGTCTTTTGCTGAAGGTCTTATTTAGTTTGAGTTTCTAACTCTATAACTCATAGAAGAAAGTCGTTAAAATAGTATAGATTTACCTCTTTCATTGTTTGCTTATCCATTTAAGCAAAATGGTCATTAGAGAGCATGAAAGCATTTGTTACTGAGAGTTGGAATAAGGAAGCTATTGGGTTGTCAGAAAGGTCATGATGTATTATTTTTCTATGTCTTTCAAGAAAAAAAATACATCATGAGTTTTCCGACAACCCAATAATTTTGAACACTGCGAGGTGCAGAGGGTCAGGACAGCCTGTGTCCTGCTTAGGCACAGCCACTGGGCACCTTGTCTTCAGGAGGACAGTAAAAGGCATTTGCCTCATTACTATAAGGTCACAGGACAAGCTGTCAGAAGAATGGGGTCGCTGCTGCGATGCGCCTACGGGCAAGTGACCTTCACAAACAGGGCAGACTCTGGACACCATTTCTTTTAAAATGATAAAATTGATGTGGGCAATCTTTAACTTCCTTTTCAGTTCTCAAAGGTTTGAGGGTGGCAGATACAGCATCATTTAGCTTTTTCTGTTTTCCAGTATCTTAAGGAAATGTTTCATAGCAATGTTCATTTTGGTCAGTTTCACAGGGAGTCACATATCATCTCATTGTTGACAATAGTCTTCCTCAGACTTATTTATCTTTAATATAAATAAGGTCCTGAGCTTGATAACCCTTTTAAAAGTTTTGTCAGGAAGACAATTCTCTCTGGATGTTGTAATTCTCTCCATTTTCCTTGTAAAAGCATAAAGCTGCAAACTACTTCTGCTCATGAACCTTTAAATCATCTGCCACATATGAGGAGCTAATAGACCCTCTCACAAAGTTTCTTATTAGCTGCAGATTTTGAGTGCCTTTCCCCTGTCAGCAAGCATTAGATCTGATACAGCATCTTCCTTGGTTGAGTTCCATACTTTTTGAGTCATGAAATTATTCTTTATATTCCTTAAATACCACTTCCATGCTGTACATTAACACATGTACTTGTCCTTCAATTTGCAGAGGGTTTATCCAGCAGTGTTAATATCCTTAGGCTGGATTTAGCCAAAGATGAGGGGCTGCCTTGTTCCTCATCTTTGTGAGCTCCCACTCCTCTCTGCAGAATTCACTGGTATTTGTACTTCTTGCTCACAAGATAATCCCACCTTGCCTCAGAATAGATCATCATAGGTTACAATGTATTGTTGATTCTTTTCTCTGGAATTGGGTTCAGCCATTTACGACCACATGTTGTTTAACATTGGGGATGCCTTCCCAAAAATGCCTGGTTGGGCGATTTTGTTGTGTGAAAGCACATTAACAGCAGGTTTTGTGTGCTTAGGGGTCGAGATGAGCAAAACAGCAGGAAATGAAAGCAAAAACAAGGGAACATGACACTTTCAAGTGACTCTGGAAGCATGAGATGCCTGAGGCTGTGACCCAGGTAAACCACAGACATCAAGATGGCCATGTCAGGAGGCCACAGGGATTTTTGCACCATTGTCTTGTCCATCGCCTTGTCTGTGGTCAACCCCTGACAACCAGCATGATATCCCCTTGGCCAGTACTGTTCCTTTCAGAAGAAGCTAGAGTATAAGCTATTTAAGAAGGACCATTGCTTATTTATTTCCTATCTCCAGGGCAAGGATACAATAGGATCTCAATAAATGCTTATCAAGTCACTGATAATGGGTGTATCATATTATTTGACTTATACTTCAGGGCATAGGGAATTACATGGTTATTCTCTCCATGAGAGAGATATTCAAAAATACTGTTATTTCCTTCAACATTTACTACCAAATTCTCATTTAGCTTTTTTGCTGCCTTATAGAGCACCACGTATTTGAACTGTCTTTCACAAAAACACATGCCTGAGAGCAATATGAGGGCCACATTTTTTTCTCAAAGCAGTGCATGTTTCAGAATATTGTAAAAAGTGATTTCCTCTATTTTTGAGTTGTGATGAATTCCAGTGAAAAAGCAAGTCCTCAGTTTTCCCCTTTTCTTCTTTTCACCCATGAGGTACTAAACTTTCTACCTTGCCAAATTTCAGATGGTATCATTTCATATTAACAGATATCCCTTGTATTTTCTCCATACCAGTTTAACTAGATCTTGCCCTTTTGTTTATAATTCTGATATATGAACTAGGAGACTGCTTGGTTTATAACATTGGCCCTTGATCCTTCGTACTTACTAGATATCTTTGCTTTTGTTGTTTTAACAAACGTGGTGGAGTCCATTAACCTTGATCTTTTAGAATTTCCATATATTTTCATTGCAGTGTACTAATATATTTAAGATTTATAGTAGTTTCAATGGAAGAGTGAATGTCTATCTAATAATCAATGGGATCTTCTCTTATATGCCTTTAAATGCTTCACTGGCTTCTTGATTTAAGTTGATTGCCTCATCCACTACTCACATTAGAAAAACCAGAAGAAAAATAAAGGCAGGCAGATGATAGTCAACAAATGAACACTTTGTGGACAAATGTGAGAAAGCCTTTCTCTCAGCTATAGTTTTTTCTCCATTCTGATGTTGGTGCTTGCCCTCGAAATGGGGTTTTTAATTATACCTTTCATTTTAATTGTTCTTCTCCCGGGAAAAACAGTGATGGGAAATGTCTGAGTTGTAAGGTCTAAATTTATTTCAGTGGGCTGGATGCATTTCCACTGTGCAAGTTGCAGGAGATAAAATGAGGACTAGAAGGAAGACAACTTGGTCCTTTCCTTCACCAAGTTCCCATGTTGAGGGGGAATGTGGGCAAGTAAAGAGTCAGTTATTGGATGACAGCCTTTTCCAAGGAGGTGAAGACAATCATGGACTTCACAGCATATTCGCACCATCATTGCCCCAGGGGTTGTTGATGGACTCTCACTCCTGGGAGATGAAGATGGGCTTGTCTTGATAAGTTTCCTGTCTTCAGCCCTGACTACATACTATTGATCTCCTACTGGATCATGTAGGCCATGGAGCTGAGGTCAATCAATAGATCACTGTGGTAACTGTATCCACTTGCCAGAATTAAAAACAGCCCTGAACACCAGATCCCAATGTGGCAAATCCATCCCTCTGACCTTTCTTCACCATTTGTCTCAGGGACGTGACTGTTAAACTGGAAGGACCAGAAAGCCTCCTCTTTATTATTTTTAAAAGTATATCTCTGCTGTATTTGTACTCTTCTTTCTGTAGTCACGCTTACAATAGTGTTTCAATGATTACTATTTAGGTTCTTGAGTTCTCATCTAATCTTAAGAAGAGCCAACCTACATTTAAGATGTATATAAATCTAAAATATTTTCAAGTACAAATGAGGGAGTGTCAGCATCTAATTGGATTACACAGACTTATCTTTAGTAAGTTTAATGCACCATTTGGAGAATAGGCAATGTATGTACATTCTGCTGAATAATTAAACTATTAAACAACTGCATAATTAAAAGCTACACAATAAATAGATTCTCTACAAGAATCTGCAGTACATTAAAATACTGATTTTGTGAGCCTTGAAGCCAGTAAAGTCAGATTCCATTTAAATATGTGACTTTACCACTTCCTGAAAGAAGCAGCGTGTGAACATAATCGCAGATGGGTTTCCTCTGGAGAAACATATTAAAGACCATGTGATTTGAGCTTTTTGCTGATCCCCTCTACCCAGAGTCTAACTTTATAAAATTCCTCATCCAATCCACTGGCATCCCTAATAGACACAGAGAGATTCATCCCGTGCTCTCGCTCTGCCCCACGTTGCTGGAGCAGCCCTGTTTTATGTGTTGTCAGTTGTTGGCTTTGTGGAACATCCTTGTTGTCCTTACTGTGGATAACTCAGAATTGGAGCAGCTCAACTTTCACCATGACTGAGTCCCATGGAAAGCCAGGTGACACATTACCTAGTTAAAAAGATCCTGTTACGGAGAAGAGACAATTCAGAAATTTGAGTTTTGTTACAACTTTGGAGGAACAAAATTCTATCATTTACTTTCTTCCCCAGTGTTCCCCTTTGAGACCCCCCTTAGGGGAAATGGATCAAGAGCATCTTAGAGCTTTACCATTATTAAGTCACCAGAAGACCGGAATGTAATCTAAAATATCTCTGTTGCTTTACATTTGGTAGACTCTATCATGTGATGTTTTTAGCAATTATTTTTTGGCAAAACAGTGAAAAATGAAGATGAGGACATACACAAGGTTTTCTTTCCAATGAACTTATAATAGGTGTTACATGGTAACTGTTTCAGGCTTGAGCCTATGGAACATTCAGAAATGCATCTTCTATTTGAAGAAGCACTTGGCACTAGTGAGAACAGGAGCTAAAAGTGAGAATCACTTACACGGCTGGAGTGTGTGGAGAATTGTTTAAGTTACCTCTCCATAATAATGGGAGATACATTTAAAAAAAAATAAAAAGCTGACAGAACACTCATCACTTGGGGCCTATTGTTCAATGTTTGTTACATGAGCTCCACGAGGGTGACCAATCTGCCCACTATCAAGAATCAGCAAGAATTTCTAGTTGAGATCATCTCATCTGTTCTTTTTTCTTCTTGTTGTGCAACAAATTTACATGAGCTTTAAGTCAAGCCCTATTTTTTCATTTCTAAAATCATGCTCCATAATATGGTATTTTAGGATTCATGATAGGTTTTTTTGCTTTATACATAAATAGATGTTCCATGAGGAATGTGGCTGGATCACATTGTTTGAAATGGATTCCATTTTCTCCCCATCGAGAGCCTGATAAATGAATAGAATTTAGTTTATTCTAAACTCATGTTTGGAGACCTGTGAGTTCCAGATGATCAGCGCCTATAAGATAAAAGTGAGACAAAGTTTTTTTTTGGTGATCGAGTTACCTGATTTTTAAATTATCTGCCCCAAGTGTTTCCCTCACAAACAGCAGCTTCCACATGAAATCCTTGGATGACAGGCACCAGGTGGTCAGAGGAGAGCTCCATAACTCATTAATCAAGGTGCTCAAGCTCTTTCAACAAACACTTATATTTAGAACACACTGAAGTACCTTAAAACGAAAACAATAAACAAAAGTAGAAGGATTTATTTTGGGATCCATAGAGAAAATGAAGAATTTTATATTGTATAACAAGATTCAAAATATAAACTTTATAAAACATAATTACTGTTTTGTAAAAAGCAAGAAAAATCCAAGGACTTTTGACAGTTTTTGGAAAATGTAAAGATTCTGTGTAATCTTGAAAAAATAAACCCAGGAGTTAAATAATATATAAACACAACAAAAACTGTGGTTTTTGTTTTATTCTAAAAGAATGCACTGATATTCTTTGATCTAGCATGTTCATGCGAGTTGTATTAGAATTGATGAATTGCTTAATACGACTGACACTATGTTAAATTCAGTACATGTTTTCATTTTCCTCTCAAACCATAGAGCTATGACAAATGTAGTTTGAATCAAACTACAGTTTGATTTTCAAACTTGAGTAGGGGTACATAGTAAGGTGCTTACATCTTGAAACATTGTCACTCTAAAATTGAATGAAATTTTAGTTTATTTCATTTCATTGGCTAACTGTATTTCATGTAAAATAAATGTTATTAACTTTAAATATGAATCTGTGGTATAATCTAATTTATAAAACTTAACGATCACATTTATGTTAAATATATAGTTTCTTTGAGCATACAACTCTGTATTTTAAAAACTGCCTTTCAATAACTAGAAATAGTCTACAGTCTTCTGGCTTCTGTAAGTTCTTTTAAAAAGTGACCCCTCCACTGGTCCTTCTTGAGGGTAGATAAGAGTATTGGGGTGTGGTATTCTGATCATTGAAAAATGAAATATTTAAAAACAAGATTCCCAGTGTGGCATCAATTCTAATAATGATAATTTCCAGACTGTACCTTTAAGAATGCAAGATCATAGAGGAATCAGTAAATAGGTTCTCATTTTAATGTTCAGAAAGATATATGTTTACTCAAGTAGTGAGTGAAATTTAGTCTTCTAGAACCCTAAAATTTTGACATATTTTACCCTCTGCCTTGAGGAGACTTGTTCACCAGCATGCTGGGCATTTTTTAAAGCCTGACATCCACTTCAATAGCAACTTGTGTTTTTAATCACCTTTATTGGTAAATTGGAGCCAAATAATTATAGATACCCGCCTAGTGATTGACCCGGTAGTTTCTACTCATTAAACTTTGGCATATGAGTGTGACAAAGGTATTAATTGTCCAGTAGTGATGGAAATAGCATTCTGCTCTGAAATATATGACGTGCCAGTGTAGAGGAGTACCTCAAACGCACACAAATATGTCATATATTAGCTCAATACCTGACCTTGTGCTTAGCTCAATACCTGACCTTGTGCTTTTTCCTTAAACCTATTAAAATTCTTGATGATATCACCTGGTTACTTCTCTCTGCTCACTGTTCGTCCACCCTAATTACACAGTTTTGTCCATAGTCTCCCTGTTTTGCTTCTCATAATATGGTTTCAGGAAAATGGGTTATTGACTCATTGGCACTAAAATATGCAAAATATTTGAATTGCAATTGAACTTAAGCCAAAGAATGAACTTTCCTCCCTTTTTTGTCCATTTGAGAAATAAATCATTTTACTGAGATTGGAAAAAAATCCAAAAACATATTGCTTCAAAGTATATTATGTATCAATACATATATTTTATTTATATTTATAAATACCTATGCTTTAAGAAAATTTCTAGAAGAGAAAGGAATTAGAGAACCAGAGTTAACCATTTATTTATGCATCGGCATTTGAGGTATCATGTTTTAATTTAATAAAGACTGTATGTCCCAGAAGCTGCTGACAACAAAAAGATTTAAGAAGAAAAGTCTTGGAAATTCAAATACACTAGTGAGGCATGATGGAAAAAAAAAGGGGGGGCCTCTCTGGTGGTGCAGTGGGTTGAGTGCTGTACCATGAAGCATCTGTGGTACAGCAGTGCAAGTTCAATCCCTGGTCTGGGAGGGGACCCACATGGCACAGCAGACCTCTCCTGCCACGCCCGCTGCTGCCCTCAGCAGTGTGTTTCAGTCAATCTGCCTGTTCTGCTCCCCGCTCTGTCTCTGGTGAATCCTCTTACCTCGTGGGACTCTGGCCTGTACCTCAGCTCTTGTATGCATAAATAAATAAATCTTTTTTAAAAATTTAAAAAAACCCTTTTCAATCCAATAATTAGAATAACGTCTTTATGTAAGATTTTATTAGTTATTGATATCTGTGTGCTTGTTTTTATAATTTAAGTACTAGTTTTTTTATTTTTCCCTTCCTTCCCAGTGTTGAAGAACCCGGTGTGTAAGTTGTATAGATTCCCCACGTCGGACAACAAGTGGATGCGGATCCGGGAGCAGATGTCAGAAAGCATCCTCTCCTTCCATATTCCCAAGGAACTGATCTCACTTCACATAAAGGAAGATCTGTGTAGGTAAGAGAAGAGAATTGATGATTAATTCTCACATTATTTATTTTTTTCTAGAAAGCATTTTTTTCTTAAGGTAAAAGATGCTCACATAAACATGTAGACCAAACCATGCAGAGGGGGCCGTTAGCCCTGGTTGGCGATGAACCACTTTACTGTGACTCGTCCACTCTGAGATGATTTGTAAGTATAAAGTGCATGTTAGGTTTTGAAATCTTAGTGCATCACCAAAAAATACTTTTCATAATAAAATGTTAACATTTTGGATTTATTGTGTTTAAGAAATTGTTAATAAAGTTAATTTCACCTGCTTTGAAAATACTTTCAAATATGATGATTAGATAACTTAAAATGACATGTGATTATCATTTATACCTTGAATTATGTTTTTACTGATTAGGAAGTGTCCAGCCAGAAACCTGAGATTTGACCTTGCTAATAATTCCCGTGTCTTTACCTCAACGGCTTATGGCTACTCTTTCTGTAAGAAATTCCTATTTGAATCTCCTTTGGACTATTCATCTGTAACAAAGTTTTCAGATAGCATCTGTGGATCTATAAAACTCTTTGAGGTGATGGATGAAGTAGGCTATGTGTAGAGACAGTATTGTCATACAACAAAATGTAATCTGTTGCCATAAGACAGGAGAATTTGAGAGCTGATTGGTTGATAAGAATATCACTGGGTCCTGACTAATCAGTTTCTTTCTCAGCCTTATAAACTTTTGTGACTTTAAAAATGCTGAACATTACATTATGCTAAACACCATTAAGGACCAGTGGGGTCCTAAGTCTCAGAAAATTAGCATGTATGTTTTAATAGCTAACATTTCGCAGTTGCTCAAATATATAGCAGAATGTTAAATGTCCAGAATTTAGGTTTCTGTCTTATGCTCAGATTTGTCCACCAAGTCGCTTAATTGTATTGTGCCCTTTGGTGGATTCCACGCTCCCTGAAACGCTGTACAGACCTAGTCCCGTGGGCACACTGCAGAGGGGCTGTTGTCAGGGTTTGCTAGTGCAGCGGTGAGTCCGCAAGTGCCATATCTGCGCGCGAGGGAGAGAGAAAACAGAAGACAGACCCCATCCTTGAGGGACAGAGAGCAAACTGGATGATGAGAACCCAAGCTGAATCAAAGGACTAGAGACTCAAAGGGACACCGGCACCGGGCAGCTGAGCGCAGCACAGTGGGGCTAACCAGGTGTGGCTAACAGACCACGGGCGCTGATCAGCCCCAGACGCTGTCACATGCTCAGCTGTCACTTCAGGGCCACACATAAGACTGAACTAATGCAGATCAGATTGATCTGACCCGGGCTCCGTCCAGCGCGGCACTGAGGGGAGGCAGCCTGTACCCTGGTTCCCGGGGAGGATGAGCACGTGTGCGTGTGGCTTGGAAGGTCTGTGCAATCACAACAGGAGTAGAACTCTTGACCTTGTTGTCTTCTAGACATTGCCACCAAGCACCACTCCTCCTAGGGATCCCCCCCGCCCCGCTGCATTTCGTAAGGTTGGAGAAAGTGCTACGTCTCGCCAGGGCTGAGAAGAAGGAGAAACTTACACCAGACGAGCCTTAGTGAAGGTGCCAGGTAGCTCTGCAGTCTATTTCAGCTCAGAACCAGAAGAGAAATTGCTAGATAAAGCAGATTTAAGGAACAAGAACTAGACCTTCTTTGAAATGACCTTTGAAAACTGTATCTACTTAGCCACTCCTACATTCCCACCATAATATTGACAAAGAAAGAGAAAATCATGACCTTTCATGAAACACTAACTTATTATCATAATTCTGGATTAGTGATTCAGTGTACTATAAGCACATCGTGACTACTGGGGCTAATATTTGGGAGTTAGAAATCTCACTTGCTATTCATGTTATGTCACCTAAAGGTACAGGGAACCAGTGAGAAAGGGAGTACGAGACCCCCACCGCTGCTTACTCTGTCTTTTGTCATCCACTTGGAAATATGTCAAAGACTGAGACGCTACTTTTGTGCACATCTCCTCATGCCAAGTCGTCCACACTGTCATTTCCAGTGCCTGCCTCCACTCCCTCTACTGTGTCTCTGTCTCCATCCACTCACTGACAGCGAACTCTAGGGGAGGAAAATAGGTAGGGAACTAGGGGGAACTGGCCATTAATCTACTGACTGTCACTGGGCATAGCCTCTGTATTTAGGTCTTATTACGGTGTAGTTCACTGAAGTCCTATCTATCACCCCATTCTATGTCCTTTCTCTGTACCTGTCTTGCCTGTCCCTTCACCACAGGGCATGGGAGAAACCATAGGTGTATGGAAGGGGCTGGTGGGCAATTTTGCTGAAGACAAAGGCACAGTCTCTTCAAATATAAAGCTTAAAGCCCCTTGCTAGGGACAGAACTGGGAACTGTTATCTTTTTTTTTTTTTTTAAAGCTTGCACTTTATTCCATAGGTAATGTGGCATCCTGGAGTGGTTAAAGCATGCAAACAACTGCTAAGTTTCAAGAAGCAAAAGATCAGAGGTTCTGTGTGGGTTTCAGACTTCACCATTGGGAACTGTTATCTTTATACTCTGAGAATTGTTCAGAGAAGAAAATCCCATGTCGACCCTATAAAAACCAAATTCTATAAAACCCGATAGATTCTGAGCGTGGCACCATAAGGACCAGACTCTGCATGTGCCTTTTGCTTCCTCCAACACCCTTTCTTTGTAAATCTCCCATTACTAGAATGTATTAAAGCAGTTCAACAATGAGTCTTTAAAATTTTATAAAGAAAGAAAAAAAATCATCCTGAGGACTTAAAAGGGAAATAGGAAAAATTTGTAGGAAAATTGTCTAGCCTTCTCAGTAGAGTGTAAAAAGATACCATTATTATGAAACAGAATCAGAAAACCATGAGAAAGAACCATCATCCTCTAGGGAAAATGCCAAGAAGGAAAGAATAATGGAGGGGCTAATGAAATTTTAAAATGCAGCCACCAAATTAAATCCACAGGGCCAGCAGAAAAGGACAGACTTGACACTGAGAAATCATATTAGTAATGGGAACACAGACACGATAAGCTCTTCTCAGGTGCTAAACAAAGGAGAACAAAGTTCATGATGAGCGATGCTTGATGTGTGGGGAGAGCCCTGGAGATGACCCACTCATTCTAAGTGTTCTCGGGGAAGAATGACTAACACAGAAGCGTGAAGGAAAACAATGGAAATATATGCAGTTTTGTTTTTTACTTTTGCATGCCAAATCAGGCTAGCCTTCCACTTTCTGCAGAAGCCAATGGAATAACACCTGCTGTTTTTTAGGAGGAAAAGACTGTGACCCCACTTTATTATCTATAGTGAGGTTATAAAAGTTTTATGAATGATGCCAGTAGGAATGATGCCCTGTTTTGCAGGAGCTCAGGAAATGTCACTTATAAAATTTGCTTGAAAAACCTACTGAGAAAATAAATTAGGAATTGTATTAACAGTATGATAGGATGTAATAAAATATAAATATAATACTTTAAGAATAAGAGAATAGAGCATTGTTCTGCAAAGGACTTGAAATGTGGTTCCTGCTTGGAAAGAATCTCCAGTCTGGACAGAGGTTTACTCTGGAGTTCTTTTCTCAATTTCCTTTCAATTTGGAAAGAAATAAGGAAATCACAAAACTATTTTTGAATCTTTAAAATAAATACTAATGAAATTGTATCATTTTAGTTGGTGAAGAGCAGTAAGTCAGTGAGGAGCAAATGGAAGCTGTCGCCAAGTCCCTTTTCATCTTGTTCTCTGTTGGACCTGTGGATGGGTGGATGACGATATAGACCATGCATGATTTTATAGTTATTAAATTTATTACATTTTTAAAGAAAAGTTGGTCAATACAAAGCGAAGTCAGCCATCAGAAAGTAAGAAAAACTTTCTCATAGGATCAGATATTTTAGGCTTTGAAGGACTTTGGGTCTCACTCCAAAAGCTTGTTTCCATCACGGTGGCATAAAAGAGTTGATAGAAAAGTGTAATGAATAGTTGGGAATGTGTTTCAGTGAAACACTAGTTTCAGAAGAGGACCTTTCCTCTCATTTACCAGCATGATGAATTTGCAAGCATAGTTAGACCTGGACTTCTGTGGGTGTGGATTTTAAAAAACTTACATTTCTTTGATAATAAATGGACTCTTCCAAGCTCTCTCTTTATACCAGATCTAAACTTTTATATCTAAGCTGGTGAACCAAGCATAGCCATCTCTCTCGAGGAGTGTGTTGGGAATTATGTGAATATTGTCGTTGCAAAACTACCCCTACTTCACTAACGGAATGGAAGATGGAAAACTGGTGACACTGTTTCATCAACTTAAGAGAGAGATTTCCTAGAATTTGACTATGCATTCAATAGTGAAAGAAAGTAACCACTACAGGAAATAATTAAGAAAATATTAGGTATTTGTATATAAATTGTGTCTCAAAGACAAGCATTATTAGTGGTTTCTTTTTTACACTGGGTGAGAAGCAAACCCCATGTATAATAGGCAAGTGGATTGTTTATTTTCTCACTGCTGAGGTCAGAATACATTTGCTCGAGTAAGTTACTGAGAGTCCATGTGCAGGGCCACGCGCGTGCTCTCCCTGCACGATGCATGATTTAGGTACACGCAGCATAGTGCTGTCCTTCTCATCTGTCCTGACCTGGAGTGTACATATTGGTGGCGACATGAGGGGCAATGGCTGATTTCACATCTCCCCTGAGTGGTTTTGCCCTCAACAGCAGCTGCGTCTAAAAACTCTCACTATTAGTAACTTGGCCTCGCAGTGCCATGTTGCACAAAACATGACCTCCTTTTATTGGATTTGAGGTGGCACATAGGCGTAGTCTGGGAGCCATGCCACAGGCTAAACACTTTGGAGGCTCCCGCCAATTGGTCTGAGCACTCACATCTTCTGAGTTCAAGTTCAGATACATAAGTGTCTTTGAACCTGCAGTGACGTGTTTTCACAACACCACACTTTGTTTTCGTTGTTTTTTTAAATTTTTTCCCCAAAGGTTTATTTTTTTATTCTATTTTTCCCTTTAATTTATATATATTTGACATCAATTGTAATCCCCATAGGTTCCCCATCACCATATCACCAGTGCACCATCACCTCAATCCCCCGTGCTCCCGTCTGCTCTTCACCTTTCCCCTCTCCCCTCCCTACCAAGTGTCCCCAATTTGTCCTTGTCTTTTCATTTTTGGTTTTTGTGTCTTTATTGTTATTATTATTATCATTATTGTTCTTATTCCTTTCCTTGATCCTTATTTGGTTCCCTTATGAATATAAGGGGAACCTAGGGGAGGAACCATCTGGTATTTTTCTTTTGCCTTCTGACTTACTTCGCTGAGCATCATCCCTTCCAGTTCCATCCATGTTCCTATGAATGAGTCTAGTTTTTCCTTTTTTGATTGCTGAATAGTATTCCATCATGTATATGTACCACACCACACTTTGAATTTTATATGATGGTTTAGTTCCAAAAAATTCAGAACTGGAAAATTGTTAACATCATTCATGTTGTGTTTACTGCTATGAAGAAAGAATCCTGTTGCCCTTAACAGTTTTCTAATTCATTGCTCTCGGAACTGTGTTATAGAAACATAGAAAATGTATATTGAATATTTACCATGAAGATAATATAATGTTCAGATAGAAATAGTCAAAATATTGAAAATATAAAAAGAAAAAGTAAAAACACTCTAAGTCGTACACCCTGGAGGCACATCACATTGTTTAAAAGATTTTTTAAAAGATTTATTTATATATACAAGAACTGGGGTACAGGCCAGAGGTGTGGGGGGTGAGAGGTCAGAGACAGAGCGGGGAGCAGAACAAGCAGATTGACTGAAATCCACTGCTGAGGGGAGAAGTGGGCAAGACAGGAGAGGTCTGCTGTGCCATGTAGGTTGCCTTCCTGACCTGGTATCGAACTCATGCTGCAGTGACTGCAGGTAGCTTCATAGTGCTGTGACTTAATCTCTTGGACCACCAGGGAGGCCCCAGCATACTGCGTTTCTATTTTCTGTAGCTGCTCTTCAGAAGCCTCACTGAGAAACAGAGCTGTGGCTGTGACCTTCACACGCTGGTTTCATGCTCAGTTTCCTTGTGCATCTAAGTTTTATTATGAACACAATGTGGTTTTATTATGTTAAATAAAAAGGAAGTTACTAGTCAGCAAAAATTACAGCATCTTATTTTTGATTGATACATTAAAAAAATAAGAAGGAAGAACACTAATATATTGACAGGGTTGTTTCTGGGTGGTAGCTGTAAAATGGTGGTTTACAGAGCAAGAGAAATCCAGTATTTTATCCCTGACAAATTTCAGAGAACACTTACTTCAGATATTAAGTTCTCAGCATTGTATTTCACAATTTCTCTCAGGTTCATTTATTTTTTATATTTTTACTCCATCTACTCACATCCCAAGCACCTGTGAGCGTGCTACAGTCTGTGTCTTCTCTGTCCATGACCTTCCTCCCTCAAAACCCGTGTCTCACCAGCAGGCTCATGCAGTCTGATTGAAGACATCAAAAATGTAGATTTCCAGTAGGATTTTTCTGGAGACAGCTTTGATACTTAACCTCTGGATTATGCGGTGAGAAGGGGAGGGAGAGATTCTGCTTACAAAGTACTCAGTGCTACACCTTACTCCTGGGAAGTGTAGTCAATTAACTAATTGAAATTAGTTCATTTCAATGCATGTGGCACTGAAAACACACCAGCTTTTTGATATTGCATGCTTGAAGGATGGAGGAAATGTCAGCTGGTTATTATGGAATTATTATAACTCCATAGAAGGAATGTGATATGTTGAAGTCCATGCATTGATGTTAATTCCTGTAATGTGTGTGTGTGTGTGTGTGTGTGTGTGTATTTATGTGCCTCTTTGCCTGTGTTTATAATGCCTCAAGCTTTACAATCCTTCAACTTGGGTTGTGTGCAGACAAGTTATGTAGGTCCTGCCAAACTACCACCTATAAAATTTTCATAGTTTGTTTCATCGTTGCTGCACATTTTGCTTATGTTGAGTATTTTCTTCAGATTGTGTACTACCGCTGTTCAGTACACACTGAACTATGTTAGTTACTAGACAAAACGGTGGTACTTGTGAGTGAAGCTTCATGACACAAAATATACAATGGTATTAAATCACGGTGTGCATACTAGGTACATGTTTATATGGAAGGCTCTGATGACCATACAGTGTTGGTATTTATCTAGAAAGTATACATTTTTGCACTATCAAATGATGTTTGAAACCTACCAGTGTGTATAAAAGGTTTTCTTTTAAAGATTTATTTATATATGCATACAAGAGCTGGGATATAGGTCAGAGGTGCAGGGGTGAGAGGATTTACCAGGAGCAGAACATGTAGATCCACTGAAAGACAATGCTGAGGGGAGCAGCAGAGAGACAGGATATGCTGCACCATATGGGTCAGCTCCCTGGCTGGGGATTGAACTCATGCTGCAGTGGCTGGCAATAGCTTGACAAAGCTGAGACTAACCCTTGCTCCACCATGAAGATCTCTGTATGAAAGTTTTAAAGACATGAAATATTTCGGTGAAGATGGTTCTCATGGTCCATAAAACATCATATACTTTCTCTTTTCCTTCTACTTCCTTTCTTCCTTATAGGAATTTTTCTTCATTGATCTCAGGAGCAGAGAAAGTGAAAAACTTTCTGGCATTAAGTGTTGGAAGTTTAGAAGCAGCATAATATTTTGTAACAATTATCTTTAAAACTTTCTTAGGCTTTATATAAAACATAAATACATGTGTATAATTCAGAGAGAAATAGTCTTACAAATAAAATATAAAAAAATCTACACCAAAATGTTTTAGCAGAGAAAACTGTGATAGAGTTTAGGATATATATATATAGACTAAAAAAAAAAAGTTTTATTACCACTCTTGAAGAGAATGGGACATGGTTTGTCTTAGACATTAATATTTGCAAATGCACATATACTAAATTTATGGTTACGAAATATTTTAAATCAGTGAAGACAAACACTTTGTTCAATACTATATGCTTCAAATATTCTATATTGTGTATCTTAAAGCTATAATATAGAGCTATAAGTGTTTATATAGATACATATCTATATCCTTAGTCAATTTTTTAACTTTATGTATTTTTATTTATGAAAAAGATCATCAGCAAGATGCTTTGAAATCTTGTATCACAGAGATATAAATTTCAGAGCTGTGTTCTACATGCTTACTGTTATGTTGTTATGTACTGTTAAATCATTTATCTAACGACGAGCTCGAGTTTGAGAGAAATGCAGGAGATATTTAATTTTCTTGAACCTTCAAGCATTTTGTGACTATCATCAAAAAATGCTTAATTTTATCTCAAATTGATAATGCTACAAAAATGCCCTTAAAATATTTGAAGTATATTTTAGGAAGTATAAACTAGAAGTAGAATATATTGAAATAAAATCTATGTCAAAAGCATTCTCATTCTACAAAAGATACAGAACAGAATTTTATGGCATAGTGACTCAGTCTGCCCATTTTACATGGTTTGGCTTAGTGAAATACAATTGATGCACTTCCATCAGAAGGTCTTTATCACCAGACAAGGGCTCCCCTTCACATGGTTCACATGGGCTGCAACCAAATAGAATCTCGTGTCTGCTTATTTAAGCAGCCTCATTTCACGCCTTGTTTTCTTGGTGTGACCAAAGCATATGCCTTTTGAAATGTCTATCGACATTTGCATACATGGATAAAATGAAGGCCCACTGAAAATCGTTACAGAACCTTAAGTGAGCATTGATTCATAAGGCAAGTAATAGCAATTACCAGCTATTCTGTTTTGAAATCATGTATCTAAATTAAACCTCAAACTGATGAATCATAGAGGTGGTTTTATAGTTCCCTGCCTCTTCCTCTTCTCTTTGTGTAGTTTCTCAATCTCTTTGACTTGCTTTCCTGAGAAAGCTCAAAAAACCATGTTTAAACGTATCACATTAGGACTCCACACTTGACTCATACCTGATCAGTGTTATTTTTTTCTGTTCATTTTTCTTTACGTAATGGCGACGCTCAATTGGCATATCCTGTAGTGTGCCATTTATCACAGGAAGTGCACTTGCCCTACCGACTCCCAATCCCGATGGCAGATGCTGTGTGCCGTAAGCCCATCAGTACGGATTCTTGGGTTCTTATAATGAGAGGCCCTGCAGAGTCCTTAGTGTCACCAAGCTGGAGGTGGACATATGTGTTTTATTTGGCTGTTTAGGGTTAGAGTAACCTCCCAGGAACTAATAAGACAAAGCTCATCCACAAGAACTGGCCAATTTCTTGTACTGTTCCTAGAACCTAACATAGTACCTGTCTTGTAATCTTTTTTCCTAAGAACAACTAAAAAGCTAGCAGAGACGGATATGACTACACTTAGAAAAAAGGAGGCAATGTTCTGCTCCCCGCTTTCTGTGGTGAATCCTCTCACCCCCCAAACCTCTGGCCTGTACCCCAGTGCTTGTATGCATAAATAAATAAATCTTAAAAAAAAAAAAAGAAAAAGGGAGGCAAATCTGAATAAACTAATTTAATCTGTGTTTGCCTAGACTGATAGTGGTGGTGGCTTGAAGAGGGTGATATTGGGGGAAACGGAGAAATCTGCATACTTCTGAAATTTTATACAGAGCTGAAATAATACAACTTGGTGATATGTTATCTGGAAGTCAGCAGGACACCTGGAGGCAAGGGGTGGATGACTCATTTATGACCTGCATTACTAAACAGATGAGTATAACTCACTGATGAAAGAAATAGTGGATAAGAACCAAGTTCAGAAGAAAAAAAGTAATCCTCATAGCTCTTAACTCAGTATTATATAATATATAATTATGTAAAATATACTGAGTATATATATATATATATATTGCATCTTCTAAAAATGTGGGCAAGAATAATGAAAATGTGGTGCGAGTGGAGCGCATTTTCCTGTTGACTTGCCCTTCAAGTACAACTGCTGATTTTTATAGCTACCTAGAATATATGTGAATTTAGGAGAAACTTTATTTAATATATCACTCCTTTCATTGTAAGTGGAAAGGTGAGTTTTAAGAGATTAAAGAACTTATTGTTCATGTTTGAGAACTTTTAAGGCATTATTTAGAAATAAATAAACATCAATCACCTTTATCAGCAAGAGCAATAAAACTTCAGAATGGAATGACACATACTCAATTCTCCTCATTTTTTCCCTACTGTAGTTACCTAAAATTAAATGATAGAATCTAGCTGTTTATCAGATACAAATATTACAGATTGTATCATTGCATCTAAACCTTCGTTCCAGTTCTTAGCCTTTGCATGTAATTGGAAACCTTGTTGTATGGTAGTACAGTCACTTATTTTAATTTCAAGTAAAAGCCAGAGTTGAATCACCCTGCAGACTATCCAGTCATTCTTCGATGAAATAGTGGTTTGGGGCTTGCAGTATGAACCACATTGTCATTTACAAAAATGCATTTTTTAAAAAGCCTGTGATGTATAGATACAGTTTTTTATTCCAGTATGGGTCAAAACACAATTTGAATTGTGAGTTGAAAATACTGTGAAACTTGACATCTCATTGAACCTTGTTCCATTTTATGGTGTCACCCATCCACTTTATGAAATTGAAGCCACCTACTCGTCATTTACTTATGTGGTCTATTCTTCATTGACTATATACTGCTTAATTTTTTCCCTAATGGGTACAATATTTTTTATAACTTCATTTGGGTTTGATTTAAGGTCTAATTTTGTGTAATGAATGAAAGTGGCTTGGCTGTTAAACTTCCCACCCGCGTACACCCACATATAGTCTTTGACTGTGATAACTATGGAGAGACTCTATTTAAATTATACAGCTATTTTTACTTTACAAAATGGATCATAGAGCTCATTGTGGGAAAGTATTTCTATTTATTTAGATAATAACGATTTCAAATAACATGTTAATGTCTTTCTGCAAGGCTGTATCCTTTGGTATATTAATTTTTTTTAAGATTTATTTATTTATGCATACAAGCACTGGGGTACAGGCCAGAGGTGGGGGGGTGAGAGGATTCACCACAGAGAGCGGGGAGCAGAAC
>JAGFMF010011634.1:5006162-5076448 GCA_019455555.1 Galemys pyrenaicus
CTCTCTGGCCGGCAGCAGGGATCGAACTCGTGCTGCAGTGGCTGCGGTTTGCTTCATAGTGCGTTGCTTAACCCACTGCGCCACCAGGGAGGCCCTGGTATATTAATTTTTGTCAGACTATTTGATCTTACTACATATTTTGTAAACAAATTAGCTATTATTCTCAAGTAGTCTTGGTTGCAATAATTACTTTTTAAAATTTCAGAAGTATTTGTATTTACATATCCAGGTTCTTAATTTATTTTCTGGGCTCAAACTTCTAATAAAATAATTGCTCATATGTGCAGATTTGACCCCAGAACTAGAGATTTCTTGTGTGTCCCTTAAATAAGATAAACGTCTTTATAGTCATTTTCCTTTTAAAAAAATTATTTATTTATGCATACAACAGGTAGAGTGTAGGCCAGAGGTGTGAGGGTGAGGGGATTCATCAGAGACGGTGGGAAGCAGAAAAGGCAGATCTACTGAAATACACTGCTGAGGGGAGCAGTGGGGAGACAGGAGAGGTCTGCTGCTCTATGTGGGTCAGCTCCTTGGCTGGGAATCGAACTCATGTTTTAGTGGCTGTGGATAGCTTCACAGTGCTGAGACTTAACCTCTTGCACCAGCAGAGAGGCCCCATTTTCCTTCTGAAGAAGTCAATAAACCACACAATTTTTATATTCTAGATGTTTCCATCCTGTTCTCTTTCCCCAACTTATTTTGTACGAAGCAGAAAGAAGTCTTAGTGATAGAATCCCTGTGTAGTTATTGTGCTGGTCGGGGTTCTTCAGAGAATCAAAGCCGAGAGAATTTTGATGGCCGATAAACACCAAGATTTGCAAGGTGCCCAAGATGAGCCCATGTTCCTGTTTGAGATCAAAATTTGGGAAAAAACAACGTCTCAGTTCAAATCAGCATGCCAGGGAACCTTCATTCTCTCTTGCTAGGGAGTTCAGCCTTATTGATCTAGCCAGACTCTCCACTAATTAGATGAGGCCCACTCAAAGTTGGCCGGGGCGGGGGTGGGTGGGGGGGAGGGCGGCCTGCTCCACTCAGTCTACAATTCAAATGTTAATCTCATACCCAAAACACTTAGAGTAATGTCTTATGAAATACCTGTACATTTTATGTTCCAACCAACTTGACAAAAAATTAACCATCAATGTAAGAAATGACACCTAAAGTGCCATCCATTTTACAGTCTTTAGCTCTAGTATTAATCAAAAAGATTCAATCGGAGCTGGTGGGTGACTGGAGTAAGGAACTGGTCTTATCCATTCATCTAACTCTGTTCTGTTTAACCACCTCTCCTACTGATTTGGCCACAACAGCCCAGGATATAAGGAACAAAGTTTAAGAACCGCTTACCTATTTAATATTCTTGCCAGTCTGTTATGCATTATATATGAAAACTCTAAGTAGGTTTGGCTATTCTTCTAGCTCTTCTGTGACTCATTCTGTGTTCAATTATTTCTCTTCATTCTTCATAGAGTTTTTTAAAACTCGTTTTCTCTTCATGTCATTCAATAATTTGTGGTTAAAACATGTCCATGTAGCAGTATGTCTGGTATTGCAGAGTTTGGGGGGATCGTAATGACCTCCAGAGACTAGAAATTTTACTGAAGAGAAAAAGACATGTTTTGAAATAAACAAGGTTAAGAAAAAACAAAACAGAAAGACAAAAAGTGCACTGTAAGGTTATTTCCAGAAATCTATCTGAACATTTCATCGAGTAAAAGAATGTCGTGCTTTCAATTTGGGAAGCCAAGATCCATATACTGTTAGGTTTCTCTTAAGGAGGCCTTTACAATCACCTGTCTCCTTGGAGATTTGTAAGACTCACCTTTTATTTTTTTGTAGGTTACAAAGGGAAAGAAGACGATGGTGATAGGTACCAAAAAATGTTTAATGTGTAAGATGCGCAAGCTTATTAATATTTGAATAGTCAGACTTTTTTCACCAACATCTGTTTTCCTGTTGGGCTCTTGGAGAATTGAAAGGAGTTGGAGACAGGCAAGAGGATTTCTTTTAGAACTAGAACTCTAATGAGTATAAAGCAATGGATTCAAAGAGATTCATGTGTTTAACAGAATAGTAGATTTTCCTGGAAGAAAGTTTTGTTATTATTATAAGGTAGCCACTGAAGGAGAAAGCTTTTGAAAGCAGAAGCTGTTGTTATTGTGAGTAGAATGAGAAAGTTTAGAGACAGGAAGGAGAATTTTAAATATTTTTCTATGTATTAAAAAATTCATTTACGCTGCTCATCTCCTCTGCCATTCACACCAAAGACTTAGGAATGATGTCTAACTATTAAAGACAATGTATAGGCTTATGTTCTTGGACCTAGCGGTGCTTGTCATGTCAAAGAAAGCCTAGCAATGAACTTATAATCACCACATGACCCATCTCCCCATAACCATAGACCTGAGAGACAGTAGAACAGTATTAATCATGAAAGGTTAATTAAGGCACTACATTAGGGGAAAAATTCCTTTGGGTTAGGGTATTGTACTCCAGGATGAAGTATATATGCTAAACCAATAGCTGATGTAGAATATCTGCCTAGAGAGCTAGAATTGATAATTCTGGGGGGAAGGGTGGGCCCTTGTAATCAATCACAGTGTCCACTTGGAAACTTTTGTTACCTTCCCTGCAACCTTACTTTTTGCCAGTTAAAACTGTGGTTGTTGAGCTGTCGGCAGAGGCAGTTCTGTCATGGAACCCACTAAGAGTTCCACTTAGCTGGTAGCTGTGATTGATTCCACCTGAGCTTTATACTGAGCATTGCTCACTACGGTGGACCAGCAAAGATAGGGAGAGATATACTCATCACCATGAGAACGCCTCACTGCTGCTTCACAATTAGAGCAGAAGAGAAACATGCCTATAAGTAGCCCATACCTAGATGTGAATAAAAATTGCTACAGCCAAGACTTGTAGCATCAGGGAATCTAAAGGCCTGATGGCCAGGGATTAAGGTCTGGGTCACTTCACAAGGCAGCAGACCCAGAGCAGCTGATGAGCCAGTGGGGCATGAGGAAAACCTGAGAGAGCTGCTAGCGGAGGCTGGTGATGAATATTGATGAAGGTCCCAAGGTGAACCAGAGGGCTGGCAGCCCTGATGAGTTCTCACAGGCTTGGAGACGAGTCCCACCTTTGTAGCCCACCACATAAGCTGGGGCTTCACTATTAATTAGCCCTCTCACCCTCCCTTTCCACCTCCTTTTTTATTACTCTTTCTGATGAGGAATCAGAGACAACATAAGTTGTACATCCATGGTGCATCTCTTATTATTCAATGGGAATATTTAATATTTCCATTTTAATTGTACATTGGAAGTAAAACCCAAAGGCTCATGTATTAAGTTGATTTGCTATCTATTTCATATTTGATCCAGTTGTCCAGATTTTTCTGGACTTGGATATCTCAAACTTGGGGAACTCTTTGGTTTGGGGGTTGTTCCCAAATTCCCTGAATTTGAATCCCCTGCCATTTGAGTCCTAGGGAATTTGACTCTCACAATTCTCCCCTCCCACTTTAGTCATGAACTTCCTTCACTGTCATTGTTCATTGATGAATGACCTCGCTCATGAATGTTTTGCGAGGAAAGCTAATCTATGAAAGAGTTGAGAATGAGATTCATGTTCATCATAAAGACCTCAGATGAAAGATGCAGTCAGAGTATATTACGTCCCCACTGAAGCTCAACAAAGGCAGCTACAAACATTTGAAAGCAAGTCACATTTTTGCACATCATCCATTATTCTTTCATTTAATAGAACGTTAAAGATTCTACATCTTCTGAATTTATTAGCTTGGTATTTAGCATGTTCCATAGCCAAAATAGTGAAGAAGGTTCATTATTGCTGGTTAAATTAGCCTCATGAAAATGTTGTTGGTAAAGGTTACAGAAATGAATAAGATATCTAACCAAGCAGCATATTAGACCATTTATCATTATAATTTAAAAAGGCATTCTGATGATTTAAATTAACTTGGCTAAAGGGTAGAGAATGAGATAAAAGTTAATAATTAAAACCTAAATGGCATGATTTGCTCTTCATTTTGATAAAGAAGGGACAAAACGTATGCAGACAGCCTTTACTGAAACCGTGCTCTGGTGAGAAACTGAACCGAATAAAATCAAATCTGGGCATACCATTTATGGAATTTATTTTAAAAACTTTACAGCTATATTATATATTTCAATATCTTATATTTATCTGAATTATATGAATATTTTTAATTGCATTAAGACATTTTATTTGAGATAATTGAAAACTAGGCTCTAGCTATTTTCTTGAGATTTTAGTGTTTATTTTTAACTGATAATAAGATAATTTTTACTAAGATAATATTGATTTACAATGTTTTTATGATTCTGAAATATAGGATACCATCTCTTCACATATGTATTATATATCACCACTCCATCCTATCTCCCAGGCACTCATCAGCCTCCATCACAGTCCATGAAAAGAGCTAAGCCTTTCTCATCTATGATACCTTTATCAGTAAATTAATCTGTATTTTTCTCTCTATGCATACAAAATCTTTATTGTTTGTGTGGCCAACTCACACCTCCCTTTGGGTGAAAATCATATCTATCTAGAAAGGTTTCTTTCTTTCTTTTTACTATTACAAACTCATAGAGCTTTCTAAAAAGGCTGGAGACCCATTTCTTCTTAGATCTGTGGCCCTGGTTAAGTGTACCATGTCTATGGCCTTAAGATCAAAATAAATATTTTCTTCTTTGAACAGAAACCAGGAGCTTAAAGAGCTTGGTGAGCTTTCTCCACACTGGGACAACCTCCGGAAAAATGTACTAACTCACTGTGATCAAATGGTGAATATGTATCAAGACATTCTGACTGAACTGAACAAGGAAACAGGTACGAAGGCCACAACTTCACACTTTGAGTGGAACTGCATGTCATGTGTGCTCTGTGAAAACATCATTAAATATTATGGATGTAGGAAAATCAAAGATTTGTTAAAAATATCCAGTTTCCCACTCTACCATCTTTGTATCAAAAACAAGCAAGTAAAATGACACTATTTAACCTCGTGGTATTATTATTATTATTAGAATAATTGAGAAATTTTGCAAATTGAATTACTGAGAAAAAAAAAGCTTAAGCCAGAGGGACCAGGTTTACTTCTGAAGTCCTAGAATAGTTTTCTATGTTAAATGTACTTGCTGTCCCCCACCCCACACACACTTATTATTTACTATTCATTTCTTTCCATCTAGGGTCTTCTTTCAAATCAAGCAGCAGCAAAGGAGAGAAAACATTAGAATTTGTTCCAGTAAATCTACATCTGCAAAGAATGCACGTGCACAGCCCGCACCTGAAAGGTGATCCTTCTTTTAAAAACAGTGTTACTCCTGTGTGCTTCCTTAAGAAGCTTGACAGCTGACAGAATTCAACAATTTAGCAGTTATCTGCAGAGAGGGCAATGAAACCACTGAGGCTGTCAATGGTCCCGAATGCCGGAGAAGAGACAATTGTATTTTTGTTGCTGTATTTCTAGCCACAGTTTGTGAGCGTAGTACCTGCGTCGGGTTACATGTGAATATACGAAATCAGCATTAGCTTTTTGAAGTACTATTAGTGATGGCTAATAGCTGCCATGCGTGCTGCCATTTGAATTAGGAAAAAGGTGGAACAAGATGTTCATTCTTGATGCATCTTGAGCGATCCAAACCCAAAGGTGAATTCAAATGCTGTGTCTCTGACCTAACAGGGACTGTGGCCCGAATCACTCCCTTCCTTCTGTGAAAGGGATTTCTCAGCTAGAAGGTGGGAGGGTATTTTGAGACACTCATTGTGAAAGATGCTTTTTCAGGGAAATGTGCAGATCCTCATAAATATACCTGGAGAGGGACCAGGGAGAACAGTATGATGTACTTTTGGCCATTCTACAAAATCCCCTATTTCTCAGTAGAATCTATTGTAAAATCTTCTTTTTATTTACCTTATTCTTTAACTTACTGCTGCATCCATGCTCATGCGTGTTTAGGGCCGCCTATGCCTGTGATTCCCAGCAAAAGTCCCATGTTATGCAGTGTCCCAGCATCATAACACAGGGTGCCCTTTTCTTCTGCCGCATTCCTGTTTGAATGAGAAATGTTTTTATCATCCTAATAGTTCCCATCTTCCTAGAGAGCTAAGAGCTACTTACGGTCATCAGTCCTTTGAGATAAGTGCATCAATGCATGCATCCAACATACACAGAGGCAAACGAAGATGCATCTAACTCGCTCTTTTGTAGTTTTTGTCGCAATGTGATATTTATAGATTTATAAAGGTTAAAAGGAGAATTTTTCTGCTCTAGAGTTATCTGAAGTTTTATAATGAAAAACTTCAACATTCTGTTAAGTTTGTGTATATTGACTGTGTATAGACACAGCCAGCTAATGACAAGTTTCGTAGTTACCATCACGCTGATGTTTAATTTTACTGTCACTGGTAGGCCTTATCAAATACCTAAAATTTTAACTTGGATTCTTTTCTTTGAAAGTTACATCAAATGAAAAACTGAAATAAAAATGAAATGGTTCAAGGCATTTAGAAATTTTGCCTTGATTACTAATATCTGACATTAATTTGAACATAAGTACATAATGGTTCTCAAGAGCATCAAAACCAAAGTATTAGCAGATAATAAAGAAGTTAAAATACATAAGGGCTATCTGACAACCAATGTATTTTTTTCTAGTGATCAATATAAAAAGAATTTTAAGATAAATTAATAAGTTTAGCTAGTAGACAGTTCTGGGTTTGATTTACAGCTGTACCCTATTAATTTATGCCCTTAAGTCTGTTATTTAATCTTTCTATACAGTGTCGTTCTCCTCCTATTAAGTAAATTAGAGTTTGTAAACCCTCTAGGTGAACTATCATGGTTTATACAATACATGTGGCATTCACTAGCACTGTAGCAAAATGGATCTGTCAGTTTTATCTGAACTGTTAAAACTGAAAAGTAATCAATTAATGTGAATCACATGCTGATTGCATATTGATTTTCCCCCAAGGCTACTCTTGTGTATTTTGTTATAGATCTAAATATATGATAAATAGGTAGCTAGATAGATAAGTAGATACATATAGATAGAGATAGCTATATTTCTATTTCTGTATCTATGCCTACATAGATGCTATATATATATTTCACATGTATAATGTTAAAATATTAAACTTATGTGTTTTTAAATTACTTGTTTTTAATACCAACTCTAAAAGTTATTACTTCAAATGAGTTTAAATAAGGGAGGTATGTTATAGATTAGATCACCAACTATATGTTCTAACAGAACTTGAAAACTTGACTCAACTTTGGGACTCATAACTTACTCCTTTGACTTGGACTACGTTATTAATCTTGGAGCTTCAGTTTTCTTCTTGGCAAAATAAAATCAAAACTTACACGTGGAAGTCATTAAAATTTTCTGCTTGCCTATATAACATGTACTTCAAAGATTTTGAATTGTAGTTAAATTTATTTAAGACCCATGGTCCCTGATTTGAATGTTTATATGAATTATAGACAGCAATTTGCAAGGTAATGGTTCAAGTAAGACTGGCCAAATCATGGTATTTCACTGGTGAGTTATTGGGATGAAGTCTACATTCATTTTCATTCTTACCATTAGTAAATTGCATCTACCCAAGTTTGATTAATATGTCTACCATTTTTGGAGAGGCAACTTTGCAAACAATAGTGGACAGATTCTACCAAGTACAGGCTAATGTCTAGCTCTTGAAATAAGCAACTGAGCAGAACTAATGTTGTCATTTCTCATACTGACAAATGAAATAACCCCCATTTAACTTTGAATGCTCCCAGACCCATTAAGTTAATTTTTCATCCTATTCATTACTTAAAGTATGTTCAACAAATAGACTACCATCACAACAGAGATAGTAGGAGAACAGAAGCATAATACTGAAATTAAGAATACAAGTTCTCAATTCAATATATTTAATAAAAGTTATCTTCATAAAAACCAGTTGTGTATATTTGAAACATGGATTCTTGTTATATTTTAATATTCTGTTTAAGTAGTTTTGTGTTGTAGATATATGTGCTCTCTCTATATAAAACATATGTATATAGAGAAGATATATAAAGATATATCTGTATATATCTACCACGCACACAGAGACACACACACACATACACATATATAGAGAGAGAAAGAGGAAGGAAGGAATGAGAGGAGGGAAGGAGGGAGAAAGCTTACGATTTTACATCATAAAACTGCAGCTAGAATCAAGTCTAACAGGAACCAGAAATCGCCGTGTGACTGTGGATGAATCAGCTAGCCTCTCTATTCTCTTGGCTTCTCATCTCTACACTGAGAGAAGGAGCAAACAGGAGGAACTACTTAGAGCTCCCTGATTTCTTTATCTTAAGAGTTTGGGTATATCATCCATCAGTGAAGTGTAATTAACTTTGGGTGTGTTTAATGATGACTATTGGACTATTTTGAAACAGATTTCCTCTCATAATCCCTATTGTCTTGTCATTTATGTCAGAGTCCTTTTGTGGGCATTTTGAAGTCAGGGATTATACTTAAATTGCTCCTTGAAATGAGATCAGCATGTCTGTATTTCTTTCATTAGCACTATTTTTATAGTTATAGGAATTTTAAAGCAATATTCTGGGAAAAAATAGACTTATTACTTCATTTCTATTATTAAATAGCTTTTAAAAGACCATGAGGCAGCTCTATTATTAACTTTTAAGCCAACCTAGTATCTTTAGTTTGATGAGACTCAACAACTGGAATTTTACTCCTCTGTTATAGTGTATGCTATGCCATTTTTACAAGGCCGAATAAAACTTGATTTACAAAAATCAAAGAAGACACAAAAATTTCTTTTCAAGAGGAAAAAAAGACCTTTAATTATTGCATAAATTGTCTATAAAATATACCTACTTAGATTGTTAGAAATGTTTTTTCTATGAAAAATCTGCATGCTTTATTATATACATATAAGAACTATTCGTATTACATAGCTACATAACTGGAAGAACATGATAAAATGTTTAGTTTTTAAATGATGAGATAAATATTATTGGTCATATTGTTGTCTTAGATTTCAAAGTAAATAATCAGCTCTTTATCAAGGTAAGTGGAGAGTAAGCTGCTTGCATCTCTTCCTTTACCTGCTGCTATAGAGCTTCTTGGCTCCTTGTAGATATTAGAATTAGATCATTAGAATTAGTGAGGTGGAAGGATTCAGAGGACATTTCCATTCCTGCTTTGGAAGATGGCGAAACTATAGATGAACGTCAGAGACAGATGTTCACGAAGCCGAGAGAGCTTCAGTTCGGAGCCTCTCTTGTGGGTGTGCCTCTCAATAAGGCCCTTCCAAGGCGCTCTGGCCACAAGTTTGTGGTCTGATGTTCTTGCAAATTTTGCAGAAGTCAATTTAACCTGCATCAATTAAGACTGTGTGCTCTTTCTACTCAAGAGTTCCCTTGCATCATTCTTCCCCTCTGACTGGGGGTGTTGGCAAGGTCTCAGGTTCGTTTGGGTCCAGTGGAAGAATCTGCATTTTTTTTTTTAAAACTGGGTTCAGAATACATTTAGTTTGGGCGCACCGGGACATAGGTTTGCAGGTTTTAGGTACCACCGTGCCTGGTCGGTGTTGCTGGTGGGCCAGCTTTTAGCAGGAGTGGCACGTATTTCACTGCACTGTCAGGGTGGCATTTCCTTTTATACTCAGTTAAAATTAACACAGGAAATGACCGTCAGGATCATTAATCCTACTATCAGTTTCCTTTTCAAACTGAAAAGTATTTTATGGAGACATAAGCAAGCCACTAAGCGATCATCTTTCTTTGTATATTTGGTGGGACTACTTCTTATAGAGAAAATGTTAATAGATAATAATTACTGAAACCTTGTCACTTCCAAATCTGTTTTCTACCTGGGTTAACTGAGCCACAGAGGGCTTAAATAGTTTTCCCAATACCACACGATGACACAGGGTTCAGAGCAATGGACTCAGATCCCAGTCAGTCACTTGAACCACTGGCGCTCCATGCCCTCGGGTTTCTCGTTAGATAAATAAAGGTGGACTAGAATTTAATGTTGATAGCATTTCAGTTTTGTCACAACTCTGAGAGAAAGCTGTGACCCTTTCCGCAAAATAAAACAGGTGTTTTTCTTCACTTTGCATCAATTCACAGACACCCCAAATCATTTTTATTAGCCCTAGGTTAAAATCTAAAATATCTAAACAACAAAAAAAAAATTCAGGTTTTCTTTTAGGTTTATTCTAATATTCTGCTGTTTTGAGAAAAGTTTTTAGTTTATGAATGACTTTCAAAATAGGCAAAAGAGTCCTACCCCACCTCTCTATTAAATATTAAATAATTGTTCCTATTTATCTTATTGATGAGTTGGTTTAGGTTGTATTATGGGGTTTTTCTGTGTGTGCGTGTGTGTATGTGTGTGTGTGTGTGTCTGGCCGTGTGGCCGTGTGGCCCTTAAATTCTCTGCATGTTGTTGAAGTCTTTTGCTTGAGGATATTTTACATTATAAAAAAACTTTCAGGTTCATTTGAACTGGTCCACAAGGAAGAAGTTATGCTGTTTACCTCAAGCTAATAAAATAATTTATGTTGTTCCTATAAGCGAGATCTGAAAAACCACAAATATGTCAATACCAAAATCAATCTGAAAAGGATATACTATGAAACTAGGTTTCTCAAATAAAATCTAGTTTAACAAGAAGACATTCACTCTTCTTCCTTTTTATGGGGATACATTTCATTAGAATGTAAAAGTTATGGCATGTTTCGAAGCCATAGACTTACTATGTATCAAACTTGATATTTTCCAAGATCAAAGGATTGAATTTCAATTTAAATGTATGGATTTTTTTTTATTAAAGAAACAACATCTTCCTGGAAACTAGATCAGGAGATATTTTGTGTATTCTTTCTTTCACCTCAGGAAATTACAAAAGCATACATTCAAAATTGTGTAAGATTTAGTGTACATAGGCAGGGAACAGCTCCATATAGATTTTTAAAAAGTACACGAATACTAGTCTGCCCTTGAGTTAAAATGCATTAACAATTTGGATTTTTCCTCTGTAAATTTTGGTTGAAAGATTGTTCATTATTGTGGAATTTCAATGTGATTGTGAATTAAATGATGCAAAACTCAATAAAGTAAAATACACAAAAGACCAATTAACTTGTTATCTCAGTAAGTATATAGAAGAATGAGAGAACATATTGTTCTACACAGTACCATATAATTAAGATGTAGTCATAAATCAAGGAAATATTATAACTTGTTTAGGTACACAGGTGGCTTTTAGAAAGATTGATTAGCTACTGTTGCCCCCTTGGGATGTGAGTTCATAGTGATTCCTGCAAAATTAAAAAGAACAATTTCTCAAACTTCCCACAGTGTGTGTATGCTTCAGTGCAAACAGCATGCAGTAAATGAATGTGGGAAGGTGTTCATCTCCTTGTCCCTCCTTGTTCCAGATGCTCTCTACGATGTGATCACTGTGGGAGCCCCAGCCGCCCATTTTCAGGGATTTAAGAATGGTGGTCTTCGGAAACTTCTCCATAGATTTGAAATGGAAAGAAGAAAGTAAGTGATGGTAAAATATGTCACTGATGTAGAAAGTTAGTCTACAGTTTATGTAAACGAAGTTGTTGAACTTCCCAAAAATGCTTGAGTGGAATTACATTAGAATAAGTGAAATACCTGAGTGTATTACTTATATAGTAGCCTTCTGCTGGTATAGAAAATCTTTTCTGGAAGCTGTGTTACTGAAAATTAGATGGAATAATGTATAGATGGACATGTAGCTGAAAACTTGGTCTGACTTAACTGTGAAGCCAAGGACATGCAATCGAGATCCTGAGTTTTAATGCCTGACCCTCCTCCCCGCTCTAACCCACAGTGAATTCCTGGGTGCCCAAGGCAATGCACTTATCTATCTTTGCTTCCTGGTGCTGTCTGATGATGAGACATCAGCACAGAACTATCAGTTCTGTCCCTTAGGGAAAAGACATGGCCATAAAACACAAACACAGTATTGTCATTGCTATTTGTAATTTACATACACGCTTTCTTGTGTTTGAATATTGCTCTAAAATCTATTGCATCCCAAATTTATCCCCCCGGGTCCCTTAGTTGAGCTTCTCTTGTACTGCACTCTGCTCTGACCACACGCAGGTGAATCATCAAAGCACCATCCAGGTATGAAGGGGAACTTTGCTTTCCTTTCCAAGTAGTTACTCTTCTTGGATAAAGAGCCCAACTTTTTAAACATAGGGGGAAATAATTGTTCTTTAGTCAAGGGTGGTTTAGTAATAATACTAGAAAATCTGGCAAAAACAGAACCTTTGAAAAAAGATTTATTGCATCACACATTTGTTAAAGTCCAGATGTTTAGAAAGAAAGCATTAAAAGTAAGTTAGAACTGAATAACCGATACACTAGTATATAATGTGAAAGCTAAAGATACGTACATTTTTTCTTGTTTTAAATTAGCTGACTTTATTACAGTACTGCAATGAACTCAGCTACAGTCCGTATTCAGATTTCTCCAGTGTTTAGCTTTGTTTTTGACGGGGAGGTTTTAGAGTTCTATGAGACTGTATCTCACAGGTGTGGATTAGAGAAAGTATCACTGTGACATCACATCTTGCCCCGCTTCCTCTTGCAGAAGGCCTCTGCCACCTATTATTACAATAAGAGTAGAAGTCAAGTTCTACCCAGGGGCACGGAGGGGAAGGGCACTTCCTAGTTAATTCATGAAGGTTGGAAGGTCATCCCAGGTCCCACTGGGAAAGGGATACTGACAGGTGAATGGGGGAGGGATAAAGTCTTCTGCCCCTGGAGCTTTTATGGGGAAGAGTATTTCTCTGTGACCCTTCCTGCACTGTGTTTTGAGTTGGGGAGGAGTAGAGCTATTTTGTGATAGTTGCCACACAGGCAGGAATGGTCAAAGACTGTTCTGTTGTCTGGCCACCCTTTTCCTAGTCCTTCAGCTTTTCTTGGTGCTATTTTTAGTTGATATTTTGCTGCATCGAGGGTTTCTGTAGTTCCCAAGTGGGATATATAGGAAGCAAGGGAAAAACCCATGGAACTCACTGTCTTTAAGTGCTGATGCTCATAGTCAATTTGTCTTATTTCCTCCATCTTTTAGAGGCTTTTGATAAATAACTTATGTGTTCTGTCTAGAGTTTTTTGTATGTGTGAATAGTGGGAAAAATAAAATAGATTGTGTTACTCTATCTTGTCTGGAACTATAAGTCTTTAACGTGATAATTCAGTTAATCTATTTGTCTTTTTCAATCAAATTTTAAAGTTCATAAATCAATTAAAAGACTAAAAACTATTCACAGAACACATAAAACCTAGTTTAAAATATAAAGCATCTGTATATGAAACATGGGACCTGTAATTTTATAAAATATTGCCATATGCTGTTGACAAAGACAAATGTTGAGTTGTATGGTTACATTCTGAATAATATTCCTTGAGTTTTAAGTATCTGCATGAATATCTGAATTTTTCATTTTATCTGACTTCTCACTAAGCTATTCATATATATACATACACAGCTCTAGGATCAAATGTTTTAAAAATGTGTCCAGTGTTCATAAACAGATTGCTTCAGATTTTTCATCTTTTATATATATATATATGCCATTGCTTTATATTGACAAAATACAATGAAAATTTTAAAAATTAAAAAAATAACTTGAGGTAGATGATAAAAGAACCCTCCACATGTCTGGGCTCTGGGATAAATACATCCCTGAGACAGTGTGCAGATGAGAATGGTATCAGCAACAAATTAAGAGCTAACCTGAGGAAAGAATTAATGCCTGAAGTGATATCACACTATGTAACTTGTTTTTCTGCTATCTTTCAACAATAAATATCTTTCAGTCCAAAGTAATAATGGAAATATAGATATTACAATATGAAATGAGTAACTTAAACATTTATACTTGATAGTACAAATCATTAAGTGAGGAAAATTTTCCTTACCTCTTCTTTCTTTTATAACACCCACGAAAGATGCCAAATATTTTAGGTCAGTTTTGTAGGAAAACTATCACAGTATTTGTGCTGCTTCACTTTCATTTATTATCTTCTCAGCTTAACCAATGTAATACTGTCATCTGAGAATAGATTTATGTGTCTCTTCCTTAGTGATCTATTCTTTTATGAATACATTGACCGCATAATGACAAAGGTTTTAGCATAAGAGAGATTTGCTTGTAGTGTTCATAGACTTTAATTCAGATCACATAAACGTGCATTTTATGTGCTGCAAGGTAATTAATTGATCTTTTTAAAGCATAGATACTCCCCTGCTCAGGGGAAAATTCAAGGAGTTCACCTGATCCATGTGACATTCAAAATCTCTTGATCTCATCCTATCACCTTTCTACTTTCATCACTTCTTATCCTTTGTTCCTTCTTGAATGCTAGGCAAGCTGTTTTCTTAATATGCTTCTTACTTTCTACCTCTTCTCCTTTCTCACAAGAACTCTTGATATTCTCATTTCCCATCATTTTCCATTTCTTTCAGAACAGTTTACATAAGCCTATTCAAAATTCCACACATTTCACCCTAGAATCTGCCCTCTCCATTAAGTCTTCTTGATTTCTCCAATTAGTTTCATGTTCTGTCCAAATACTTTATTTTATGTCTGTGATAGCCTTCCGGTGCGTTAGGTTTGTTTTGATCCAATAGTTCCTTAGCAGTTTATCACCTCCTTACGTAAGATGACCTCTTAAATTTTGGCTCTTTTAGAGTATTTCACAGAGTATGCCCCACACAGGCATCTGATAGATCAGGTAAAAAGGCAATGAATCCACAAGGGAATCAGAGACTCTGGCTTAAAAGTACAGTAAACTCCAAGGAAAGATAGTTTCACAAATACAATGCAATAGGATCTGTGTTAGATAGAATGGGGTTCTCAGTCTTGCTTGCAAATAAAAATCATCTTTGGAACTTGAAAACATTTTATCTGTGTCAGAATATCACACCAGACAAATTAAGTGAATTTCTCTGGGAATGTGGTTCAGGGATTGGTATGTTTTAAAAGCTTCCCAGGTGAGACTAATGTGTAACCAGGTTGAGAACTGCCAATAGAGATGTAAACAAATAGTGCTGGGAGAAGACAGGCAGAGCAGAGAGATTAGAGATTGGAAACAGGAGGAGTGACACAGATAATTCTTGAAAAATGAGCCTTATGACTTGAAAATGTGCAGAAGCTCAATTGGTTGGTTTGTCACAGAAAGAAAGAAAATTTTCATAAAGGAATATCTGTTAAAGATTAAATGTATTACAACTCATTTACTTGTAATTTTTGCTTAAAGAATATCAAGCTCATTAGACAGTCATAAAATGGAACCAACAATGACAGTAAAACTGCAAGAATTTTGATCAGAGAAAACTTTGGCCTTAGTAACATGGAAATGAATAAAATCAGACATATTTTAAAGGGTTTTAGGCTGTCGAAACTCTATACACCCATACACGGCCAAAAAAAAGGAAGACATTCATTGTGGACAAGTGGTAGACCTCCCTCCTTACGTGGATTTGAATTCTGGCTCTGGAATTTATGAACTTTTTAATTAGCCAAAATTTCTTTCTTCTCTGTGTCTTAGTTTTCTCATTTATAAAGTAAGGATATAAAGTAAAAATAACATTGTTTATCTCACAAGGTTGTTAAGATTTGGTGACTTCATCTACACCCAATGTTTATAACAGTTCTAATTTATAATATTCAACCTTATTATGAAAACTTAATAAACATTTGCTGTTTTCAGTGTAAAATATATAAACAAGTGTTTTTTTCCTTTCACTCAAAAAAATCTTCTGACAACTTCTCACTTCAATACATGTAGACCTCATTTTCTTCTACAATCTTAAGCAAGATTGTATTGATTGAATGTAGCATAATTATCTAACTGATACACTATTGATGGTCATTTAGATTATTTCTAATTGTTTGTTATAACCACCTGTGTTCACAAAGTATACTCTTTTTCTTATGTCTACAAATTTGTGTTTACTTTTGACAAATTCCTACAATTAAAATTTCTTAATTAAGTCATAGTTAAATTTTAGAGATATTGTCATATTGGCCCTCCAAAAAATTTGTATTACATACATAAAATGGCTAATTACCCATTACATTCTTGAGCACTGGCCTTCAGACACTATTTATGTGAAGCCCAGACGTGGTGAGTGAGGTCCACACATATATTTATAACCACTTATCAGAGAGTTATTCATTGTATTATCCAAATACCTCAGAGTTAACCTATTCAGTAATTTCTCATCTCTTTTCCTTTAAACTTCTCTTGGTCATTCTTTTTTAAAATTATGTTTATTAAGGTAGCATTCACTTATAACACTGTGTATGTTCTAGAGGTATAGGTTCAGAGTTCTACAAATATATGTTACTACACCACACCACCACCGAAGCGCCCATACCCCTCCACTATAGTCCACTGGGTTTCCTTCCCCATTTGCTCCCTTCCTCTACCCTATCCTTCTGTAACTTAGTAAAAGCTACCACCATCCACCTAGATATCAACTTAGAAACCTGGAGATTCTGACTACTTTACTTCCTTGTTTCCAATTCCAAAAAAAGAAATCAGTCTGTCAGTTCTTCCTTCTTATTTCTAACAAAGTCATTCATTTCAACAAAATATTATAGTTTAGGGTAGATCTAACCCACAGAATTACCATCTTCTAAATGTTCTCTATTACTCTCCTTTCCAAGCTGGCTCTGATCCAGTCCCTGTTTCTTACCTTGGTTGGAATAATATTTCTAAAAGATTAATGCAGCCTTGTGATTTCATAATTTTCAATATTCCTTACCTATCTCTTGCCTTGAGGTCACAATACAAGGCACATAATACACTGATGTGTAATCTGATTCTATTTTATCCTCCGACACCATCACTTACACATACACTGTCATCTCGTCCCTGTATGTTCACTTCCTCGGTTTCTGAACTATGTGGAAGCCTTGGCTAGACCATCCTGTGTTTAGCCTCCAGTGTACAAACATCCTCTCTAGATGTGTGTGCTATGAGCGATGGACTGTATATATCTGGTTTACCACAGTATCCACAGCAACTAACTTACAAGGGCTTGTTGAATGACTAAGTATGTGAGGGAGGGAGTGAAAGAAGTAAAAGAACTATCCGTGGTAGATGTAGAGGGAGAAGAAATCACCCTGTCTCAAGCGATCAATGCAACTGAGTTAGGTAATAGAAATACAGGGAATGTTCGTGGAAATAGGAAACAGAAACACAGGGCCATTTGTGCAATGTCCTGTAGGCTTTCTGCAGCCATTTGTCAGGTGCTGGAATGTTAGTTGACACTGTGCCAAACAGCAAAGGAGAAATAATATCTTGTGCATTCTATTTTATTAAAATGGCCAACCTAAAATCTGATTCAATGTCAGAACTGATGTTACCATTGGACTCACCTACCCAAAAGCTTGTGAAGCCAAGTATGATCTGAAGTACAAGTAAGAAGCACTATACGTGGTGGGGCAGTTCGGTACCCTTAAATATTAAAATTGCCTTTAGGGAAAATTACTTCTTTAATTGTAAATGAAAAAAAAAGTTTGCTAAGTGATCCTAGAATTTATAGCGACAGTAAATTTGATGAAGAGTGTCCGAAAATAATGAAACACATAATCTTAATTGTGGTATTTCAAAAAGTCACTGACCTTCTCCCCTTTCAGTTTTCTTATTTGTATGACAGAGTGATTTCTTTTCAAATCATTAGATTTTTAGAAAGAGCAATTAAAATAACAGATGACTTCACTCATAGGCGGACTATAAAGACACCACATGAGGGAATAAACCAAATTATATCAAAACAAACCCTTGAAACCTGACTGTGGAGTTGAGGTTACCGGGGTGGGGGAGGCAGTAAGGAGCGAAGGGCGGAGGGCCCATTGGGTTGTGATGAAGGATTTCTGGTGCTTGGTGGTGAACATGGTGCTGACAGACATCTGAGGCATGACTTATCCTTACACAGTGTTTTAAGCCAACATTACTGCAAAAAAATAATAATAATAATACGATTGAAAAAAAAAGAAAGAGTAATAAAAATCTTGAGTTTTTTAAGAGAGGCTTATTAAGTATATCATTACTATTTCTCAGGAAGATATTTTGGATAATTTCACATTGCAATTAGAGTTTTAATTTCACACACTTGTTATGATATGAATTCTGGTTTTATGTCAGAAGAAAAGTGAATCAACATGAAGATTAAGACTGATAAAATGTTAACTCTAATATGCAAAATACAAGAAGGAACCATTTTATCTACTTAAAAAGCTAGATATAAAAATTATGTGGCTTGAGGAGGTATTTTCTAGAAATCAAGACTTGCCTTACTCCTTCACTGTAAACTAAGTCAATGTTAGGAGCTTCGATGCAGTTAGTTGTCATCTCAACCACACTACAGTCGCTCCAAGGAAGAACTTTTATTCTCATATTAAACAGTGAGCAATTTCCAGCATATTATTTGAAGTTTTCTATTGACTTCTGTAGTTAGGATCCATCATTCCAAAGACAGCAACCAACAGAAAAAAGAAGAACATCGCTGACAAATAAATTTTGTAACTGGGGAAATGGCAAGGTCTCTGGCAAAGGCAATGCAAAGAAACCATTTGCAACATTCTCTGTTTGATAAAATCAGTTGTCTAACAGGAAAAGAATTTTGGGAAAGCAGAAAATTATTCCATTGAGTCTACATTTTTGTTCACCTCTTAAAAAAATTTTTAAATACTTACAATTCACGGGCCTCCCTGGTGGCGCAGTGGGTTAAGCAACACACTATGAAGCAAACCACAGCCACTGCAGCACGAGTTCAATCCCTGCTGCTGGCCGGGGAGGGGACCCACATGGTGCAGCAGACCTCTCCTGCTGTACCCGCTGCTCCCGTCAGCAGTGTACTTCTGTTGATCTGCCTGTTCTGCTCCCCGCTCTCTGTGATGAATCCTCTCACCCCCCACACCTCTGGCCTGTACCCCAGTACTTGTATGCATAAATAAATAAATCTTTAAAAAAAATACTTAAAATTCACAGGGGATCTCAGAAATCACACATTCCCCTGCTTGTTTCAGTGATGAGACTGCTAGGCCCAAGGACATTATTATAGCTAATGACAGGGCCAGAGCCCGGAAAGCAGTCTGTCCCTACACTTCCATTCTGTCCTCCTTCACCCTCACACAATCAGAAGATGTTCAACACAAAACATATGCTCTTTCTTTATCTGTATTTTTAAGTTGTATTATTTTTATTGAGATGACAATGATTCACAATACTTTGTATGTTTTACGGGTACAGGTCCACACCTTTTCTGATGTATGTTTCAACATCACATCCACCATCAAGGCACCCAGAGTCCTCCACGGTAGTCCATTGGACCCCACGCCCTTCTCTCCCTCCTCCCCCAACCCCTTCTGATACCTTTAGTTCTCTATCAGGTTTCTAGGATTTGGACAAAACATGCTCTTAATAATGAACAGTGTTAACTTATGGATGACTTCTCCAGGAATTGATTTTGCTAAATATCAAATACCAGGTAAAATTTAAAAAAAATTGTTTATCCAATTTCTGGGTCTTTATGAGAATATGATTTTAGAAGTAAATCATTTTATCTGTACTGTTTTAAAAAGCATATGAATTGAGGTGGTGCTTTGCCCTCAGGTAAGCCACTGCTTTGGTCTACCTAAAATTGCTCTGTATAATAGTCCGTAAAAATAGTTTTAAGACTTTAGCCTTACTGGTTCTCTATCCATATCCCTTGCAAATACACCTCAGGAACCATTATTTCAGATATATACCTACAGTAAAAGGAAAGGAAAAGAGTAAATTTTTCAAAGATGTTCATAGGTTCTGTTCATCTTAGTAAAATGTAGGAAAAATCTTGAAAGAACGAATAAACAAATTATCTTCACCACTAAAGTAGAGGAGTTCGCAGACATCTCAGTTCATGTGTGGATTATGAGGTATGTGGAGATGCATATTTAAACATGTAGTGAAGAGAAGACATGAAGTTACATATACAGACAAAAGGCACCAGTCTAGATATATTAGCAGAGGTTTTGGAGTGGATAATAAGTTTACTTAGGATGGCACAAATGTAGACAGTTCTATTTCCTGTAGGATAGCTGTGTTTTCTGTCTTCTCCAGTTTACTAGTTGTAGAATAATGTCTTTGAACTTTTGGCCATTTCTACATCCAGTAAATATGGACCACTAGGTCACATGAACAGCAATCTCCAACACAAAAACACCTAGAAAACTTGGATGCAGCTTTCACATTGCCTTTATTATATTTTAAAGATTTATGTATTTATGCATGTAAGAGCTGGGGAACAGGTCAGAGGTGTGGGACGTGAGAGGATTCGCCAGAGACAGAGCAGAGAGCAGAACAGGCAGATGAATGGACTGAAATACACTGCTGAGGGGAGCAGCGGTAGAGGCAGGAGAGGTTTGCTGCGCCATGTGGGTCCCCTCCCTGTCCGGGGATCGAACTCGTGCTGCTATGCAGCGGATGCTTCACAATGCAGTGTGCAACCCGCTGCGCCCTGGCCTCCCTAAAACGAGAGGAGCTTTATCACTAGTGGTGCCACCGTCGCTGAAATCATGGCTGCCAGCAGGATATTGCCTGTGCGAGAAGCTCACGGTGCATAGTCTTGTGGGAAGAAGACTGAGCCATAAAGAAAACTATGAACTTTTTCTTCTTCTCAGGTGTCATCCAGGACAAGGCAGTGAGGACAGGCATCAACTGCTGACCATCTCTCAGCTTTTGCTTTCTACATGCCTTGACTGAGCAGCTGTCATTCAACATGTGTTGAAAGCAACTTACTGAGAGATGATTTTTCACCTAAATTATTTCTTTAGTCTGTGTTATAAAATAGGATCATCTCTTAATCATTTTGTTTTAATTAGAAGATGAGAACTTCTTCAATTATATTTTAGTATTGGCTGTACCTACCATTATGTTCCTAAGTAAAATATGTTACGATTTTTCCAAATTTAGAATGGGTCCATACCAGGTTTAAGAGGTACTAAAACATAGTTAAGAGTTCAAACTGTGTGTAATAATTAAGACCTGTAATGATTTGAACCATCTAGTCTAGGTGAGTGACCAGACCAAGTTACTTAATCTCTCTGGGCTTCAACTTCTGTATGTGTATAATGAAATAATATTTTCTCTCTGAGAATTTTTCTGATGACTAAATTTTTTTATTTTAATTAATCAATTTATCTATATTTGACATCAGTTGTAGCCCCCAGGGAGTTCCCACCACCATTTCACCAGTGCACCATCACCTCAGTCCCTTGTGCTCTTCTTGTCTTCTTCCCAGTCCCTCCCTACAACCAGGTGCTTTTGATTTGTCTTTGTCTTTTTGTTCTTGTTGTGTGTGGTTTTTTTATTGTTATTTTTCTTTTCTGTGAGTCCTTTTTTTGTTCCTTTATATTCTAACAGTGAAATCATCCTATATTTTTCTTTTGCCTTCTGACTTATTTCACTGAGCATAATCCCTTCTCGCTCCATCCATGTTTCTACAAATGCCTCTAGTTTTTTGTTTGTTTGTTTGCTGAATAGTATTCCACTGTGTCTATGTACCACATCTTTTTGATCCAGTCATGTATTTTTTGGCATTTTGGTTGTTTCCAGGTCTTACCAATTGTAAATAGTGTTGCAATAAACATAGGGGTACAGGTATTCTTTTGGATGGGTGTTTTTATGTCCTTTGGGTAGAACCCTAGGAGTAGAATTGCTGGGTCTTATGGTAGCCCTATTTTTAGTAGACTGAAGAATCTCCATATGGTTTTCCATAGTGGTTGGATTAACTTGCATTCCCATCAGCAGTGTATTAGAGTTCCTTTCTCTTCATATCCTCACCAACATTTGTTGTTTTTTTGATATATGCTGTTCTTATTGGTGTAAGGTGGTATGGTGATTAAAATTTAAAGTCCCTTTAAAGCATTATGCTAGACCCCTAGAAAAGGTCCAATGATTATTAATTACTAAAATGGGGAGGAAATGGAGACATTTGGATTATTAATTTAATTTATACAGTCTAAATTATTGACTTTATTAGAGACCTTCCATTAAAAATATCAGCTGTAATAAAGGAGGGGGGTGGAGGCAGGTTGTATAGTCATTTTCATGGTCTGATTTCCATTACTCCCAAAAGGTAATGTCCATTTGCAATTAAGTGAGCATTTTTCCTTTGCACTGTATTTGCAAATAGATTCTATTTTTTGTACCTTATCTTATTCTGTACTGTGACTAGGCACTTGAATAGATACGGTCAGATTTTGAGATGGAAAGAAAAAGAGGGCCTGGTTTGAGTGTTACCCCATTCTGGCTTTATAGAAGACTGAGCAGGGAATGATCAGAAGACAAACTTAGCAGCTGTAGAATTGAGCAGACACTGGGAAGTTGGTGAAAGAAATCAGGGAAAGTGAATTTAGGAAACAATGGAAATAGACAATAAAAGAAAGTGGAACTTTTTCCATTTTTAGTCACATTATTATACTTGTAAAAAAATTATTAGGACAAGAGAGCAAAAGATATAGATAAACTAGAGCTAGATAGTAGGAGCCAGTCTGATCGAACCTAAAAGTCAAGTTCTCTTTAAGGGAAAGTTGAACTGAAATAAATTTTAGGTTTCTTTTCTCTTAATTAACATTGGCTGTGACAGAGATAAATGACTTTGTTCAGAACGCTCTCATTCTAAACTTTCTGTGAAACCAGTATTTTTAAGACTCATTTTAAAGATAGACATCAATTTAAACTTAAGTCAGAGCTTGTTTAATTATATAGGTGAAATCTATAAATGGTAAGCAAAACAGATACTGGCTTCCTTGTAGTTCTTTTCTCTGACTCACACTTCTGGCAAGACATGGAAAGGATGTATGGGAACAAGCAGAGAGGTATGCTTTTTAGCCTTCTACAATTTCATGCAGCACATTGTTAAACCCTGTGAAGCCAAAAGGATATATTCAAGTGTACGAAGGTGTAAATTTTCATTTATTAGCCATATTTTTTTCTCGGTTAGAGCTGAGTGCATGTCATCATGCCTCCCTCTGGATTCAAGAGATTGTTATTTTACAAGTAGTGCTTGAGTTGGGGAAAAATAAGTGGAAATAATCCTTAGATTTCTCTCTGGAGATTCAGTTCTGCCACAGGGGCCAAGGCACATTGCTACAGCATTCTTAACCATGCTCAACAATTTCTACTCCTGTCTGGGCCTCTTCTCCCTTACTTTTTCCTACCCTTTCACCTTCTTGCCTTTTCATCGCCGCTCATTTCTATTTTTCTATGACTCAATACCATTTTTATTAGAGCAAGAATGGGGCTTAAAGGGGTGTATATAGAAAAGAGATCTTAATGGTCAAGAAATTGCATATAAGAACTTGCAGGTTGAAAAGTGGGATAAGAGCCAAAACCAAAGGGAAGTTTCCTTTTGGTGACAAACTGAATCAGAATTAATTGGTAGAGCAAAGAGATTAAATAAATATGTTCTTTTTAGGAAGCAATGGTGTTGGGGCTAGGGAGAGGGAAGGATCAGATAACCAGTAAGCAAGTCCCAAGACTTGGAATATAGGCAGGAAGCTAATAAAAAAGTACTTTATTTCTCCTTCCTGCCTCCTGTCTCCTTGAAACCTAAGCATAAGCCAGGGATTTCAGTGCCTTAGAGAAAGGACTGAGGGGGGAGACCAGTTTGTAAGTGGTTGTAATAGTCCTGGGGTAGATGATGGTGGCTGCAATCATTGTGGAAATAAGTGATCAGATTCTGCATATACTTTTAAAGAAAAGGAAGAAATTTCAGAAAATTATACCAAAAAAAGTAGAAAAGAAACGTAAACCATATAAATGAACTTGACCTGAACTGAGAGGATACAACATAGGCAGGGACTGTGGGAAATAGGGAGCAGTTCGGGAATGCAGTTTGTGCCCCCATAAATTGAGCCTATCAGGAGGAGACTTTTGATTTTCATTAGCATTTAGAGGAAAAGTCTAAACTACTGATAATAATAACAATCACGAACACTGCTGAACTGTTCAAACCACCAAATTGAGTGAGAATACTTAGAAAGGATAATTTGATTAAAACAGATAAAAATCCTACAGACTGAGAATCTGGCTGAGTCGGCACTAGGAGATGAGAAATGACAGGACAGTAAAGAAGGACTGAGATGGAATAGACACCAGGAAAACTAAAGTCCTGGGGTCTCCCTGGTGGCGCAGCGGGTTGAGCGCCACACTGTGAAGCATCCACTGCACAGCAGCATGAGTTTGATCCCTGGCCTAGGAGGGTACCTATGTGGTGCAGCAGACCTCTCCTGCCACTCCCATCAGCAGTGTGTTTCAGTTGATCTGCCTGTTCTGCTACCTGCTCTGTTTGGTGAATCCTCTCACCTCCTGCAACTCTGGCCTGTACCCCAGCTCTTGTATGCATAAATAAATAAATCTTTTAAAAGGAAAACTAAAGTCATTGTTTTAATTATGTTTGGTTAGCAATTAAAGTTTATCAACTGAGTATTATTTCATTATGTATGTGCTTTAGTTTTTTGCATCTCTAAAATATGACATCTCTCATAACAAAGTATACATACATATATGAGTATGTGTGTGTTCTAGCTAAACTGACATTAAATAATATAAATATGTAGTAAATACATTTAAATTTACTATGTCATCAATAGAAACATTATGAAAATAATCTCAACGTTAATTATTCATGGTTGGCTACATTAATTATATCCTTTATTTTTATTTATTTGTTTGTTTACAGATTTTGTTTATTTATGCATACAAGAGCTGGGGTACAGACCAGAGGCAAGGGGTGAAAGGATTCACCAGAGACAGAGCGGGGGAGTAAAACAGGCAGATTGAAATACACTGCTGAGGGTAACAACCGGTAGCCAGCGAGGCAGGAGAGGTCTGTTGTGCCATGTAGGTCCACTCCCTGGCCAGGGATTGAACTCACACTGCAGTGGCTGCAGAAGTTCCACCGTGTGGGGCTCAATCCCTTGCACCACCAGGGAGGCTCTATTGTTTATTTTAGATGACTATTTTGTCTTTTGGTTTTGTTTGATTAATAGTTGACTCAAGTGTTTGGACTGACTTTAAATTTCTGACTACTATAAAATAGAGTTAAGCTGTATACATTTTATCTCAGTAATTAAATTATACTCCTAACTTTCCATTTAAAAAGCTGTAATTATTAAAATATATGACATGTTTAAAGAGTAAGGCATTGAATAGGTAGATGAAATTTATGTATACTTAAAATTATTTTGTGGGTGGTGATATTTTTCCTCCATATTGTACTGTTTCATCCTGGACACCAACATTGACTTTTATTGTGGAAAATGAATCTTTCAGCCTTACTAGGCAAGAAGCTCATCATTAAAAGTCTTCATTGGAAGTACCAATGCCTGTTACCTAACTCTGCTCTGCAGGACTGACTTGGGAACAGGGGCAAGAATTACTGTTATGCCTCATGATGGTGGCTCAAGAATGTGTATGGGGAGGGGAGAAAAGAACAGAGGGAGTTTATTGTGAGGAAAATGATGAAAGGATGATGAAAAATTTTAGGGGAAGCAACACTCATAATGAGAAGGGAACAGAAGTAATTGCTAGATATAAAGATTGACTGGAAAAATGTCCTTTTACAAGACTACAAAACTTAGAATATTTAAGGATAAGGAACTTCAAAATGATTTAAAGTAGAAATAAGGGACTTCTGTCAGTCATTATGGGACATGATCAAGGGTTTAGATAAGACCTTACAGTCAATACAATGAGAAGATGTGTCTCTAAAAATTCTCAGTTGTTCACCTGCATCAGGATTCCCTGATGTGCTTGTTATAAATGCTACAGCCAACTGATTCAGGGTCTCTTGGTGTTGCTAAGGAATATGCATTGTAAAATAAACACCCAGTCTCTGCTATCTCTTCAAATGAATCTTATACCTGCTAAAATTTGAGTGTTGCTGAACTAGGGTACATATGAGGAGAAATAAATCTTGAAAATGTATGTATTAGAGCCAAGTGGAGAGGAGGCTTGAGGAAATTTGCAGGTTGAAGAATATACAGAACAAAACAATGAAAGTAGATAATTCATGGTAATAAAATAATAGTGAATTGCCAGGAAGTATGCCCTGGGGAAGAAGAAAGACAACCATGACAGGAATCAAAAGAATGCTTGGTAGGGAGTATAGGGAGACCTACTTGACAGTCTCAAGAAGCAGACAGTTATGTGAAGGGGAAGATGGAAGACCACAGCCCTGTGAGCTACAGATTTCCAAGAGCTAAGTGGTGTAAGACTGTCAGTACCCATAACATGACACCAAAACCCAAAATGACAGAAGAGATCAGTGGAAACAGATCAGAGAGCAGCTAAGCAGGTGTTTCCTGTATGTTGGGTCTGTAGTAAGTCCCCTTTTCAGCTCTCATAGGTGCTGGGCATCAAAAGTCATCTCCACCTGTGACACTTCAATATCTATAATTATGTTCTTTGCACAAATAACAAGCAGTTGTTTGATTGACTAACACCCTTGTGGATCAAACTTTATGTCCAGTCTGAGTACAGAGGAGGTGAGGGGGCCATTAGTTCATGACTTTTTTGTGAATGCTTTAGTACACTCTACCATGAGATCAGAAGAGCAGTAAAAGACACTGATAATTGACTAGGACTATTGTTTTCTTTCTCCTCCTTGCCATTGCGGTTGTCTTCTTTAGTACTGAAATATATATAATAAGTAGTTAAGGACTGTTTTAACCTCCTGTTTGTGATGTTTAAAGTCTCCAAGTACAAAATTGAGAGCAAATTCTCCTGAGTGTCTCAGACTAACAATGTGTTTCTTAGCCTTCACAACCATGTACCCCCGTGGACTTCTCATCCAATCTTTTGAATAGTCCCAGCAACCAATACATGTCATTATTGTGCAAAGAAACAAAGAAAGGAGTAACAAGGGACTATCCATTATATGTTGCAAAAGAAATATTTTCTCCCTGAAGACACTCCAAACTTTCCCCTGAAAATCTGTAGTATAAAGGGAAAGGGAGAGTGGGGCATATATTAGTTCTAATGTTTCAAAGTAAGAAATAGGATTATAAAGATATTAATACTTAGTTGATATAGACAATGTTCAACATTAAACATTCAACACAGACTGCGAGGTATGATGAAAAATGCCTTGAAAGTCAAATGGATGGTGATATAAGCTAATGTGGCCCTAACCTGATGTCTCCCTTCTTTCTTTATGACCTGCATTTTGAAATTCTTCTCCTTTTCCTGTAGGAAAGTCTCCTTTGTCTTTCCTAATGAGACTGTCCAAAGATCCCTTCACTCATGAATCTTTATCCTTGTACATGCATGAGCAATTCTAAATGATGATAAAAATCAATGATCCTTTAATTAGTAATCAATTTTAGAGCTTTTTACTTGAATAAAAATCCACAAGAATTTTGGTAAAAAGAATGGTAATAAAATAACCTAACGTGTTTTTAACGCAATGTATATTCTTTTTCTATCTAATAGAATTTTCCATGTGGTACCACCATTAATTTATTTACTTTCCATGTCTGTCATTAAAATGTATTCCCCCTTGTCCCAAATATCATAAGAGAATAAAGAGGCTAGAGTTAGCAAATACTTGCTCTATGTCAGTCACTATTTTATTGAATTTTATTGAATTGACCTTTACATGAATAATCATGGTTATCACCCATCTCTTAGAATTGTTTGCCTAATTACTCCCCTTTCCCGATGAGCGACTAAAGACTACCCAAGATTACCCAGGTAGTAAGGGACAGAGTGAAAATTTACAAATAGATCAGTTTGAATATAAGCGTCATACTTTTCCCTTTATATTATGTAACTCCAAGTTCACTATTAAGTTATATTACTTTATTTTCAATACTAATATTTGGTGTACATAATCATAAAGAGTCTTCCTAGTGGCTGAGTATGGACTGGATTTATTTTACCTAGTCTTAAAACAGGTCTTGGGATTTTACTTAACAAACTTTTATAATATTGTGGGGAAAAAAATCTCAATATAATTATTCAATAGGAAGCAATCTTTAGCATTCTGGTCTTAAGGGGTGCACATACTTTCTGCTTTTGGTGTGACTTGTCTTTATCTTTCTTGTTGCAGTACTGGATATCAGTTTATTTACTATTCACCTGAAAACACAGCCAAAGCAAAAGAAGTTCTCAGCAACATCAATCAGCTACAACCTCTGGTAGCAACCCATGCAGACCTCCTACTTAATTCTGCAAGCCAGCATTCTCCAGACAGCTTGAAGAATTCTTTAAAGATGCTTTCAGAAAAAGTAAGATCCAAACCATCATGACTATGGTGGGGGAAACGAAATACCCAAATCCCCACTAGTGTTGCTCTCTGCATACATTGCTTTTCATAGGATCTGGAAATGTAAAATAGACTAGGTTAAAAAGTGAGCTTCCAAGTATTGCCACGGATCAAAATGAATTGACCTCATTCTCTTTTCAGATCTTACTGAGGTTTGGTTTGGGTTTTTTTTTTTTTCTTTCCTAGTAGGAAATGAAACCTGTTATTGGTTGAGATATATTTTCTCTTTTACTTGACATAGGTCATTTTCTCTGGTTCATGGTCTTATTAAATGAATAAATTAGGTTTTGAAAATTATTTTCTTCTAGTGATCACCTAGTTTTCATGAAGAAAGTTAGACACTTGAACAGGAATGCCCCTTCTCTGGAAAACAGTGTTGTGTGGGTTCCTCTTAGTGTCATGGGCTATAATTCCGCTGCCTAATTTTGCTTTCTACCTTACCTTCTGGGAGAGGTGGTAATATTTCTAAAAGCATTAGTTGTTGTTTGAAATGCTATGGATCCTAAGCCTTATTACTTAAAAAGGTGAGTGGTGCCTGTATGTGAAAGAGGAAAGGTGCTCTGTCATGGGGTTACCCTCCACATCACCTCCACGACTAACTGGGGTCACTGAACAATAGAGAGGAAACGACCAAAATTCATCAACTCGATTGTAAATGTAAAAGCAGGCATCCTAGCATCCAATTCCAATATTCTGTTCTTCCATCTCTGCATTCTGAGGGCATTTTGCAATTTATTGTGAGATACTTCCAGTAAATATGCCCTTGAAGAAACATCAAAGGATCCTTCCCTCCCCCAATTCCATGAAATGAGCAGTATTATGTCTAACATTTAATCTTCTGAATCCTATGGAGATAGGTCATGTTAATATGACCATTTTACACAGTAGAGGAAACTGAGGTACAGATACATCTATATAATGCACCTAAAATCACATATCCTGTGAACAGAGCTCCAGAAACTGTGAGTTTAACCATTGTATTATATTGTCGAATGTTCCATAAGAACTATGAAAACACCATATGCACGAGGCAAGTCCTCATTTAGTGTTGTCAGTAGGTTCTTAGAAATTTCAAGTCTAAATGAAACATAGTGAAACCAATGTTGTCATGGACTGGTTGATAGAAATAGGAGTTGAATTCCTAGGCCATATTTATGGTCACAAATGCATAAATAAACTTTCAATGAAGACCCAAAGCACTTCCAGTATTTAGCAATCATTTGTATTCATTCATTTATTTTCCACCCACTTCTGTCAGCTCAGAGTCTCAGATGTGCCATTGCAATGGAATGCTTCACTGTTTTCTAACAGAATGTCATTCTGGATATAGGACCTTCATGATCTAGAAAAATTTCAAGGTGTCATATAAATGTTAAGTATCAAGATTAAGTAAAAAAATTTAGTTACTACCGATTTTCAGTCTTTTTCTGTATAAGAGTCAGCTGGCCAACCTAAATTTTATGTTGTGAACCTAGAGAATCTCCTGCATTATCACCCATGTCTTCGCTGATAAGTAAACTCAAGTAAGTTTTACATAAATGAAGAGGAATTTCTGTGTGTGTGGATGTGGCAGGAAGGAAATGATGTTGATTATAAGCACCATAGAAGATTTCACTGGATATTCAGCAACACAGTAATTATGTATGTTATGGGGACTGGAGCTGCAGTAGCAGGGACTCAAGGACGGCAAGCTGTTTTGCTCTAAAAATAAATCAAAAGAATTTATTGAAACTATTAACATAGAAATAGTTTAGTTAAGCTGAGTGGAAGTAAAGTCACATTTTTAATATTTAAATTCACATTGATGGATATAGCCAGATGACATTAAAAATTATGTAATGTTTCCACATTTTGCCACAACTATGCTGACTGGCCTGAAGACTGAGTAGCCCATTTTTTCATCAGTATTTTTAAATCTTCCATTCTTATTTTAATACTTCATTGTGACCATCAACAATTCTTTCTGTTCTTTTCAACACAAATTTGCCTTTTCATTTTTAATTTCTAATTTATTGTCTAATATTTTCTAACCTTTTATTCTTTTGTATTTTTTCACATTTCTTGTCAACTTCTCAGCAAAGACTCTTCACTACGACTTATGGATTTATGTTTTATTATTCTTGGAGTAAATAAACTCAGACAAACACCATTCTTACAGACAGATGTGTAGTTTTAAAAGATGTGTTCTTTCTGAAAGTTTTGCGAGCATGAAAACAATGTAGGAGAATAATAGACCTTATTCACAATTGTGTGATATCTGAAGAGATAAGTTAATTTGCTCAGAAAAATAAATGCATATTAAGAATTCACAATGCACTGTCTCCTTACATCGCTGAAAAAAGAATAAAGACAATAAATCCAAAAGTGTTTACAATTTTCAGTAAAGTTTCTCAGTGAAGGTCGTAACACAGCAGTTTTGGACAAGACCAATTATGAGAACTACAAATGTTCAAACACTTGGGCAACTGGTATTAGGAAAGAAAGGGGAGAAGGACAGAAACCTGTAGGTTGATGGTGGCTAGTGGGTCCTGTGAAGTAAATGGAAAAGCTGCTGAACTTGTTACAAACATGAGCTCTGTTCCAACCGGGTTACCAATAAACAGACTGCCTTAGGACAGGTCACTGCTTCTTAGCTTCTGGATCTGGTTTATGAGGAGGTCCATTGCAAGGTTCCTTCCAGCTCTAGAATTTACTGATCAATTGCAAAGACATAACTATGTACACATGTCTAATAGTCATACTAGATGTTCATTCTACATGTTGTTTACCTGGTTTTCTTGAATTGCTGATGCCCACAATAGGGAGATTTAGAGGCAATTTCATCACCACGAGGGGAGATGTGGCACTGTGGGCTGCCCAGTGGAGTGTAGGCATGATTATCATGAGTTACAGCCAGGGTGAGGTCAGTATTATATCCAAGAGTGACTGGTCAAATGGTGATGTTAGATCAGCTTTTATTCAAAATAGTGCTATGAATTAAAGGGCACTCGCTTAACAGATTTCAAAATAGAAATAGATTAGCAATATGGGTCAATGCTTGAATTACTTCCCATTGTCTGAACAGATTGTCAGGCTGTGTGCATGTCAAGTATACTATAATACAGAAAAGCAATTACTGCACTCCCCAGTAGATTACAGGGTGAAGCTATTAAACATTTTATCAGAAAAATGCAAAGAATAGCTGTAAAGTTCTTGATGGTTGGGAGCCGCCATTACTTGCGGACTCAGTAGGAATTTACCACCAGCTGGTAAAATCTACCAGGGCAAGTTCCATGGTCACCTCATTAACACGGAACATTACTGCAATCATTCGGTGGAGGAGATGCTTCTGGGGGCAATGATAAGGCACAAAAGCCAAATGTTGTCATTGATGACACAGACTGCCTGTGGCACCTCTACTGTTAAATCTGCCATGATTCTATAAAGAAAACAAAGGTCATCTGGCTCTATTTTTGGAAAAAGATTTCTTTCTTTAGCCTTTAAATGAGGATCAAGGAAAGGAATAAGAACAATATTAATAATAACAATAACAGCAATAAAGACACAGAAACCAAAAATGAGGAGTCAAGGACAGACTGGGGACACCTGGTGGGGAGGGGAGGGGGAGGGTTGAGGGAAGATGGGAGCACGAGGGACTGAGGTGATGGTACACTAGTGAGATGGTGATGGGGAATACATGGGGATTACAATTGATGGCAAGTATATGTAAATTTTAAAATATTTTAATAAAAAAAAGAATATAGTTATTAAGTTAAGCAAAAAAAAATCCATTCAAAATGTGCAATATACATAGTCTGATCATGTCTTCCTTAAAGGTGTATTTGGGATGGCTTGAAAAGCAGAGCAGGTGGATGTTGTTCAAATGATTATCCCCAGTGAAATTTATCTCCAAAGAGAGGATTTGGAACTCACCGAGAGGGGCCCGAGGAGACAGATGGTATTATAGCGAACGTGCAACCTCGGCAGTAACGTTTAGAACAGGAGAGCTCAAGGCCTTGGCAACAGCCCCAAACTGAACTATTTTCCAATGATTGGTCTGAATCATTTTCTCTCTCTGGTGCCTGTTCTTTCTCCATCCTCCACACCACTCAAGTGCCAACAAATCTGCAGTTGACCTTTTCGTAGCTCTATGCTGGGTGTTTCTAACCCTCATCAATTTCTTTCCAGACAGAGCTTTTTGTCCATGCCTTCAAGGATCAGCTGGTCAGAAGCGCCCTTTTAGCACTTTACACTGCTAGACCCGGAGGAGTCTTTCAGAAACCACCCTCTCCTGAGAACAGCACAGAGGAGGGCAGTCCCCAGGACGCACCCCCGCCGGTGAGAAGGCAGGACTCCATACCACACCACTCGGACTATGATGAGGAAGAGTGGGTAAGAATCTTCTGCTTGGCTTGCCTCCCAGGGTGTAGTGGGAAACAAAGCGAGAATGATGAGCCATACCTGCTTTCTGTCGCTACTGAAAAGCAGCCATAATACAGATTGTGATAGGTGAAAATTTTCCTTAGAGACGCATTATAAATGGAAGTTTTACTGCTGATCACATTTAGCTGACACAATAATTTACTTGCTCTGTGCATACATGTTATATAGATGTATATATGTGTATATATTTAATAGAGCATCAAAAATACGTCATCAAAGCAAAGATGCCCAAATTGCAAAACTTTATAATAATACTTATTTGTTGCCAAGATAATAAACTGATAAAAATGTTTCTTAAAAAGAAAAGCTAAAAGTCATGAGATCATGACACTGATTCAGAAAGTATTTTCATCATGGTACTCCCCTGTTTCAGTTGGCCATACTTTGAAAAGGTTTAGCATTTCAATGGCAGGCCACAAAATACCTCTTAAATCACTCTTATGCATCACTCTGTTATTAAAATGAAGTTATTTTAGGTGCTTTAAATCATCAGGAGGAAGGCCACATAAAAGCACTGATATGGTAACTAGTAAAGGCGAATGAGAATGAACGAAAGAAGTCAGTAGAGGAATGGAGACTCTTGGTCCCCTGAGTAAGACAAAAGGGAGCAAGGATGCTGGGTGATACAGGACTGGGTTGTTCCTGAATCAATACATTTTAATTGTCCCAGCATCTTCCAGAATACATTACACACACACACAGGAGAAAACACCTTCTTATGTCATGAGTTTTACCAGGAAAGTAGTATGCAAGCTGCCTTAGATGTTAAATAGTTAATGATTACTTTTCATGCCATCCTAAGTTTAAAAATGTTTTGGGAGTAAATTATTTGAAAGGCTCATGTCTCTCAAAACCAAATTGCTGTAGGAAGAGCCGTGAAGTGAGGCATTCTTTTTCTTTTGATAAAATGCCTATCAAGGTAAAGAGAGAGTATGATTCCAAGAGGTAAATGCTGAATAAGTATTTGTTGCGGCTGATTAAGATTGTGTTTCTCCCACTGAAGCATTTTCAAAAGAGCAAATCTAATATTTCTTCCTTTTACCTTTACCTTCTTCTTCAATTTATTCACAGCTCCAAGGCGTACACATTTCTTACCTCTCTGAAGTTCTATTTTTCTCAACTGTAAAGTGAAAATAAAAGTATCTGTTTGCCTAACTTTTAAGAGTGGTCATGGGATAAATGATTTACCTGTGTGGTAACGCTCTATTACCTGGAAAGACCTAGATAAAAGCACTGCATCACACATCATCGTTATGTGTATTCTAAGATACATGAATTGCACAGTCCTATTTTAATGGCCAATACTTGACCCCTTGAGAAAAATGGTGAAAGTGGAGCTATCATAAAATGAGGGTTGTGGATTTCAAAGAGTTTGGAGAGATATCAAAAAGAACTTGTATTTCATTTAATTATACATTCCATTAATTATATTAAATCAAGTGAGCATTTGGGACTAGACAGTTTTCATATCCATAGTCTTCACCTTACCGTGGGATGCAAACCCTCCCCCACAACTCACCCTTCTCCTCCTGGTGAAACTTGTCCTTCTTCTTTTCTTCTTTGTTTTCTTTGCTTTAGATAATTTTTGAGACTTTCTGTATCATAGTTGTCCTAATGGGAAAATTAACATTAGATCTATAGGTCCTAGTCGGGCATTGAATAGAAACATCTTAACAAATAATCATAAGCTATTGTGACAAAAGATGGAGTGACAGGTGATGATAGTATGACTTCAACTCAAAATTTCAAATACAGAATCTTCTTATGATGGAACAGAAGAAAGAGCGAGAGGGGCATTTTTTGAAGGAGGCTTATGGTTCATCATTCTGTCCAGTAAGTCCAGTGAATTCCTGTTCTGTTTTGTGTCCTCACTGGGCTGCATGCTGGTGACTCATAGAGGTGCTACCCAGGGCTTTGAACACCACAACCAACTCAGACTCGAGAAAGATAAATGTCAATTACAGTGTAACGCAGCGTTTTACATCGCAACACATGAGTCTCTTGTGGTCAAGGTGGGATTCCAGAAGTTAATATTGAATAAAAGTTAACCTTTCAAGAAAAGGAATGAGGTAGTCTTTTAGACTGTAACTCATTAGCTGACCCATGGTGAAAGTTAGTGTATGTGTGCGTGTTTATTAATTATTTGCCAGTTTTGTTTTAAAGACTCTGAAAATTAAGCATGTTTCCTCCAAAAGCTTTTGGGAAGGCAGAAAGGAAAATGACTGCTAAAGCAAGGTGCTTAGAAGTAGAGAAGAGAGTCAGTTCTAGAGGCCTAAGTTAAAATTAAGTCAAGTCCTAAGTGAAAGTGTGTTCTTTTGCCAAGACGGCAGGGAAGAGAGAGAAATGCATTTGACTTTTGTGAATGGTGGGTGAAGTGGCAAGATGGCTCTTTTTTGTTTGTTTGTTTGTTTTGTTTAGGACATTCCAGTTCTGTTGAGACATAATTGGCTTAGAACTCTATATTAATTTAAGGCATACAACATAGGAGTGATATATGTAAACACTGGGAAATGATTACCACAAATAATTTAGTTAACCATGTATCATCACATAGAGTTATAATTTTATTTTGTTGTGGTGAGAACTTGCAAGTTCTACTCTGTTAACAGCTTTCAAATACACAGTTCAGCACTGCTTGTGATAGAAGCATACTATACGTGACATACCACAATTATTTATGACGTAACTACAAGTTTATACCCACAGACCACCTTCACCCATTTTCCCTACTCCCGACCTCCCAACTTCCATAACCACCAATTTTCTCTGTTTCTATAAATTTTGTGTTTTTTTAAGAGTCCACATGAGTGAGATCATATAGTGTTTCTTTTTGTTTGACTCATTCCCCATAGCATAAAGCCCTCGAGGTTCATTCCTGTTGCTGAAATGGCAGGATTTTCTTCTGCTTTATACCTAGCAATATTCATTACAGAGCTAGCTAGCTAGATACATGGATAGAGGGATAGGTAGATAGATGGTTGTTAGACTGATAGATGATAGATGATAGGTAGATGATTGATAGATGGCAGATAGATAGACATCTCACATTTTCTTTATTCTTCTGTTAATGGATGCTTAGGGTTTTAGGATGTTTCTGTGTTGTGACTATTGTAAATAAAAAGGCTTCCAGGAACATAGGGGTAAAAATAACTCTTTAAACTAATTTATTTTCCTTCATATAGATCCTCAAAAAATTCCTGGACCATATGGTAGTTTTATTTTTAATCATTTGAGCCACCTCCACACTGTGGTTCATAGCGGCTGCCCCAATTTACCTTCCCACCAACAGTGCACCAGGGTTTCTTTTTCTCCAAATCCTCATCAGCATGTGATTCTAGCTTTCTGATGACAGCCATTGTAACAGGTGCAAGACGCTACCAAACTCTGGTTTGGGTTGTGTTTCTCTAGAGATTACTGGTGTTGGGCACCATTTCATGGACTTGTTTGCCATTTTTTTTGAAAAATGTCAACTCAGTTCCTCTGCAAATCTTAAAATTTGTTTTGTTTTTTTTTTTGACATTGAGTTAACATTATGGTAATTTTAACCTGGATTTTTTTCCTTAACATTCAGGTGGGGAGGGTAACCTGAGGAGACTGGTGAAAATTTCAAATTGGTGCCAAAGAAAATGGGGGGAGGAGCTTAGGACAAACACTGGAAACTTTAGGAAGAATTGCAGTGCTTACAAGGGACCAGTCCATGTTGCAGGGGCATGCATGTGGCTTTTGGCTCGCCCATGGCCATCCCCCTGGGAATATTTTGTTCTCTTGCCTCTGGGGAAAGTCCTACTGATTTTGCTTCCATCTTATGTAGCCTGTTCTTAGTTTCTCATCGTTTGTGGTTTTCTTCAAAGGCAAAAAATGGAGGATGATAATGAAGATCTTCCTCTCCTTTTATATACCTTCTGAATTTTCTCCAGAACTATTTCTAGAAAACATAGAAATATTTTGTCTAAATTTGCCATAATTAGAAGGAAAATCTCCTACTTATTAAATTTATTTCTAACTTTCCTCCTCATAAATACTCTGTTTGCAAAGAGTAGCCAAGCTTGATTGTTATAGAACATTCTTACTGATTTCTCCTTAGCCATCACTTTCTATTAAAGAAGGGAAAAGCCTTCACCAGGAGATGGAAATCCCATATTTAAAAAAAAGAAAAGTCGTTCACTGAAATCAAGGCAATTTAACATTATTTTAAAAGCCTTATCTAACTTTATAAAGTTGAGTAAATCCAAAGAAAATGTAGCTAATTGAAAAATGCCTTTAGAGACATGCCACTAAATGAATTGGAAATACAACTTTATGCCACTTTTCTTAGTTAATTAGGCGATAGAAAAGTTCTAACACTGATTGCAAGTCTAGCCAACTTCCTGAAATAATTCAATGTTATCAAGTAACTTAATTAAGCCTCTGTCATATCATATGAAAATATTCTCTGATCACTTAGTTTGTTTTTGGTTTGTAGATAAGATGATAAGGGCTCCATTTGAGAAAAAAAAATCTGTTTGTTTGACTTAACTTCTGGTAGTGGCTGTATTTTACTAGTTATCTAACTTGAACAGCTATACTTAATTTCTTTTAATAAATATTTAGAAAGTAAATACATGCTAGTAAATTATTCTTGAATTCTACTCTGCTGATACTTGTAACGACTTTTTTCTTCTAGAGGTCAGGAGAGATAAACCCTATTAATTTTAAATTAGCAGGAGGCTGTATTTCTCTTTTCAACTTTATTGTCAGAAGTGGTGACGTGAATCTGGGTAATAATTATGTAGTTAATATGGAAGAGAATGAAAGTGAAATGATCAGGGCCCAAAAAGAACATTGGCTATTGGCTGAATTTTGCTTATTAAATGATTGAGTTCTTTAAAGGTTTATTTTCCTGAAAATTTATTACACAATTAAACCCCAAAGGCATATTGGGACTTCATGATAATCTGCACAACAAAATAGTCTAATAAAGCTTCTTCATCTTTAGGCTGGTAAAGATGACATATTGCCTATTTTCTTTACATCCTTAGAACAGATGCTTCCAGCAGCTGGCATTCCAGGATTAGTTTGTCCAAAATATGAAAGCATGTCATCCAAGCAGAGCATTAAATTGACCCATTTTTGTGTCTTCCAGTAATTATACAATTCTTTAGAACACTGTGATTTAACTTCAACGTTACTACACTGGTGGATTTGGAGCTAAATCTGACTAACCATGTTTTAAAAATATAAAGAAGAAAGAAGATAAACTTCTGATCCCTTATTTTCTGAGCCACCCCAGCCAAGTTCAGAACTAGAATCATTCTTATGGATTTAACCCTAATCCAAGCCCATTTTAGTTGAACTGCATTTTCATATCAGGTAAATTACTCAGTTCCCTTCCTCATGTGATAAATTTAAATCAAATTTTAAATTATAGTTTGCATTCTTAGACTAGCTAAACAGTTGTTCTACCTTATTATGGCAAATGTGTTTATCCCACATAAACACGAAGGTAACCCACATTAATCCACATATTTCAATAATTTTATAGATTATGGAAATAGTGACATAAATTCATAGAAACACTTGTGTCGGACATTCTTCCAATAAAGTCCACACATAATCTGAAAAAAGTGTAGTGTATTTGTACCTCAAAATAGTCTTAATCAGCATTTAAAAATAATATTAATTAAAAGGTAATTTGAATTTTAAAAAAGCAGGAAAAAATGTTCCCAAGGATTGCATTTTGGGATAACATTAACATGAACCTTCTGCTATGTTATCTACCAACTTCTCACAGTTCATTTTGCACTACACCTTTCTCTGATGACATCTAGAATGAATATTAATGCTTGCTCTTGACAAGCGTATTGACAGAACTATTTATATTGCCATAATTGGTCGCAGTGAGCAGAGAGAGTTGCAAAATATTACTAACTGTTGAGCACAAAACATATTTAGTCAGATATCTCCACAGGCAATCTGTAGTGATCTGTATTCTCGACTCCTCTGCAGCGTCTGTCTCCATCTTAGACCTAATCTCTAGGGAAAACAGTTCAGGCTGTGCATAACTCAGAGGTGTCTATGCAAATTGATATTCAAAAGAAAGTCTATTCAGTTCTCTGACTGGCTAGAATTATGCTATGTGAAACCATAGACCTGATCTTAATAGGACAGAAATAAATCATTCTCTTTCTCATTTTAAAATGAATGAATAATGAATTCTTACAGATGACTAGATTCTAACCTAAGATTTAATTCTTCTAAAGCAACACCTTATAGCTTAGTATCTAAATGAGTAATATTTCCACTAAAATATGACCATTTATTTCCATTTTATGTTTATATATATATATGGATAGCTAGATATTAGACAGACACACACACGTGCACACACACAAGCATTCAACTCCAAAACACTTTATATAATAGAACATCATTCTTGCATCATAGGGACATAAATCCTCATGAGCACTGCATTTTAACCAGTTTGTTGATATGTTTCACGCATGTGCATGAACTTTAAAGTTCCTAAAGGGCAGAGACAATGTCATATTCACCGTTGAACCCCACAGCTAGAAAAAGCGCTGCAAATACAAGCTACTCAACTCTCATTTGTAGAATCAATTAATGACTTTGCTATTCATCCTCAAATTGTCATCCTTGTTCTTTTGCAACGTGGAATATTTAAATTTAACGTAACTTTGCTCAGTGTACAGTACTTCACCCTCCCTCTAGAATTCATGAATTTTTCTGAGGATTTTGACTCTTCCTTCCTTTCCAAAATGCCCAGTAAGAACCCTCTTACCTCAGTGGTATTTCCCAGTTTCTTGCCCAGTTCTCATGGGTTTAATTTGCAGTCCCCTGATGATTAGTGAAGTTGAACATCTTGTCATACCTCTTGGCCACCTGTATGTCTTCTTTGAAATAAAGGTTTTTTTCAGATCAGTTTTAAAGGGATTTTGCTGTTGTTGCTGTTGTAGAGTTGTATGAGTTCTTAGATATTTTTGGTATGAGACTTGATCATATAAATGATTCGCAAGTATGCTGTTTAGTAGGTTTGCCTTTTATTTTGTGGACGATTTCCTTTGCTTTCCTTTCTAGTCTGATATGTCCATTTGTTTATTTTTGATTTTGTTGGCTTTGCTTTTCAATTCGGATTAAAAAAATCATCACCAAGACCAATGTCAGTTTTATAGTTTCTAGCAGTTTTATAGTTTTAGGTCTTGTGTTCAAGTATTTGATTCATTTTCAGACCATTTGTATGGGGTGAGGTACTGGTTTTGTTTTATTCTTTCTGCACGTGACTGTCTAGTTTTCCCAATACCATTTATTGAAGAGGTTTTCCCTTCCCCATTGCGTGTTTGGTTGTGCTAATCTTATAACAATGAGCAGATATTGAAAACATCCCCTCTCGCCATCAGAAAGTATAGGCAAAGACAGGGAAGCTTAGGTTAGTTGTCTTTGGTATGGCATCTGAATGTTATGTCATGTGTTTTCTTGATGCATGGAAACATTCCTGAACTTCTCCTGTCTATTTCACCCAGGAGAAATGTGCTCTGAATGCTTATTTGATATTAAAGTCCATACAAGGTGATTAAGCAAAGTTCATGACTGTCCATTAAAATGCACAAATGTTCTATTAAAGAAAAGAAATCCCAAATGGGATCTTTACGTGCATGCATATTCATGAAATCCTGCCAACTTCTACATTTTCCCACATGCAGTTAATGCTTTCACCTTCAGTCCCCTGTTTTATCACACCTCACACAGTGTTTTATACAGACTGGCTCAATATCTTTTCAGAGTTATTGTAGGGATAAGTGAGTGATGGATTTGCTGAATCAACAGTTCATCCTCAACTGTATTCAGCATTTTTAGCAGATTGTTTTGTTTCTACAAATGTAATGGTGATTTTCTTGTAGTTTTATATTGGAAGCTATAATCTCCCTTGGATACTTTTTCTAACTCTTACAATGCCTGGTTCAATGTCAGAAATGTTGAGATGCTTGTTTATAATGAATATGCAAACTTACATATACACACATTAGGAATATATAACTACATTCAAATCAAAACCCTTAAACTTTAATACATTCAGATATGAATAGTGAGACATTATTTGTTATGCAGAAATCTTTGGATGCCCCAATTAACTGATTTTTATTTATTTATGATGAAATACCATTATATCATATATTTCAACAAGTTCTGTAAAGGCCCAGTGGTATTTGAAATGAAAAGTTTTCATTTACCAGGAGATTTTTCCACTTTTTATTAAACAAATACTTATTATTTTCACCAAAATGAAATTTTTAGCCTTATGTTGCCACATTTATTAGGGTGAACTCAGCTCTTCAGTGTGACTTTAGTTCTGACTTTAATTTGAAGACACACCAACTTTCTTAAGTCACTTCTTGATTTCCTCTTACTCATAAAAATCAGTTTATTATAACAACAATGTTATAGGTATCTGGGAAAAAAATTAACTATAAAATATGAATCCTGGCCTCAATTCCCATATCATATAATTTAAACGAATGGCCAGCCAATACCCTAAAACAGAGATTTTAGAAGACATTTCCTGAATGAAGGTGGTTGTGTGAAAACACATTAAAAATGCCCAAAAAAGACTCATATATACATGTCAATTCTCAGTATGATGCCCCTGAAATTTATATAGTGTTATAATACAGTGTTACTTCAACAATGGAACATAAAAATAGTGAATAAGTGATTTAGAGAAAAGTTATATGAAGATTGGAGAAAATGAAAAAAATCATCTCTTCCTTCTTCTACTTGTTCATTCTCTTATGTCTCTATTGCCTGATGAGTACTAGGACCAGAGAATAAAAGCATAGAGAAGTAAAAGTCATATCCTACATAAAACCCATGATCTATTAGCAAAAAGAAAAGTTAAGCAGAAAGAGGGTGGCATGAACAATTCCTGGAGACAGGGGGACTTCAAAGGTTGAGCATCTGGATGGATGGGAAATGGGGAGGAAAGCATTGTAAGCATTAAAAAGCAGCATGAGTTGAGACAGAAATATTAGTTCCCTAAGATTCTCTTCATAACTGTGATGTGCAGCACCTAGCTGGCATGAAGCTGACGCCCAGAAAATATATGTTGAGCTAATTAGCAGGATGTTTTTAGGACAGCAAGAAGATTGACCGGGATGGATTTTTCACTTTATAGATTAACGACAAATAAGAATTTTTAAGTTCTAGGCTGAGAGCGTGAACATTTGGTGTGGAACGGAGCCTGTTTGGATAGGAGGAATGATGGCATTGGTCGATGAAGATGAATGGGTATCCCAATGTGGAACGGATTGCATGACAGCTAGTGATAAGAGTCTGGGCAAGCGCCAAACCAGAGCAATATGGAGAGGCCAGCAATGGAGAAACAGTTACCAGTTACCTAAATCCACTGTGTGACCAGGGACTGAGTCTCAGAGTAAGGCCAATATTGTGGTTTTTGGGGAATGGAGGTCAGAGACCCTCCAATGAGTGAGCAGGAGACATCACGCAGGAGTGTTGATAGGAAGTGGAGGTTAGGGGATCTTGCATATGTCTGATGGATGCTGCATCTAGCTGTTTTCAGTGGACCTTAGGGATGTATTGCGGTGCCTGGGTCTCCCTGTGCCATGGAGAATTTTAAAGCAATTTCTTCCACTAACCAGTCTGGGTAAAGTCAGGCTTTGAGAGAAGAGCTTTCAAGTTCTTGAAAGCGTAAAGCTTTGTGGTCTTGAGGAACTAGGCCAGAAAATTTTTCTCAATCAGTTCGAGAGTCTTCTTTTTTAAAGATGTGACTAACCTTGTTGATGCCCTGGTTGGTTCTAAATAAAGTCCTTGGATTGGTAATGACCCATGGGGAATTGTGTATGGTGACAGAGAGGTGACCGGGCCACTTTAGATGTCTCTCTCAGTTCTGGTTCAGTCTTGATATTCTTGCTGATCAAAAACTGGACTAAGAAAGTTGATCAGCTAAACATTGCTGACATTTTTTTTTTAAGTTACCTGCTGATCCCAAGCAATCAAAATCCTCTTGCTGTTACCAAGCTCATAACTCTGTGGCCTGCTGAGTAAGCACCAGTGCCCTGGCTTCCTAGCTTGCTTTTCAGGTGTAATGTACCCCTGGCTACTCCATCAAGGTTGTGCATCTACTGCCAGTGGACTTGACCACATGTTAACTTAGGTCCTAACCCAGAAATAAATAAGCTCCAAGATCAGCACCTGGGGCAGAATGGAATAAATCTTGCTGCTAGTTCCCCACTGACTGTGCGCCCTCACTGCCAAGAAAAAGTTTATAACCACTACCTCCAACAAGTTGTAGCATCTGGAGACTCCGTTAAGTTCAGGGACACCAGTTAAGACTGTTCTCCACCAATTTTCCATTACTTCATTAGTGGGAATCATAGCAGGATAATGTCTGCTATTTCCAGGGGGAAAGTCCAGTGACTGGTTTTGATATGTGATTAGTATTTACTTTTATTTCTAACCCTCTCACATGACTGAGCTGCTCACCGGGATCTGGAGCTGCTTGCCCTTTCTGGATGAGGCCCTGGAAGCATGTGTTCAGGGAGCCATGTTCTTATACTTCCGTTGATTTCTCCCCTCTGAGAAATCTTTCCTCCTTACCGGCAAAGTGTGACACAAGCTGTGTGATTTTAACAGGGAAGAAAGTGGAGTAGGTGCTGACCCACTAGCAGTCTAAGCAAAAGAAATTTCCCATGTGGACCGCCCTACTTAAAATTCATCAGAATTAAGAATGAATGTTTGCTAGTTATTTCCCTCTGTGCATACATTTTTCACAGAGATATCATAGTAAGTGGCTTGTTTAGGAGAAAAATTAGATATTCAAGGTCCTCCTTCCAGTATTTTGCTTATTCATTTTTAGCATCTTAGTTCCAAAATAACCACTTATTGTGCACCTCTGTCTCCTACGAATGAATTTATTGTCTCATCTTTCCTTCCTACAATTAATTTCCTGTGTTATATCTGGTCACATGAATGGATTTTGGGGCCTTGATACAGACAATCTGAGGGTGTTGCCCATTTATATCCTTTGACTCTCTAGCCAAGTTTTATATGATATGCTTAACATCAGACTTAAGAGTACATGTGAGGAGTGCGACTTTTTTTCTAGAATCATCTTCTTGTCTAAAATATGCTTCAGGTTCCATGTGACTAAAACCTGATCTTACTCCTTTGCCATGACATACACCTTCACCTACTCCTTCCCAGGCTCCTTCTCCTGATCTTTATCTAGCTCATCTCCAGTGATCTGATAATTTCAGGAAGAGGAATTCTTCCTGTGTACCATTAAGTCTGTGAGAAATCATAGAGGAAGAAGAAAGTCTTTGGAGTCAAATGGAATCTCTAGTCCAATTATACCATTTTAATATTGTATATCAATCAACACCTCTTACCTGAAATCTCCTCTCCAAAAGTTGAGTCAGTAATAATTGACCTTATTTGGTCATTTGTCAAAGATAAATGAGCTATTATGTGTGGACCACTTGGGTATAAACAGCCTTTCCCTCCATCTCTGAATTCATTCTTCTCCTTCAACTTCCTTTGCTACCCCCACACTCTGCCTTTCTTCCAGCTCTTATGCAAGGCAGTGAGGATACAGCTCTCAGATAACTCACATTTGCATTAATGCATTGATTTGCATGGATTGTGTATTTAGCTTTGCACAAGAAACTGCTCAGCTTTCACCTCCCCTCCCCCCTCCCCCCACAAACATCCTCTTAGCTACAATGTCCTTCTGCATTTAAGGACATAAAACTTTTGTCACGTGACCCTTCACTCTGTTGCTGGTCCTGGACGTGAACATGCTTCAGTCTGTTTCTCATACTAATAAAGATTAGTCACTCCTAAGTTACTTTTCCCACCAGTGGAATTCTGTCCTGGGATATCTATGAGGGGTAAAGAATAAAAATAGGCTAAATTAATAAGTATCCTTCTCTTTACCTTACCTTCAGGCTGTTCAGAGGTAAGATTAAGAGCAGTTGATCCATCATACTCTTTGACCTTTGAGAAAATATATACAGACTTAATATCAGCAAAAGGAAGCTAGTTGAAACCGATATAGGAAATAAACCTGGACAATTAGAATAATCCCCCCAACTTGTCCCTCAATAGCAGAGTTAATTCCCAGTATTAGCTAGAGAATTGTTTCATTTTTCAATTAAATAGCCTTAAGGATACAGTTGTTGGTGCTGATTAATGCATATTTGGAAAGGGGGCCATTAAGTTTGTTATTATCGTCTGGAATGTAAGCACCTCACCAAATTCCAGTATGAGTCATTTCAGAACCTCAATTTATTTGCCTTCATCAAGCATTTCCTCCTGAAAGGTAGAAATGAGCTTCTTTAGCTCTTCTCGTTTATGGCTCAGAGGGGCCTGCCGCTCTGATGATGTAATCCATGGATGTAATTATGTGTTACTGTCCCTTATAGGGGAAGTGCTTTTAATTCTTTGAGGGGTGGCCCTGTCTTTACGGGAAAAATTGTTGTGATTAATTGTGATTAATAACATACTTCATGCTCAAGATTACAGGGTAATAAAAAGCAAGCTTGATTCATTTAGGAAAGCCAGGAAGCATAGAATATGATTTTGCCAAATTGTAATAATTTTACCAAACACTTTCTTAGAAGCTATGTCATTACACCCTCTCACTACAGCCTTGTGAGATAGGCAGGCAAAAAAATTCTACATGAACCAGTTATGATTCCCAAAATTAAGTGGTTCTCCTTAATTCTTCTAGCATCTCCTAGTATAGTGGTTCTCCTAGCATTTCACCTAAGTGAATCTCAAACTTGCCTTTTCTAACTGTGAATGTGATGCTTTTCTATGCATCCTATTCACTCGGGAAGCTACAGCAGGCATCTGTATATGCTCATAGTGGTTTTAATGTGGTTTAATTATTTAGCTAGCTTAGTTTTTACAAGACAACTATAAAATCATCTAAATTCAACTTTAGCTCTTTCTTCCACGATTTTTCCTACCCATTATTAGTTTATATATTTATAAACTAGCAAAATTAACTTCCGAAAAAATATATTTAGGGAAAGATTGATAAGTCACTTAAAGAAGTACTACAATTGAATATGATCTTTGTACCAAGTACTACTTGAGTTCTTGAAAACATCTACTGAGAGATTGCTTTCTGGCAAGAAGCAAAGGAACCACTATAAATTGGCTTGGTTCTTATATGATGGTGCATTAGTCAGGATTCTCCAGAGAAATAGAGCAAGTAGGATATATATCTCTGTGTGTGTGTGTGTATGAAGACATTATATGAAGATACATATATGATGAAGACATTTATTACCAAAAATTAGCTCATGATTTTAGAGGCTGAGATGCCCCACCACCTGCCAGCTGGAGACCTAGGAAGATGATGGTGATGTCATCCTAGATGTTAGGGGAGCCCATGCCTGTAGTACCCAGTCTAGGTCTTTAAATTTAAATCCAGGAACACTGAGGGCAGAAGACCAATATCCCAGTTCAATCAGTCAAGAAAGGTCAACATTTTCCTTCCACTAACTCTTTGCTCCACTCAGGTCCTCAGTGGATGAGATAATGCCCTTCTACCTTGGGGAGGGCAAATGGCTTTACTGAGCCCACTGAGTCATTTCACAGACACACCAGAAATGATGTTCTCATCACCCTGAGATCCAGTCTGGTTAACACATGAAATTAGAAAGCAGAGATGGGGAGTGACAACTTCTAGAAGTTGTCAGACTTAGTGTGATTAAAAGCACCTGGGAGCACGTGAAGATTTCAGTTTAGACTGACTTCTGCTGGGTGAGCTGCAGTGGGTGAGACCCAAGGATCCACATTTTAATTCTGGAGCCCACACTGTAAGAACTTGTAGCACTTATTGTAGTCAAAGTAATGGAGAAGGAAAAAAGCATGATTATTGCCCAGGGCAGGGGAAGGTCCAGTATTTCCATTTGGGAAAAAGAAAAAATTCTAGAAGTAGATGGACAGTGATGATATTTGCACAATATTGTGAACGGACTTCACATCATTGACTGTACACTGAAAATGGATTAAGTGATTGACTTTATGTTATTTATATATGTTATAACATTAAAGGACAAACCAGAATTTTTCCTACAAATGGTAGCCATTCTACAACACTATTGGCTTGTCTCTGCTTTCTTCCTAAGTATTAGTGTGGAAAGTAGATGTTGCAGTGTGAAATGTCACAGTTTGTGCTCAGTGTTTGATTAAAATTGCATGTTAGTGTATTTTGCTTTCTGAGGAGAAAATAGATTTCTTGTATATCCAGTCTGGACAAATGAATGTGTCAGAGCTAGTCACTTCATTGTTGGAAACAACCCAACCGGGTCTTTGCTGGCACGCACAAAGCCAAAGCAAACTGTCTTTATATGAGGAGTTTGTGCGGGATGGTTATCAAAATGTTCAGGGGCATAGACACCCCAAACTGGCTCTCCAAATGGCAAGAGTACTGAGATTACACAAGGAGTGAGGGAAGGGGAGCATACGCAGGGTCTCTCATTTCTAGGTCCAAGGAGGTACCATAGTCCAGGCCATGCCAGTCAAGGTGTTGGGCTTTCCCAACAGGCGTTTTCTCAGCAATCAGCAGGTGCTTGCTTCTGACACAGCTGTCAACTACAGAGGGACAGAGAGAGTTTCATTAGGGATAGAACACAATCCATTTCCCAGGTTCGCTCATGTAGGTAGAGCCAGTTAAAAGTCACAAGGAGGGCAGTTACCAGTGAGTTTAAAAGTTAGTTCGGGAATTCAAAAGGGTGGTTAGAGTTTACTTCTGCTTGTTCCTAATTTTTTAGTTTAGGGGAATTTTTGTTGTTGCAAATCTGGCTGCATTGTCAATGCTCCTCTACCCATTCCTCTAAAATGGATCCATTGGATTTTGCCTTATCTTGTTTTTTGCAATAAAAATGTATAGTGATACTCATGCTTTTTTCAGGATAGGGTGTGGGCCAATGTGGGGAAGAGCCTGAACTGCATTATTGCTATGGTGGATAAGCTGATCGAGACAGATGGCAAGAGTGAAGACAGTGGAAGCAACAAAGATGGAGACAAAGACCCTTCCCTAGTGGACGCCATCATAACTCATCCAGAGGGTAAGGAATCATCTTTTCCCAATCACTGACTGAGTAAACAAAATGCAAAAGTCATGAGAAGTGAGATAGAAAAAGAGGAGTCAATAGTGCCTTTGATGAAAGTGCTCACAGCTGCTTTTCTACTGCTCTGGCATGGATGATGGAAGGCTGTTTATCAACATGCATCTCAGTTGTGTTTTAGAACTGCTTTCAGTATCAGTGTTTTGTTTTGTTTTTTCTTTTACTACATAAAATCTTTCTTGAAAGAAGAGTGTTCACTTTTAAAGAATCTGACATAGTTTAATGTACTTTTATACATTCTTTCAAACTTTATTAGGAAGGAAGCAGACATCTGTTCTTCAAACTCTAAGCAACTTTGAGGAATATCAGGACCCAGTAACTCATAATGGCTTCGGAAAACAATGAACTTGATAAAATGCTTTTCATCTTTTTCTGGAGAAATTTTTGTGAATTATCTAAAAAAAAAAGGTTATTCACTCCACCTAAGAGGTATGCGTGTATATTCTAAAGCCATATTAGGAAGGCTAGGTTTTCACATGTATGCATGTGTGTATGGATGCAAATCTAGCTATATATACACAAGTGGCAGGACCCGTGGATACTTTCCAATACTTTATAACAAGATTGGCTAGCAAACATGATAATCTAATTTTTAACTATAGTGTGTCTGCATAAGTGGCCTTTTGATTATAATTTTTTATTTAGTTAATTTTGACAACAGAAACATAGACAGATATCATGTCTTTATCGTAGTAAGAGCTGGCGTTAGAGTTGTCCCAGGTGTTTTTCTAAGTATCTCAAATGTTTGAAAATAATAAAGAGTGTTGCCCCCACCCTCTTAAGAAATCTGCTTTTTCTTTTCCTTTAAGAAAATACAGGTGATTATAAAATTAAATTTATATTTTCCCAATTTGTTTTCCTGATTTTCATTACTGATATTTTTATCAGGAATTTAATTATGTGAAACATAAATCTTTCATCACTTGATTAAAGGCAGAACCATTTCTAAATCGTATTTGTAAATGATGACTTTATAAAGTTTTTGGATTCCAGATTGTCCCTCGACTTGTGCATGCACACAGGTGCGAAATTCACACTCGTCCTTTTCTGTCCACACCTGCTTAGTCTAGCTACATATAGAGATTTTTAAAAAATAATATCAGTTTTATTAGCTAATGACTCTGGCCCAGCTTCATAACTTTACATGAATCAAAATGAAAGCTTGTCATAGCTTAAGTCATAAAGAAATAGTATACTTCAATTTTCTTTAATTGAACATTTATTGACTATCAATTCTGAGCCAGACACTGTGCTGTGCTCTTGAAAATGAGGTAAAAAGGCAGCATTCATTTCAGCGACTTATTCTGGCCATTGATGACTTTTCAAAGCCTAGTAATTTTTTCGAAGAAATAACAAAGGGATACTGGATTTTGCTACATTTTTTGCTTTGATGTTCCAAAAAAGACTCACTGAAGAGAACAGCGTTCCAAACTGTTTGAAAGGATGCATGGGATCATTGCATTTTACCAGAAGATTATTATTATGTGATCAAAATTGCATTTTATAAAGTCAAAACATCTGGTACCTAAGTCATCTGTAAGATTAGGAGTATCACTTTTATTCGGCTGTGAGGTGTGTTTGGAGACGGCCCAAAGCCCACACAAGTCGCTACCAATGTGGGATTCACACCTGGCTCAGCCGATGAGAGTCAGATCACACCACAGTGGCCTGACTGGATTGTGTCTCTTTCCCTTCATTACTCGTCTCTACGTCATTCATTCATTTTTACTATGAACATGTTTGGGACATAAGACACTCTGTATTTATTTATCTATTTTTTACTTTTAGATATATTTTACACCGTTCTTCAAAGACACTATTTAAATGAATAAAATGAAATAGATACTTTGGACTGAAAATTGTTAAATTGCAGTTAAATAATTTCAGAGCTCACATTTTGGTGAACAATTTACATGATAGAAAATTGTCTACAGAGTACATGTTTTGGAGAGGCTATTGGTACATGGAAATGATGCTAATAATATATAAATAGATGTTTACAGATAAATATGTGTCCCAGTATCTTTAAATATACGAGGATGTTACTCCCTAGATGGAGTAGTATTGATTACCTCAATTAATTATTCCATAAAAATTTATTTTAATTCTTTGGCCTCCCTGGCGGCACAGGGGTTAAAGTCTCAGCTATCAAGAAATCTCCAGCCACTGTGGCATGAGTTCAATCCCTGGCCACGGAGCTGACTCACATGGTACAGCAGCCCTCTCAGCAGTGTATTTCAGTAGATCCGCCTGTTCTGCAACCCACTCTGTCGCTCACCGCCAGCATCTCTGTCCTATACCCCAGTTCTTGTATACATAAATACATTTTTGAAATATTACTTTCATTCTTTCATAAAAAGTGCTCAATTCAGTACAAAATAACACATTATTATTATTATATTAATGTCTTCTTCATAATAGAGAAAAAGCAATTCCAGTTTCTATCCTGACTTTTATCACCCAAAGCAATATAGTAGAGAAAGTACTTGGTATGTACTTCTTAGTATCATTCATATCATTATGTTCTGCACATTTTGCGTGTAAGCTCTCTGAAATGAGAGGGTCATGACAGAAAGTTATTTCATCGAAGAAACCACTATTTTAAGTATTTAATCACAGTAGCAATGCTTCAATATATATGCAACTGAACATCTAAGTCCCTAACTACTCTTCAGGTGTTTCCCCTACATTAGACAGCTAGGAGTGGAATTATCTTGTAAGAAAGAGTTATCCCTTGCCTCCCACATACTTCCTTAAGCAATTACTTGTTTGCATCAATGTGGACTCATGAGTACTGATTTTGTTCTCTGGTTCTGTTATTATTTGTCCGGGGCTCGGGTTGGTTGGTCTGGAGGTAGCCATGGGGTTCCTTCTGGCTGGTCATGGGGACCTTTTACAGTCCCTCACCCCCCCCAAGGACAACCTTCTCCTCCCTTCCTGCCTACTATTTTCCTTACTCTCTGGTACCGTAGGTACTCTAGGCGTTTATGTATTTTCTCTCCCCCAGTCTTAGGTTTAGCTGTTTTTCCTGGAACCTGGCTTCTTTTTTGGTGAATAGCATTTAGACGGCAACGTGTGTGGGTAGGAACATTTTGATGGTTCCGTGTAACAATAGATGCTCCCAGCAGCAACGACTGCAGGCACCATTTTAACTGATGTCTTCCGAGTCTTAAATATTTTCCCTGATTTTGTAACAATTTGGATGAAAATATATTGCAATTTCTGGCTGTTTGTGAAGTTTGACATTATATAACAAAGCTCTATTTCAAAATATTATTTTAGATATTAAAAATTCACTTCTTCGGTAGTTCCAGATTTATTCCCAGTGGAGTGGAAAAGTCATCACATCCTTTTCTTTTAACAACTAATTCTAGAATTGATTCAGTGAGTGACCTGTATTATCTAGAATTTATTGTAATGTGTTATGTGTTAGTGAGGGGATTTTCTAGCCATGTTATATACTAGTGATTATTTTCCTCTGGTGGTATTAGTTTTGCCTTCTTTCTGTACATATTAGATTTAGCAATTTTTTACTTAATTTTAAATTATTTGTTTATAAATATTTTACATCATTGTTCATCTTTGTACAATGCATGCTTTCTCTATTTTGATCAATTCGTGAATTTTTTTATTCTGTTCATGTTTTGATGATTTCATTTTATATTAGGATACATCTTGAAATCTCATAGTATAGGTCAAGCCTAGATTGTTTCTTCTTCTTCACCATTTGCTTTTTATTTTTACATCTTAGTTATAATTTTTTTGTTTGTTTTTCCCTTCTTTATTTTACATATTTGACATCAGTTGTAGTCTCATGGCTTTCTTCACTGCATATATGTGTGTGTATACAAGACAGACATACATTTTTGTGCTTTTCTATAACCTGCAGATAATTCTACTTTAAAATTTCAGATATTCCTTCCTATGAGTGCTCTAAATTAACCATGCTTTAATTCTGTAGTTTAGAAAGGTTTTTGTTCTTTTTAGAGCTTGGATTTTACAATGTCTTCATAAATTGGTTTTCAGTGACTATGTAATGCTAAGACTTTCTCTACCGTGCTCAACACAAATAATAAAATAACAAACTCCCATATATATATGTGTTGTATATACATATATTTATATTCATTTGAATATACATATATACATGTATATAAATATAAGTGTATTTATATATTTGCACATTTTCTGAATTATCAAAATATTTCATTGATATTTCTGTACTGAAACATGTAAGTATTTACAATAGCACCGCCTTCATTTTCATAATAAATTGAAGACTCAGGGATAAAACCAGTGCATATTAGGATCTTAGATTTTGATATCCTCTTAAAGGTTATTCAATTAAAACTCCTAAATTATGTGAAGAAGCTTACCTACAGTATTTCTGCCAGTTTTCACCAAACCTGTGATACACATCTCCACTATAGAAAACTATATTTCCTAGACTGGCACACTCCAGATGTAGATCTAAATGTGTTTCCTTTGATTTTATTCACTGGCCCAAATCTAATCCTGTGCAACAAGCAGAACACATTTATTTTCCTTTTCTACATTACAGCCAAAATCTTATCTGAGAGCAACCATCATACCTTTTTATTTGTCACTTTTTAAGCCATTTCTTCAAAGGAATAGCTTCAGAGTAACACAGGACAGCCACCTCCCTACTTTTAGATACTATTCTTCTATTAATAATATCTAAGTTCTAGCTGTTTTGACAACCACATTTTACTAGTCAATTTATTGTTTCCCAATCACCTTGCTAAATTTGACCTGTGCTTCAGGCTTCTCGTGATGCAATAATATTTAAGCCCAGTGATGTGCTAGACATTGTGAAGTATGGCGGCACAAGGAAATTAAGACATGGCCTATCTCAATTCTACAGAAGAGATTGATGACTAAGCCCAAGACTTCAGGATAATACACTGTGAGCACTCATAAATACCAGCTCCCTTCCATCCATCTTCTCTACTGTCCTACTCAGGTTTATTTTATTCACATTTTATAAACATTGCTTGCCCATTCGTAGAAGTAATAGATAAAAATGATCAGAAAACAGAGATAAACAGACCCTTGAGGCACGACACACAAAAAATAACTGTGTATTGAAATAGAGCTGAAATGCTACTCTTTGGGGCTACACCTGCATCTGCTCTGTTATTGCATGGCCTGTTTCTGCCTTCCACAAGGGTCCCATGAAATGCCTGGTGCAAAGCAAAATATCCTATGTCACCGACGACCTTTTTCTAACCTGCCCAGCAATAAAACCCTGTCAAAAGAGAGGATGGAGTTCCAGTCACATAATTTTTCTTAATGAGCCCCTTCTGACTTCAAGTGTCACTGCTTCCTGCTCCAACAGAGGTAACTATCCATGCAGGTCACAGCGCTAGTCACTTACCACTGGTTAGAGGTTCCTTAATACTCACGTCCTCCCCAACTTTAAAATTCTCTTAACATGTAAGATAACATTCCACATTTTCATAGGAGACTTGAGAATTCACTATTTTGACCACTTCTTTTTCTTTGTCTCTAGCTGCCTCCACTTCACAACTGTCTGGTGCTGTCAAAGATTTGCCAGTAATTTATCAACAGTTATCTAAAGTTTGTTAATGTTAAATATCATTCATCCCCAAAATGCACCCCAATCTCCAAAAAAAAGACAAACCTGATATTTTAGCAAATCACGTCTTTTCCACATTGTTTACCTTTGATCAGCCAGAGTGGCTATCTACCTAGTAAGTTTGAAATACTAAAGGATGAAGGCAATTAATTAATTAACACAATTATGCATAAAATAGTTCATGGTCTTAAGTCTTATGGAAGAGACATTAAATATGTGTCAGCTGGCAGGCAGAAAGCAAGATACTTTCATTCATTATGTTGATACTTGTTTAGTGTCTGCCCTATTCCCAGCACCGTCCGTCCACATATGGCTCTGTCAGTGCAGATTGGTGAGTAAACAAGTTGTATTGTATACAGACTTGGGGATTTTCCAAAGACAGTATGTACAAGAAAGGTGACTCAGAAGAGGAAATGTATATTTAAACATCTCCAGCAGATGGATAGATGACACTGGCTTTATATAAAGAAAAGACCAGGAAGAGATAAGCATAATCCATAACATAGAATCTTGAGGAGGAGGAATTCCAAGGAGTAAAAATTAGAGGCAACTTGGATACCAAATAAGGGCATCGAGAAGGGGTAATAATCACAATAGTAGTCCAAATGCACTGCACTCATATTTATGTGACAAGCACTTTGCTAATTAATTACATCTTTGCCTCTTTTCCTCTTTAAAAAAAGCTTGCAGAGACAATTCTGTCTGTATACAGAAGGAATTTTTTTTGTAGATAAGGAAGCTCTGAAATTTGGCTAAGATCAGTTAGTAAGAGACTGAGCAAAGATTCAAATCCAGACAGAGAGATTTCTGGCTGAATTTGTCAGAAAGAATCTGGAGTTAACAGAGTAACTGTTGGAAAAAGGATGCTTAAAATGCAGGGCATATGGATTCCCTTGCCTTTATGTTTGCCCTCAGTATCTTAATGAGCCGTTTCTCTGTAGTCATGTCTAATGGATCACTTATTTGTTACTTTCCTCCCTAGTCTACAAGGACCTAGATTTCCTTAACTCCCTCCTGCCTCCTTCTACATCTTTTTCCACCTCACCTGCAATTGTCCTTCATGACTCAATCACACAGGACTCTTGAGACCTCCCTCTGTTCTTTATTGTGCTTGTCATTGCCAGGCCTTCAAAGATTTGTCCATCTCTCCCTTCGATGGGCCCAATTTCACTTCCTTTGAAGGTCTCCCAGACCAGAAGTGACTTTATGAGCCTGGGGCAGAGCAGAGACACAGGCTCTCTCTCAGTAGGACTGTGTTCTGGGTGGAATGTTCTGCTGTCGCCATCTTGAAATTTTTAATGATGTTTGTCTTTGTGTTATAAATGAAGTCCAGGAGGGCAGTGCAGACTCTATCTGGGACTTGGAGACTGGATCTTCTTATAGATCTGCCTCTTAACTCATGTAGTTGGGTTCCCTGATGCCCATCACCCGCCCCCTCTTGTCCCAGACCAATGGCCACTTCTATCACCAGCCTTACCTGCGAAGAAACAAATGAGTCGAGGCCAGGCTGAGTCATTTGAGTCTCTGTGTTCACGCACCCCAGTGTCCGAGGCAGTGTGACATGCAAGAGTAAACAGAAATCATCGTGACAAGTCAAGAGACACAACACTGGGGAAGAAAGGAAAAAGCTTATTTCCTGCTCTTTGAACAGTGGTCTCACAATTTTATTTCTCATTAGATACTGCAAATTATGTAGTCATGCTTTCCACATTGCAAGCACAAAGAGTCACAGACATCACGCACGGTGATCTGAAAGAGGGAGCGAAATGGAAAGGCCCTGGAGCACGGGAGGAGGAGCTACTGGCCCAGGGCAGTCTGGGCCTCAAGTTATCACTTGTTCTGATTTTTCAGATAAATCTTTATGTGAACTGCCCCAGATTTCAAAGGTCAATGATTTTACTAAAGCTTAAAATATGCGGAGGCCAAATAAAATATACTTGAGGGTCCACAAAGGCTGGTCCATGGGTCACTAGTTTGAAGCCTCTAAATCTCTAGTTTTTATAAACATTGTTTTAAATAGTCTGTTTCCCACTAGGCTTATGCTATCTTTTCGTGTTTTGCTCAGTCACACATAATGTCAACAAGGAAGAGACGCAAGTTTCATGGAAAAAAGGGCTAATCATCTGTATCTGGAACCGCTGACTAGAAACATTTTTTGAATTTTTTTCTTGAAATTATTAGTGAACATCTTTAATATATGTGCATATTTATGTATATATGCATGAAGATCATTTTGTTTTCAAAAATCATAGTCAACATTAGACACTTATTTCAGTGGTTTTATAATATGAAAGAAGCCTGTTATTTTTTTAAAATGCAAAGATACAAGCACAAGCCACTTCCATCACAGGACATAAATAATAATATTCTTCAATATCATGAATTCTTACACATGGATATTTCGTGTTTCATTGGGAAAGGAAAATAAGTCAGTCAGTCTTTTAGAAACTCATAGTTCAGTCAAACAACTTTGAAAGTATATATAAGCATTAATGACTCTTGGTAAAAATAATTACAAGATACCACAGATATTTTTATTATAAACTTAGAGTTGAAATAATTATGTATTATGGTGTTCAGTCTTATCAGAAAACTGCTGTTGTTTCCCTTAAAAAATGCAAAGTAAATTATGATGTAGCAGAACCATATTGGACACAGAGTCAAGATTTTTGACGAGTCCACAATTTATTTATTTGGCCATGTGACTATTGGATCTCTCAGGTTCTCTGGACCTCACTTTCTTTGTTAGTAAAATAAAGATCAAGTTATTAAGGTCTCTGCCAGTTCTAAAGATTTATGCTAGTAAAGATACCAATAGTCAAAAGTGATATTTTTTCTTTTGAGTAAAATCAGGACTGAAAAGTGACTGTGGATTCACTTTAAAATTTAGAAGTGATTTTGGATTTAGCAATAAGAACATTTCAGTGACATTGACAAGAATAGCTTCAAGTGGGTGAGCCTTGAAACCCCATGGAGCAAGGGGAGAGGAAGAAAAAGAAGTGGAGACAGCTTTACTATTGAGACATTTCACTGTGAAGGGAAGCAGGGAAACCAGATGAAAGTGCAGAAGGCAGGAGGGTCCAGTAGGGTGGTTTGTTTTTCAAAGGTGGGGATGTGACATCACACGTGTGTGCTCATGATGGGAATAATACAGTGACAAAGGAAAGACTGATAATGTGAGTTGCTGGAAGAATATTCTTAGGTAGGTGAGAAGGGCTAAGATAGAGGAGCTGGTCTTCGCTAGAGAGGAAACGGTTCGTGTTCAGAAATAGGAGCGAAGGAAGGGTCTAAGAAACTGTGCTGGTAGGTGGCAAACATTGAGTAACCAGAAATTAATATAGACTTGTCTCCAGTTTTTAAACAGAGTAGCTACCATTTATGGGTTGCTGGGTATATGCTAAAAACTGTTGTCAAAAATGCCTGCATTGACTCATAACTCTTGGGATACTCATAAGCGTAGTTCCACACAGATAATGGATGAGAGAAGAGGAGTTGAAGTTACCCGTCATGGCCAAGCCAGCCAGGGTCTGGGCTGAGAGCTGCCTTTTTAGCCCCTGGGAGGTGCTACTTCTGTTCTTCCGTGGAAAGGACATTGCTGAGCTCAAGCCATATAGCTTATTGCTTTGCTGTCACCTTTTTAACAAAATAGTAAGTTTTGTTAGATACAAATTAATGATGTGATAAGATAACTTCATAAAAAGGAGTCAATGGCTTGGAGGATGACTATGGAATTTTCCTTAGGCACAAATTAAGAATTACCACGTGTTCACAATTATACTTGAAAAATTCCTGAACTTTCTCATGAATATGGTGAGGCATCCACAAATAAATGGGTAAACAAAGAAAAGAGGGCTTCGTATCTCCCACTGGGAATTTTGGCACGCAGGATTATGGAGTGGAATGTGGTGAGAAATGGTCTGCTGTTAATGTTTGCTTATTTGCCTACTTACTCGGCACTTTGTAAGTTAAATCAATTTACCTGAGACAGTTATGTTTATAGAAATATTTTTTGAATGGTCTGCTATATTCCACTAGCCTTGGACTTTTCTAGAAAACTACTACATACCTAGCTCACCTCAGGTTAGAGATCTGTGTCCTACTTCCCCCCCAATGTTGCATTTCCAGGCTTCAATCAACTCAACAGCCACTACTTCTCTCCTCTAAATTGTAGATGCTGGTCAAAAACTAAATTACAAGAACTTTCTGATGCAGATGTACTGGCAATTTCAGGTTGCCCAATGTGACCGATGACTGATGTAGCTGATTCTAAAACGCTCAGTATGTGCGTCAGCCACAGTCCTGAAGTTATGGTTCTTTGAGGCCAAAAGACAAAATCAGTCCATCAAATAGACGTGTGACTCTGCCCCATTCAGCACACTCCCGATACAAAACTTCTGTGCCACCATAAATACAGAACTTGTTTGATTAATGGATTTGGTTCCTGGCAACTGTCTTAGCAGAATTTACTTAAGGCTTCTGACTTTGTGCTACAAAATGAGAAGTTTAACCAGGATATCAGTTGATGCATTTCCTTTGCTATTTTTCTAAGAGCAAGACTAGAAGTTTTATGATCCTGTATTCTCAGGCTGGCAGGATTTAAACAAACAAGGGTCCCTTGACATGAGAAGAGGTTTGCCTTTGTTCTCAGCAGCGTGTCCGAGCTGAGCAGCTCACTGCTCTCTAATCCATCCGGGCGGGAGGTGCCAAGATCAGTCACTGACCTTAGATCCCCCTGACCACCGTGTGGTGGACGCTGCAAGGACTGCACTTCGGGACGGCCTGCGTCCTTGGGTGAATGGCCGGGGGCCTACGAGCACTGAGAGAGGACCAGGGCGGCACAGCGTTCGGGGCCACCTCCCGCCCCAGGTGACATGAACCTGTTCGCTGATACCTGTTATTTCTAGATCTGGCCTTTGACTCTTCTCTCGCACAGTCTGCACCTTCCCGCCTCTCTCCCTGCCCCTAGCCCCCCACCCCTCCTGTGTTGTCTGCCCACCTACCTTTTCCCCATTGCTTTCCCCCTTGCCTTGGGTTCCACATTTACTTCTACTTTATTCCTGCCTTTTCTAAGTTCTTGACTCATCTCGGCCACCCCCTCCCTTCTCCTCTCCCCTCAGCATCCCCCTTGGCGCCTTCTTGGGATCCACAGCCAGTCGCTGGCCTCTGCCCGTGGGGCCTGGCGTTGTCAAACCAAGTACCTTCCTCCCAGACTCTGTTCCCACAGAGGTGTGCTTTGGGGCGGCCACTGCATAAGAGCAAGACTAGGGCAAGAAAGGGCTGCAAGGCCTTTCTGGAATCCCCTGCACACCCCTCCCCAGTGCACAGGGCTTGCTTCAAGTGTTTAGGTGAATGACACAACCCTAAATGGGTATGACTTCCATCTGGGTGAAGTCCCTCGACCCTCAGTTCTTCCAAACTGTTGTCGCTGTCTCGACATTTACAGCACATTCCACGCCCCCGTACTTAGGTGTTCACCCCTCTCACCTCCCATCTGCTGTGCCCGAGAGCAGGGCCGGGAGGTGAATGTTGAGGTGCCCGCAGGACCTCATGCCCAAGAGGTTTTGTTGTCTGAGTGTTGTTCTCATGATGGCAACAATAAAAGGGGAGAAAGTGACCTCAGACATTAGCATGCATCGGAACAAGACTAACAGTGGGCCAGGAGCTGGCTCATAAAGATGGACGGGGCCGCAGGAGTGCCAGGTGCTGGTGTGGGGAGAGCCCTGAGGGCAGCCAAGCTCAGCGGGTGCTTGTCTGCCCTGGTTGCTCGTCCCTTGTCCGATTAGCCTGGTGTCTGTGGCCCGTATGCCCGGGCTTGTCTGGGCGTGTGGAGCCCTCCTTTGCACCAGGGTCAAGGCCGATGACTGAAACTGGCCCATGTCATGTAAAAGGAGTTTCACTGTGTAATTTCTGGAGGAGAAGCCTTATGATGAGGAAAATCCAACTGATATTCACTTAGTAAAATTGTACCTCAAAGGCAGGACCCGCAGGGTGGGGGGCCCAGGGCCGGCCCTGTCCACACTGGTACAAGACAGAGGCCATCCCAGGCCAGGACCGCAGGCAGGGGGCTTGCGCTCCACCCTCTGCCCCCACCGCGAACTCACTGCCAGGTCTGCACGCCCCGAGGTGGGGGCAAAGCACACGCCTGCTGGCTGTGGCTTTGGTCTCTATTCTCTTGCCTACTTGGGAATCTTTAGCCCCCTCCAAAGACCATCCCAGCGGCCCAACTTGTAGCTCATCGTCTTCTCCGTGACCTAAGTGAATACTGAGAGTGCTTAGTAGCACCTGTTCCATAAAACTCACCTCTTACCTCTTCCATAAAATACAATGGCCATGCAATCTTTTAGCTTTTCTTTGTTTTTGTTTTTTTTTTTTTGGGGGGGGAGACTGTTTTGTATGTCTAAAAGGTTCTGGTAACAAAAATAACATGACTGCAAGCCTTTATGCGGTGAATTATTTTAGATGAGCAAAGAAGACCAAGCACCTGAGAAGAAAATTGGGCAGGAAGTGTCATGCTCTGAGGCCTTTAGTTGATATTTGGCTCTTTGACTGTTCTCCTGAGCAAAGAGCTGTGGAGCGGGGAGTGTCCTATGGAGAGCAGTGTAGGGTGTTGTGAGGGCCCGGCAGTCCTCCTGCAGATCCCTCACTGAGCTTCCCTTGAGTGTGTTACAGAAACAAGCAGAGCTGGGAAACAGGAGCTGCCTGGACTGCCTCCAGCACTCCCACAAAGCCCAGGAAGAGCCTGGCTAAGCCACACACATTTCATGTTTCCTGAGGAAAGACTCTGCTTTTGGGCTTAGGATTAAGGAGTTTTCAGCAAGTTTTTATAGAGACACTAAAACATTCTCTTCATATTTCTCTCCTTCACTGGAAGGAGCCCAGAAGAATAGACAGGTAGACAGTGTGGGCACTTAAGTGCTGCCACGCCTGTTAGCTCCTGAGAGGAGTGGAGAGTGGTGAGTCCTGCCCTTGCCTAGCTGAGGATATTGTGTGTCTGTGTGTGAGTGTGAGTGTGTGTGAGAGAGAGAATGACAGTGTCTTAGAGTGTCTGTGAGCCTGTGTGTGTGCATGTGTGAGGATGTGTGTGTGTGAGTGTGAGTGTGTAAAATCTTAGTTGAAACTTGAAGAAACCAAAAACAGAAGAGTGGCTGAGTGTGTTCCACACCATCCTTCACCCCTACCAGAAAATGTCTGTCATGAGGACAAAACAAACATGGAAACTGTGACATGTAGAGAGGCAGGAAGGTGAGGCAGACAGGACAGTGGTCTCAGGACTGTCAAGAGCTCAAGGTTTTTTCTTTCTCCAAAAATAGTTTTGAAGGGAAAACTGAAACATCTGCTGTTATTCCACATGGATGAGGTAGAAGGCTCTGGCCCGTCTTGTCCCTCATGCTATTTCAGAAGCTGGCTTTACACTGAGTAAGAACAGGAAACAAAACCTGTCATCACTGCAACTAGCATTTGCCTGTAAAGTTTTCCTTTATGAAGTGAACTTAAATCTCATAGTTGTTTCTTTTCTAGAAATGAATGTATTTTTAGCTTCCCTACTTAAGCTTCACCATAAAAAAGCTACTACTATTTTTTTTAGATTTTCTACCTTAATCACAAACACTGGGATAATGTATCAGACAAGCATCATCGGTGAGTCTAGATTTAGAATATCAGGGTATTTCTTTTTTTTTTTAAAGATTTATTTATTTATGCATACAAGCACTGGGATACAGGCCAGAGGTCCGTGTGTGTGTGTGTGTGTGTGTGTGTGTGTGTGTGAGAGAGAGAGGATTCACCACAAAGAGCAGGGAGCAGAACAGGGTATTTCTTTTTTTTTTTTTTTTTTTCAGGTTTCCACTTTTGTTCTAGTTGAACTAAAAATCAGACATTTTTTCTCCCCCGATTGCAATTTATAATTATTATCCACCTGGTTCAGTAAGTGTGAGATTGGATTTAGAAGTCAGCAAAGGGATCTCCCTGGTGGCACAGCGGGTTGAGCGCCGCACTGTAAAGCATCCGCAGCACAGCATCGCGAGTTCGAATCCCGGCCAGGGAGGGGACCCACATGGCACAGCAGAACTCTCCTGCCTCGCCTGCGGCTCCCCTCAGCAGTGTATTTCAGTGGATCTGCCTCTTCTGCAACCCTGTCTGTCTCTGGTGACTCCTCTCACCTCCCGTGCTTCTGGCGCGTACCCCTGCTCTTGTGTGCACAAATAAAAAAATCTTAAAAAAAAAAAAAAGTTAGTAAAGAAATTCTTGTGTGTAAATGAATAATTCTTCAAAGATTCAACTTTTAAAGACTTTTAAGAAAAAAAAGTTATAGTTACTTTGAACTGTCAGTATCTTTCAAGGGGAAAATGTTGGTACTTACGTTAATTTCCTATTTTCTTACTACAAAGAGCATCTTCCACTCCGGATCAAGGCATTGATGACTTGACACAGGATGGTTTAATGCATGTGGTCTAGACATTATATCCATACTCTCTGGGAATGATGCAAATGTAGAAAAAGAGTAGAAAGTCTAACTTGAACGACCTAAGTGACCAGGGAGTTCTGCTTCAGCCTGATAGAACAGCGCCACCTACTGCTCACAGCTTTATTTTATGTTGCGAGTACCTTAGCTACGGTCTCTACAGACCGACGTGGGCTTTGCAGTGTGTTATCTTTTAAGTTCTGCATCTGGGCCACTTGTTGAAATGTTTGTTTTCCTAGTGTGTGTGACTCACTATACACACTTAAGAACAATAGTTAAATAATTATGTGAGAGGGAGAATAATAGATTAAAGAATGTAAATATGAAAAACATAGAAATATAGAATATTCTTTCTGGGTGTCTATTTGGTGTGTCTTTTGTTCTGAAAACAAGTCTGGTATGTCTGAATTTGCATATACTGATGATGGAGAACCAATAGTTAATCAGTGCTTGCTTACATTGAGTAACCGTGTACATTTTATCCTGGGCTGCCCACAGGTGAGTCCTCTATTAAATAATCACAGATATAATAGGTTTTGATTGCATTCCTCTTCCTCTAGTGTTTTTTATTCCTATCACAACACCTAATTCTATCATTTTACATTTTGCTTCATCACATAAGCTTTTAAGTATCAGAAAGCACATTTTTTTTATCAAGCTGGAGTCAGTAATTATCCTTTGAGCCATTTTGGTTGATTTCTTTTAGCCTCTTGTGGCACAAAATAAAATAAATAAGTGGCAGTAGACATGGTACTGTAGCTATTATGAACTTTTTATCACGCCTTGTAACTCCTCCAAGGTCTCAACAGTTATTGACCTCCAATATCACTCACAGTAACGCTTACCCTCCTGTGCAGAGAAGACCATCACACTTCAGATACTAATTCATAATTAATTTTTTGGCATGCACTCATTTCCATTAAGTTGTATTTGTCATACTACTCTTAATTTATTTATATATTAATGGAATGTCACAGTCCAGAATTTATAATACTTGACACTTGTCAGGACTTTAATTTCCAAGTAAACCAAAATAGAATATAAGTTGCTTTTATATCATATGCCGAAGTCATAATTATATAATTGAAACATGTTAGAAATCTAGATGTACAAACAGCACAGATGGTTTCAATTTTGTGTCCTGATTTGAAATAAAGCTTTTGAATTCCAAATATTGTCAAAAAATTGGCCTCATATTTTAAAGCTTTACAAACTTTCATTATACATATTGTCACCTTACTCACTTAAAATTAAGATTTATTGAGTGTCTACTATGCGCCAGATACTCACCAAGCTTCTCAAGCATCAGTGAGTAAGACAGATTCCGTGTTCTCAGTAGGTGGATAGTCCTAGACCACTAGGGGCCAGGGGATGTGAGCACCAAGGACGTGAACTCAACCCAACTAAAGTCAGTGGGTGGTAGATGAGGGACAATCTAGGAAGACTTCGATAGTTACATCTGCAGAGAAAACAAGGGTTTTGTCAGGAGGAAGGAGCTCCAGGGCTGACATGGTGGGCAGGACACTGACTGGAATGCTTCCTTGAGAAACATGATGCCAAAATTTGAGGGAGGGCTCGGCTGGAGGAAGAAGAGCAGGTAGTTCATGATGTGAGACTGGTGCAGGAGAGGGGAAGGCCAGGGGAAGTTGAATATTGTCGGCGTTGTTACAGTAAACACAGGGAAATCCAGGAATACTTCTTTTCGGGCATGGGAAGACCTTGGTGTTCCATCGCCTAAGCACAGTCCACAAGCTAGCCATGAGCAGAGAGGAAAGAAGTTCTGTGGAAGTTCCCTAACTACACCATGTTCATAAAACCCAGGGAGGGCTGGCTACAGACCTCAGGCGTTCAGAGGAGAAATGTGAATCAGGAAACTTCCAAGTGAATCTTTGTCCATCCTTGACTTAACTGAACAATAGTGCAAGGGTGCATCTCCCAGGCACCGTCCTCTAACCCGCCGCTCTCATCCTCTCGCAGAAGACTGGTACGAGCAGCTGTACCCACTCATCCTCACGCTGAAGGACTGCATGAGGGAGGTGGTGAGCCGGGCCAAGCAGTCCCTGACCTTCGTGCTCCTCCAGGAGCTGGCCTACAGCCTGCCGCAGTGCCTGATGCTGACGCTGAGGAGAGACGTCGTCTTCAGCCAGGCGGTAGGTGCCTCGGGCGGCCCAGGGCCTCGGCTCTCCTCGAGCAACAGAGGCCGTCCTCTGGCAGGTGTATCTGGAGGGAGCCTCTTCTTTCAGTTCTGGTTCCCAGTTCTTATTCCTAATAAATGAGAGCCAGACATCACTTGAAATGTGTTTATGGGGGGCCTCCCTTGATGGTACAGGGGTTAAAGTCTCAGCACTATGAAGCTATTCACAGCCACTGCAGCACGAGTTCGATCCCTGGCCAGGGAGTGGACCCACAAGGCACAGCAGACCTCTCCTGTCTCCCTGCTGCTCCCCTCAGCAGTGGATTTCAGTAGATGCCCTGTTCTGCCGCCTACTCTGTGTCTAGGGAATCCTCTCACCCCCTCACACCTCTGGCCTACACCCCAGCTCTTGTATGCAGAAATAATTTTTTTTTTTAAAAAAGAAGAGAATATGGGAGTATACATACTTATTTCAACAAAGAGGCGGTCAGGCGTCTGAAATGATGTTCTGTTTTGTGGGACAGAGCAAGCAAAGGAGGGGGTGACCCACCCTGTGCTTTGATGCCCGGGTGTCTCAGCACCGTGGAAGGAAAGGGGTGCCTGCTGGCACTGCTGGTGCCAGCTCAGACTGCAGTAGGGGTGCTTGCAGCCCCCTGCCTGCACAGCCCCCTCGCGGACCCCAGAACAGGACTTCAAAGTCCTGTTTTGTTATGTTTTTACAGTCAATTTGCAGGGCGATAGGCTACAGCTGTACAATTTCTCGCCGTGTAACCACACCCAGCACTATGTCCAGTCACCGTCCACTACCCACCAGTTGGGCCCCTCTCCCTCCCCCTCCCCCACTGGTAACCACCATTCAGAGAGACTCATACAAGCGCCCCCGGCCCCCACTATTGCATGGATGCTCCAGTTTGCCGAGGGTGTCCCAGCACATAAATCAGGCTTTTCACGTGTCTTCTCAATGACGCTATGACATGAGCGCCACTGTCCCTTTTTTGACCTAAAGCAATAATAATACAACTTTACAACTTGGAGGCACTGAGGGACAGTTTAGCGTCCACCTCAGGATCTGCAGACTTGTCAGCCGAGCCCACCCCACCCTGCGTCCCCCGTGCGGCGCTGCCGTTCCGTTTCCGTGCAGCGCACCGGACCCAGACTACCAGCTAGTGCACAAAGGGCTGTGGAATCATGGTAGTTTTCTTACACATACTTGGAAGTGTTCGCTTAAATATTTGATGGCTCAAAAGTCGTAAGAGATTTATAAATATTTAGCAAATTTCTTCTTTTTTTAGCTTGCTGGATTGGTGTGTGGCTTCATCATCAAAATACACACGAGCTTGCACGACCCGGGTTTCCTGCAGCAGCTGCGCACGGTGGGGCTGATCGTGCAGTACGAAGGCCTGCTCAGCACGTACAGTGAGTACGCGGCGTGCACGCCCCGCCCTGCCCCACGCACGGGGCCGCCCGGATCCGCCGGCTAACGGGCGATGAGACACGAGCCTTTGATGCAGGTGTGCTGCAGAAACCATGTACCTTCGGGTCTCTGCCGTCCTTCACCCCGTCACTTGCTTTCAGTCCCCCAACTATGCTTTCAAAATGGAATTACAGATGATTTCACTGTGAGTCCTGAGCTGCCATCTGGCTTTCTCTTAATCTAAGCAACTCTTTGCCAAATAGTTGCAGGATTTGTCAAGCCCTGACCTTCACATTTATGGAGCCAACTGTTCAGCACGGAGCCCGATGCGGCGACTGAGCACTTGAAATGTCTAGTCCAAGGCAACGCGTACATCAGTCTTCAAAGACTAGTGAATGAGCAGTTTTAAATTAGTATTTTGATATCATGATTGATAGTGACATATATCAGAAATGATATTTGCAATGCACTGTGGTAACGTAAAATATATTATTAGCATTCATTTCGCCTTTTTATGTTACTCCTAAACATAATATCTACCAGAAAATTGATAGCATTTATATGGCTCATACTATATTTCCACTGGGCATTTCTGATCTAGAATCTTACTGGATTTCTTCTTCTTACGCATTTTTAGGCTTTATTTGTCAGCATCTTGACAAAGAAAACTAGCATGAGCCTGGGTCAGGCATCTTCAAGGAGTCATCTGTGTTAATTCTAGACATCTAATGTCATCCCTGCCAGTGTAAGAAGATCTGCTTGATGATTAGTTTCATAAAGGAGTTAAGACCTGTCTTTACCAGCAAAGCGGCCTTCTCCCTTTTCTCACAGAGACAGAGACAGGGATATCCACTGAAATAGTCCCTGTTTCACTGATGAAAACTTGATTCAGCCTCTGAGGAAAAACATTTAAAATGGATTCACTGGGTTCAGAAAGTGCTAGAATGAATTCCAGTGGGGGAAATGCAGTACCAAGTGGCATCTTTTCCAGTGGTATAACTATACTCATTTCCCTCATTTAGGTGATGAAATTGGGATGCTGGAGGACATGGCCGTTGGCATTTCTGATTTGAAGAAAGTCACTTTTAAAATAATTGAAGCCAAATCCAATGATGTCTTACCTGTGATAACAGGAAGGCGGTAAGTGTTGCTAGTTTAGTAAGTATCACGCTCGATTAGATATTTGTATCAACGCCTGACAAAAGAGCCAAGGAGAATTAAGCTTCGACTTAGCATCTTTTCTTTTGATCTCTTTTCCTTTCTGGTGAAATAAATGTAGGTGACATGACAGAAAAACTATGAAAAATTCCTTGAAGCTTCATGAATATCTGTGAATTGTTGTATAGTGAGATGAGCATGACCAAGCTCTGTGTGAAACAGGAGGTATGCAAAGTAATAGCAGGCATGAGTAGCACATCTTTCTCTTCATTACTATCCAGTCGAAAGCTCTGGATGTTTTTACTGTTGCTGGAATAATTTGGTTAATAGCATCATAATTCTTGAGATGACTTTATATTAATTTCTGTTAAACGCAGTCACATTTTAGGAAAGATGTATTCCTATGTCAGGGGCATGTACCCCCACTTTTCTTAATTATTTTTGAAAATTCACTCCTAGACTAAGATTTCCGAGAATACTTTGAAATAAGTAGTTTTGAAGGTCTGGGTATGATGGGTAAATTATCAGAAATAATTAAGAAAAGTGATGGTGTTTAGTATAGACCTCCAATAGAAGATTATAGCCTATAGTAAATCATTTCAATCCGAAGTCCTCCAAATTTTAATGATTCTGATGTTAACACTTTCAAATACCATATGAGGCTATTTGACATTTGAAATACTCTCAGATTACAATGCAAAAATATGATTGTAAAAAAGAAAGAGTCCTTTGCATGCTAGAGAGTAGAGAAGAAGTATCAAAGTTCATATAAACTTGTTTTCTTGTCTGTAGTAAACACATAAACCTGATTTTAAGTGTTGCATGAGGATGCCCCAAGACACATGATCGAATGAAAGGTGGCTTTCTTAAACATAAAGAAAAAACACGGCCTCATGAAACTAAATATTTCATCTGCAAGCTAATGCTTAATTTGCCATTCATTGGAAGAAAGAGAAATAAAATTGCTCAGATACACAGCTGAAAAACAGCAACATTCTATATTACTGAGCCATTTTTATCACAAGTGAGATGTTGATACTCGGTCACAGTTTATAAGGGAAGCTTCCCAGGCCCTGTGGTACAGCGAAAGTATGGGCTGCTTTTCCTGGGGGGTTCTTGACAGTCCCTCTGGTGATATGGTGATGGGGAATACATGGGGATTACAATTGATGTCAAATATATATAAATAAAGGGAAAAATAAACATTAACAAAAAGACAAAAAAAAAAAGTAATGCAGAAGGGAGTAAGGCTTCCAGCATGAGAACATGAGCCTTAGCCAATCCCAGTCTCCAGTAGGACAGAATTGTCTGAAACAGCCTAGGATGGCAAGAATAAATCCAAATCATGCACATATTAGAAGGACGTATCCATGAGAAACTAGTGCGCCATGGAGAAGATAGTTGGAGTCAGCAACGTTTGCCTGGTTCCTGTCACTCCCAGCTCTACAGAAGTCTCACTAGGCTGCAGGTCTTGAAAACCACTAGCAGAGGGGGCTGGCCTGGATTTGACTGGAGAGCAAAAAAAAAACCAAATGCACATTCCTAAACTAAAAATTTGTCAGAACAGCGGCCATTGTCACAATAGCATCAAAAGGAATGTCCTTGCATTAAATTTAACAATGCAAGAATTGTATACAGAACATACAACACGTTACTTGGAAAAATTAATAAAATCCAGTAAGTATAAATGCAGTGCATGTTCAAGATCATAAAATTTAATGTTATTTAGATGACAGTTGTTCACAAATTGATGTATAGATCTGATACAATTGCTTTGTAAATCCCAGTCATCCTTTTATAAAAATTGACAAGCTATACCTAAAATGATGGAAATATGAAGAACCCAGAATACACAAAACAATTTCATAGAAAAACAAAGTTGAAGGACTTAAACTATCTGATTTCAACTGACTATAAAACCATAACTTACTATAAAACCATAGTAGTCAATATCATTATAGTGCTTACCTAAGTAGGTAGGTAGATGATTGATTGAGAGATAGACAAGTAGATAAATTTGAGTGGAACAGAATCTATAGTCTGGTAATATACTGTTACCTTTACTGTTACTTGATTTTTAAATGTGCCAGTACAATTCAATGGAAAATGAAAATCTTAAAAAAAAAAAAATGGGCGTTTGACAGCTTGTTATTCATAACCAAAAAAGAACTTAAAGCCTTAATTTACACCATACATAAAAATGAACTCACAGTGGATCATAGGTTTAGGTATCAGTATTTAAACTAAAAAACGTCTAAGAGAATAAAATGAACACTGAGGCTCTCTGTACCCATGACCCTGGTATACAGAATAAACCCACCATTCTTCCTTTCCCACGGGGCCTCTGACTGATGGAGAAATCATCAAACATGAGAATGAGTCTTGAAGCCAAGTCATGTAGTAGTGAAGTAAATGAAGTAATTATCGAATGAACTAATAACAAACCAAGCAGACAGCGACCCAAACATTAACCCAATATTCTATCCCAACTGCTTTCTCATTTCGTTCCAATGAATCTAAAATAAATGAAAGCGGGTGAAATAAGCAATGCTGCTTCTTTCTGTCCTCTGTTCTCTGCAGTGAGCATTACGTGGTAGAAGTCAAGCTGCCAGCGAGGATGTTCGAGTCGCTGCCTTTACAGATTAAAGAAGGGCAGTTGCTTCATGTACATCCGGTACTCTTCAATGTTGGAATCAACGAACAGCAAACTCTGGCTGAGAGGTGAGCTGCAGGCATAAGGTGGATACTCCAGGTTTCTTTTTAATTATTACAAATTTGCTCAGCCATCCACAAGTACATGAGGAACATGTCTAGCTTCATGGGCAGTGGTTTCTTATTCATCAGTCCCAAAGTATTTGATTTAGCTCGAAGAGAACTACATTTAAGGAAATTTAGCCCAAATCAAATTTAAATAAGGCAAAACAATGAGAAAAATATGGATGTCAATAACAAAATAATCACATTTCAATGCTTTGAAATATTACCAATTTTTCCAAGTACTCACCTCTTTGCTGAATATCAAATGTTGGAATTGTTATATGTAGTTCAGTATTGTAACTGCAGCTAATTGTGTCAGCATTTTCTGGGCCTCAAGCACAGTCTGTTTTCCCCTTTTTTATTTATTAAAATAGTTGTTATGGGGGATGTCTGCACATCTTTTCCTAACTTTCTTAAGCAGAAGATTGCATGGACTGACACTGTGAGTCACCTAGCTAGCAAAGGGATTCCTTTTACATCTTACACTCAGTTATCAATAACATGGGAAATAATTAAGTTCACTACACATATTTTTAAGACTTAGAGAATGAAGTCACCATTTTGCTGTAAAATCTGACTGAAGAAATATAAAAAGTAATATTTTGGTAGTCTTTAAATTAAAAAGTAGGGCCTCCTGGTGGCGCAGTGGGTTAAGCAACGCACTATGAAGCAAAGCAACACACTGCAGCACGAGTTCGATCCCTGCTGCCGGCCTGGGAGGGGACC
>JAGFMF010011634.1:5076498-5099165 GCA_019455555.1 Galemys pyrenaicus
CTGTTCTGCTCCCCGCTCTCTGTGGTGAATCCTCTCACCCCCCGCCACCTCTGACCTGTACCCCCAGTGCTTGTATGCATAAATAATAAATAAATCTTTTAAAAAAAATAAATTAATTAAAAAGTAAATTACTTAGTCTTTAAATTAAAAAGTAGTACTTTGGTAGTCTTTTTTATTTAAAATATTTTATTGTCAAAAATTTACTTTCCAAATGACATCCATGGTAACAGTTTATTCTTTGCCAGGACTTGCTACCTTGTTACAGGTATTTATCAATGTCTTTTACTAAATTAAAAATACCACTACTCTTCAGTCCTTTTGAATTTCAGTGATGATTCAGGAGCCTGTTTTGATCTATTTTCCAACTCTTTCTCCTTGTCTCCCTTTTAGCCAAAAGATATTTCCTGAACAGCATGGATTTTCATATTTCTCACTCACTAGCTATACAAGTAGATGACAGCTTTGTATTGCAAGTTTAATTTCAAAGTGTGGAAGCTATTCATCTCTTTTCTTCTAGTGTGCTTATCAGACTATATTTTAATTCACGGTGTTGCACAAGAGGCTTTCTTTAATAATTAAGTACTTCTGAAAATCAGTATCTAGAATCAGATTATATTTTATCTACATGTATTTGTCCCACAGCAAGTTCAGACATGGAGGTGAATGACATTTATGAGCATAAATTAAATCTGGGGTAACAGCATTCTAAATTGTCTCTTCTTGGTTCACTAGCACTCAGTGTTTGCATGTGAATTAATTAATGAAGGCCTGGGTGTGGTCTTGGGAGAGATGTGAGCCTCTTCCACTGACACACTTTTCAAGGACTAGCTGGCATTTCATTCTCAAGAATGCTAGATTAGGTTAATTTGCATCATTTATGCAATTGATAACTGTTTTAGCTGTCAGTCACTTCATTTCCCTTCTCTTTCTTCTCTCTCCCATATTAATGGATGTATTTTTCCCTTCTCTTTCTTCTCTCTCCCATATTAACGGATGTATTTTTTGTCATACCTGAAACTGTGTAAGAGTTGAAAGGGAGAAAAAAATGACGAAGTAGAATCAAAAACCAAGAGAAGCAGGCTGGACTTGAATTTCCCCCTGACATGAGCCAACTTGAATTGAGAATATCACATCTTCTCTTTTCTCCAGGCCTCATTTTCTCTCATTCTGAATTTTGAGCTTTTACCAGGTAGCATCTATATATTAGGTATGCTGTGTAATTCAGGTATAACATTTTACTACATATTAACCCACAGCAAAACCATATGCTATATCCATCCATCCTTAAGTATTAATTTGTCTGCAGAAATAATAGTTTTGCAGCGATGAGAAAACTAACAGTAGCTATCAGTTATGTGTGGGCACAAGAGCTGGTATTAGAAATTTGGTATTTCACAAAAGTTCAATCTGATCACTCTAAGGATAGATAGATAGATAGATAGATAGATAGATAGATAGATAGATAGATAGATAGATAGGTAAGTAGATGGCCAAAAGGGATTGGTAGAATCAAGATGAGTACATTTAAATCACCATTTTGCCATAATCCTTAAAAAAAGAGGGGGACTCTTCTGTGGGAAACTGTTGCCATCTATTTAAAAAGGACAGGTTAAACATGTATTTCCTGGTATTATTTTGGAATCCATTATTATTCTTTTGTTCTGTTTTTAGGTTTGGAGATGTCTCTTTGCAAGAAAGTATTAATCAGGAAAATTTTGAACTTCTGAAAGAGTATTACACCACATTTATGGAAAAGATGCCTCCTGACTGTAAGTCCACAAATTAGAGAAAACAATGATAATTTCTTGATTGTAGATCTTCAGAAGTCAGTGTTTTGCGGCCAGTGGGTGAAAGCAGCCTGGGGCAGGGGTGTGAGCGAGTCTAAGCTGCCCGGCGATGGCGATGGCTGACTACCCAGGCCTGATCGCACTTGCTCGTGCCCCACTGCTGTGTGAGGCGCTGATGGCAGTGCCAAGGACAATGTCAAAAATTAAACGTAAGGAACTTGTCATTAGAAATCTCAGCTGAGACCATTCGCAAATTTGCATAATTTTAATATCATGAATGATTTTATTATTTAGTTTTGTCTTTATAAGATCCAGCAAATATAGCATGCATTTAAAAGAGGAAATCAGAACACAAATGACTCAGGAATTACAAAGTGGTCTAAGCTAAAGAACCAATTTATTGATTATGCTTATTGCTGTGGTTATGTGAAATGTTAAGGCATCCCGCCCTGTAGGTATGTACTTACAGATTTTCTGCAATTGTCCAATCCTGTTGTTCTTTTTCCCACAAAATTAAATGCTAAACATTTGAGCAACCCAAAGCCAGAGCTTCAAGAATGTATTTGGAGTTTATCTATAAGCAGTATAGGTAGAACTATTGAGATATTCACAGTGATAAGGAGCTAGCTTTTAATAAAGTAGGGACTATTTTAATTTATTTTTGGCCAAAAGCTGTATCGAAGGTCTTCCTGATGTCCAGTCACTGATTTCTATTCAGTACTTAGTTTTAAATATCACGTGGCGGACTGTTTAGGTCTTCTCATAACCCAACGAGTCTTGCACAGAATACCTTGGTGGCACATGCCTGTCCCTGTGGGAAGAGATGGGAAAGTTTGCCTACAAGTTTAATGTTGTTTCCATAAAATAATCGTTTTCTGCCAAAATGAAATTAAGCACAGGGAAATACTTTGGCAGTCAGCATACTTGAAAATTCTAAATTTGTTAATTACTTGGAAAGTTAATAGTATAAACAAAATAACTTTGCATAACTAATTGATATAAAAAGAATGTTATTGTAACTTGGATGTTGGTGGGTATATTTCTGACAAATTATTATTTGGAAATAGTTCTCAGAATTTTATAAACAATTTGATTTCTGTTTACATCAGTCCTTTCAAAGTGTGATCACTTGGTTGGGGGAGGGGTTCCATAAGCAATGCACATTCCCAGGCCTCTCTGAGACCCATTGAGAGAACTCTGGAGTCTGTGTTTGAGTAAATGTTCCAGATGGTTCTGAGCCATGGTAGGGTTTGAGATCCAATAACAGACCATCCTTATATGGTTGTTTGCCAAGTTCTGAATGATCATGTCACCTAAAAATGAAATCTGTATGAGTAATTATGAAGTGTCAGCTGAGAAAGGAGATACAAAATGATAGTCAAGGTACAAAAACTCATACGGATATCAGTAAAACACTGCAGAGATGATGTATCAGCCAGAGGCACGAAGAGGGTTAGACAGGAATGAGACTGAATACTCTCTGTACACTGCTAATAAAGGGAACCGAGTGTTTTTAAAATCTGTAAACTTATTTCACTCCTTGGATATAGGATGGATTTTTAAATCTAAACAGTTATTTCATTCATTGATACTTAAAACATACTGTCATTTTCCTGATATTTTATTTCCTATATTTTCAACTTATTTTCGAGACAACGCTATCATAGATGTGGCAACAATGGACACACAGTGTGACTGCGGATGTTCTTTGCAACAAGCATCCAAACTTGATCTGTACAATTGACTGACGTATGTGGGATTATTCCTCATGTGGAAATATTACAATCCAAATCACTATGCAAGTTGCACTACAGTCATGAAACAAACTATAAGGCTTTATTAAGAGTGTGATTGAATAGAGATTAGACTTTTTGCCAAGGTGGGGAAAAAAATCACGATACTAGATCATACCTAAAATTCATATAATCTGCTACTTTTCTTGCACGATGAAATCAAAGGACAATTTTGCCAATGTTGCTTGTTCCCCATGGAAGTGTCTGCAATCCCATCAGAGCATCTCCCAAAAGATTTTTTTTAACATTAAGGAAATGTCACCTACTTTTGTGTTATCAGGATTTAGTGAATGAATCCATTTTAGTATATATACACACATACCCCTGTATATTCATATATATATATATATATTCCTAATCAAGTACCTCTCATTATTTTACTTTCTTTGTACAGAAACTTTCATGACCTAAAATATTTATTCATCCCCAGATATTCTTTGATTCTATGGAATATGTAGCAGGTCAGCTGATAGTCTCAGACATTCAGCAAGCTATACGCCAGGAATCATTTTATTCTAACATCTGCTATTGGGCTTTCCTGGACTCTCAGTCCCTAGGAGTTAAGTAATGGGAAGGAGCTGTAGCATCTAAGTTTCCAATCAACAAACTTCACTTCCTTTTAACATGGTTCTCATAGTCTGTTGATCTGTAAACTGAACTATTGAAAATTCCACTGTCACTTGGAATGAATAATATTTAATCAAAATGCAATATTTAAGTGCTGTTAATCTACAAACCCTTCTTCCTTGTATCTTCAGAAAGGTCACTTATAGAAAGGTCACTTATAGGCTAGGAGAGGGGGGTGGGAGGTCTCCCTTTCCCTGTCTTGGAGAATTCATGGGGTCTAGAATTGGGAAGCACCTTCAAGGGAGAAGAATGTCAAACAAGCCAAGTACAGTAATCCCAGGGTGGGCGAATCCCTTTCCTGTAAATATTCGCTGAGTCGCCACCTTGAAACAAGAAATAACCACTGAATCCGTGCTAGAGAGAAGAGGCGCTGGTAGCTGCGTGGCCTGTCAGCACGTGGCTGCTGTCCGTTTTTCCCTCCACACTGTCTTTATGTTTTGATGCGTCTCTCAGACAGTTGTTCTCTCTGCCTGACTCCAAGACACCATAGATCATTAGGAGCTCCTTCCCCTCAGACCCAGCTCTGTAATGTTATCTGGTCTCTTTGATCACCTGGGGGGCCTCTAGGGCGGCAGGTTACCTTTCTTCTTGCTCTCATCTTCCCACTGGTTCTGATGATCTCTGAAATGTTTCAAGACCCCTTATTTGCTCACCTGAAGCATTAAGCCACTTCAATTTGGGGCTAGTGAAATAAAACGACATAAATAGAATAAAGAAGCTCTTCTGTAAATCATTTGCACAAACTGCTCCATGTTTTGAACCACTGTACCATTTGCTTCATGATGTGGAATGCCTGTGTGGGGAGAAGATGCTGAGGAAATGCTTCTTTCTCTCCTCTTTAAGTTAGGGGTGACCACATATCAATTTTTCATCTTCCATCTCTCTGTAATCTCTGTGACAATAATTTCCATATTTCTGGTCCCTTTTCAAAAAAAAGTATGTTGTCACACTGGCTTATGAAAAAACTACCACTTATTGACACCGTAAGAGTGGGTTGTCTAGTACTGTGAGCAAGAAGGGAAATAGGAGAAAAATGTCACTCAGAGAAGGTAAACAAGAATAGCAATGTGTTGATGGAGAAAGAATGAGGATTACAGAGAAGCTGCTGGAGGTGGGGATTGTGAGTCATTTATGAGGTCCTATGGGGTAGTTTTAGTAAAAATGTGGAATGAAACCACAGGCATTCAAGGAGAGAACACATGTTGTGTCCGTAGAGAGAGAAGTGAAAGTGCCCTCTTAGGAAAGGCAAGAGTGGATACAAAGAGAGAAATGAAATCATAGGGTGAAAGTGACAGAACCCAGGGAGAGGACTTTTCTTTTCCATTTCCCTTGACCCTGCCTAGAAGTTCTCTAGAGGGGTGCGTCGAGAAGACTATTCCAAAAAAATCCACCTGGATCCCCCAAAAGTTGGGGGACTTAACATGTCTTCAGCTACAGAAAGAATATTACTAAGGCCAGAAAAATAGTACCCATGCCTAACACCTGAAGAACCCTAATAAAAGTTCACAGAATAATTCTCTAAGAAGAATGTTCTGAGTATAAAAGGTTTTAAAAGTGTTCAAAGCGTTGACCTGCACGGCCCAGCTGGCTGCTGTTGGTCTGGCTTCCCTGGCTTTGTGCCTTCACAGGAAAAAAGCGTTGAAAAAGAGAGTCTGTTCATATCCACTTGTTAACTTGAAAAAAATAAGATGAATCATGGTTTTCCCTGATAGCCCATTAATTTTTAAGCATAAGGATTAAAATATAAACCTTTATCATTTCTAAAAGCTGTGATACGTTCAAGGACTCTGCTGTTTAGTTGTCCTGAGCTAACTTTTAGTTAATAGAGCGCTACTTATTTACATCAAAATGTTTTTGTGTTTTTGAGCTTATAATTTCAGTGAATATTATTCATCTTTCAGTGTTTTGATGTACTTTATCTCTTGTTTAAAAGGTAGATCAATGGAGCAAAGCTGATTCCATTAAGGATAAAATTAGAAATAAAATTATGATAAATATTAAAACTCAAAACACTCTGAAGTATATGAAAAAGACTCCCCTGGGACAAGAAAGCCTTGAAATTAAGGAGTTTTCAGGGGTAGAGTAAAAGGATAATTTAAATATGATTACAATGTTGAATATCTAAAACCACTGGGTTAGCTTGGAATATGAATCAACTCACCTCTAACATCTAATACTTTGTCTTTTAAAAATATTGCTGCACAGCCTTTGAAGATTTCACAACTTTTTCAAACCCAAGAAACAACTTTCTACTGAATCAAAGTAATTTTTTCTAGAATAAGGATGTGATCCTACTGTCTTGAATGAAATGATCGGATTTTGTTTCTAGGAGTGAAAAGCACAGCTACCAAGGTATCATTAAGAATTGTACCCTACGTAAATGATCTTGCAAATTCATACACTCAGATTACTGAGAAAAAGATGGAGAAAAAGGAGCTGTGCTCTGGAAGAAGTTACTTCCGGGCCTGGCAAACCACACAATTCAGTGTCACAGTCACCTAGACTCAACGCCACATGCTAACAGGTGTCTGTGTCACAGTGGCTGAAATCTCCACGGAGCAGCCTGTAAATCAGTTCTTGGAATACTGAGCACATAGCAGAGAGAAGCCCGGTCCCTGTTTTTGCTCTGTTGGTCTATGAAAATGAAGGCTGCTTAAATGGGTAGTTCTTTCGCTTTCTGATTGTTTTATGAGCTCTGTTGCAGACCAGAAAATAGGTGATGGCATCCACGCTGACAGCATCAGCTGTGCAGGACACAGACAGGAAACGTTCTATAAACAAACAGATACGAATCCACTTTCGTCTGTTTACTTACAGCAGGAGCCCACCTGTGTGGGTTCCTTCACCAGGGCTTAATGAAAACAGTGTCCTCGCTTTCTCATAACAAGCTCTGCTGGGCACCTGCTGTTACTGCTTTCAAAGTCCTCTCTCCAGAGTTGGTGCCTGCCTTGAGCCTGGCTCCCAGCACCTCGATTCTCGAACTGTCCTGAGTATATAAAATGAGGGCACAAGGTAGGGCAGATTACTCAAAAGACATTAACAATCACCATCACAGGCATGCATGTGAGCACTTGTGCATGCGCGCGCACACACACACACACACACACCCCACAGAGGTCTTCAAAACACTTTGAGTGTTTCAAATGGCATTTTTTTGTATTTAAGTTTAAAACTTTAGATTTCATTTTCTGTTTTGAAATTTTGCATACTAGTAGTTACAAATTTATCTTCAACTCAGGCAGAAGAAACTTGATGTACTTACCTCTTGAAGCTTTTAATGTCCTCCAGTGTTGACAGAGATAGAGGCTTTTTAAATATCATATCTCTTGAAACACTGAGTCTTTTTGAAAAGAAAAGTGATATGAGAAAATATTCAGTTTTAATACTCTCCGTGCACATAAAACCACAGACAGAAGCTTTTAATGTCTGTCCACTTGTCGACTGGATCAACTCAACACACACTGCAAGTAGAGAGATAACACACACACAAGTGGCCACTTAGCATCGATCCCTGTAACATCTGAGTTACATCATGTTCCTCACAATTGGAAGCATCACTTTTTTTGATCAGCCCTATTCCACTCTCATCTTCACAGGCACAGACTTAGATTTCTAAACATTTGATTATCCTCATTTTACCTTACAGGCTTTTCCTTCTCACTGGCGCTCCTCTGTATAGAATGTCTAAGTCTCGCTTTCCAGATTCCAGCACATTTGCAAAAGTTGCTGGTCTCCCAGTAAACTAGTCTAGCAAGTTGATACAAAATGTCCTACAATCAGAAGTTATGAACACAATTGTAGCTCCCTAAGGTGACCCATTTGATATTTTGAAGACCTCCATTTCCCTTATGAGAATAATTAATACATATATACCTGGACTCCAAAATCCAGTCTGCCATCATCTTACCAGATGAAGTTGATATTTCCAGTGTGTTATTTGGAACTATCTGGAAGTGCTATTTCCAGAAGCTCCTTGAGGCCTTCATGCTTCTAGTTCTTCATAATTCCAGATATAGCAAGGCAAAACAGATAAAAGTCCAGATGAAGCAAAGCAGATAAAACTTCTTCTTAGAAGTCAGGTAAGAGAGAGACATTGAAGACCTAAAGATACTTCATCTTTATCAGTTGTATCCGAGAAGGCTGATGACATGCCATAAATGAATACATTTAATTGCTAGCAGCAAACTATAAATCCATGCACACTCCATGTCAAGCTTAGAAAGGAGTCTTCTGAATGGGATGAAATGGAGTCCTTGTATTTTTTTTTTAAAGATTTATTTTTATTTATACATACAAGAGCTGGGGTACAGGTCAGAGTACAGGGCAGTGAGAGATTTCACCAGAGACAGAGCGGGGAGCAGAACAGGCAGATGGACTGAAACATGCTGCTGAGGGGAGCAGTGGGCAAGGCAGGAGAGGTCTGCTGCGCCATGTGGGTCCCCTCCCTGGCCGGCGGCAGGGATCAAACTCATGCTGTAGTGGCTGCGGTTTGCTTCAGTGTGTTGCTTAACCTACTGCACCACCAGGGAGGCCCAAGTCCTTGTATTCTTAGAATCGCTTTCATTTTGGGAGCAAACAAATGCAGCTTTATTTCCATAATCATCATCTCTTTTGCCTCCATTACAATTTCTTAACACCTTGGGAGTTATCTATTTTATTCTATATGGCTTGAAACATTCAAGTTCTCATTCTCACCTTCCTCAAGGGGCCAAAAGACATAAGCTAGGGACATCACTGTCATTGCTCAAAATCACCAGTTTTCTCAAATTTCTCCCCTTTTCTTTGACTAGTTTCTGGCAGTTTAGGGGTCAGTTCCTCCCAGATTACAGAAAGAACAGGGGGACAGATGAGAAAAACCATTCTTTCATGAAGAAGGCCTTGTTATAGTATTCATAGATCTATCTTAGGGTTCTTGAGGTCACGTCAAGTGTCTGAGAGCCATCTACCTACTACAAACCATCTCCCAACCCTTCAACATGACTTAAATTGTTTGGAGATTCTGAAATCAAATGATTTCTTAAAAATAAAGTAAAATTGGAGAAACAAAAAATGTTAAATTGTATTCTTCTTCCTGCATACCAAGTCTCAAGGTCCTCAATGTAAGGAAATTCCAAAAGGATGTTTAACTCACTGCTTTCAATATGTTTTAAAAGTTACTTTTAAAGTTTTGGAATTTCCTTCACTATGAGTGGTGCAACCTTGGAATTCATTTAAGAAGAAACAAGGAAAGTTTATAGGTCAAGAATATTATTCAGCTCTGATCAGATTGGGAGTTGATATTTGATTTCTTATATTCCTTTTTTCATAAATTGTAAAGTAAAAATGCAATATAAATCAAGGCAGTTTCAGTAGAGCTTTTTTGTTTATGTTTTTCAAGATTTTATAGCATCTAAAAGAATATGCATTCCAATTTTAAAACATCTCAATGACTTTTACCTAATGACATTTGTTTGCTTACTAGTACATTCACTAGAATTACTCCAAAATTAGAAAAAAAGATTTTATAGTACATAACATAATAATAACCATGAAAATATTATCCTTCACATATTTATGTTTTCATACTTTCAAACTTTTCTAGGTTATTTTTCTTGTAGTTGTTCTAGTAATTCATTACCAAGTAACACATTGTCCCAGTTGTACCGATATCAAAACAGAATCATTTGATTTGCTCACAGATTCTGCAAGTTAAGTATTCAGACAGGACCAGCGGGGATGGGTTGCTGCTGCTTCTGGGACCTCATTTGGAAAGAATAGGTGGGGTCACAGAAGTGACCTGAACTGCAGGCATCTGCAGGAGGCATTCTGTCCTCATATTCTGGCACTCAGGCCAGGGTGCCTCGAAGCTGGGCTCAGAGCTTGTCCCTCAGAGACCCAGACAGGACCCGCTGAGTTTGTGAATGTTTGTAATTAACATAGTCGAGTGAGTGAGTGAGTGTGTGTGTGCATGCATGTGTGTGCGTGTGCATGCGTGTGTACGTGTGTATGTGTGTGTATGAGAGAGAGAGAGAGATGTTTCCTACTCTGGATGAATGCTAATTTTTGCACAAGAAAGTAGGCTTCCTTATCTGAGGCTGTAGACTCTTTCTTCAGTGCTGCTAATATCTTCCTCTGCTTTTCAGAGTTGATGTGAATTTTATTACTTTTCTGATTTATTTTTTGCATAGAACTGGGGTGAAGGGGTGAGAGGATTCACCAGAGATGGAGTGGGGAGCAGAACAGATGGAGCTACTGAAACACACTGCTGAGTTGAGCAGCGGGCGAGGCAGGCGAGGTCTGCTGTGCCATGTGGGTCCCCTCTTGGTCAGGGATCGAACTCAGGCCATAGGGGTGATAGTGCTGAAACTTCACCATAGGCCACCAGGGAGGCCCTTGATGAGAATTCTAGTCAGTTAGCTCTTCTGCCAAGACTTTTATTAGCTGTCTTCCTCTGTGAGTCTACAGAGCATGCTGGGCCATTGTCCTCATGCTGCAGGTGAGAGAGCAGGGCCGCTTGCTTAGAGCCACACGTCACAAGTGGAGTGCACTCGGTGCTTGAGTCACCTTCTTGGGACCTTCGCTTAATGCTCTCTTGAAAAAAAATTGTGAAAACTTGAAAGACATATAAAGGAATGGATCATGACTTAACAAAAACCCAGAAGCCCATCACTAAACCTCAGAAGTTGGATAAACAAAGTTTCCAGGTTAAGTAAAAGCTCCCTTTTGGCCCCTGCACCTCCGGGAAAATCAGTACCCTAGAGTTAGTGTGTTACCACATACGTGTGTAGTAGAACCATGGCATAGTTTTTACACATTTCAATTTCTATATTCCCACTTAGGATCTAATACAGTCAAATACAAATATATTTATGGGAATATGTTGAATGTCAGTTCCCTAATCTAGGCGCTATATAGAGAGAGTATTCATGTATATTATACATAGCATGTATGTATTATATATACTGTATACATGGGTGCATATATATGTGCATTTCTAGACATATACTATCCATTATAGGTAATAGAACCTAACCTTCCTCTGTTCTATGGTCATAAAATTCAAGACAATACTTGATTGCTTTCAATGGACATTTCCATTTTACATACTACTTGCACTCTTTGCTAGTATAGTTCCTGAGGATATTTCCTCCACTCTCTGGAGCTTAGGTCAAGAACTACTCGGGTACATTATTTCCATATAATGAAATATCTGGTACGGTTCTAGAATGTGCAAAACCTCTGTCGGTATCACATTTCATGCTCTGAGTCAGGAATTTGTCGTCTACTTCTTTAATGTATTGGTAACCTACCTGTGATCGGCTATCGTGTGTATGTATTTTCTCTTCTGTTTCTAGCCTCAGTTAAAGTTGTCAGGAATTCTCCACCCCTCAGTTTGCAGATTCGACACTAGAGTGTATTTCCCTCCCGTACTTCACTAACCTGCAACTCGCTCAGCAGGTCTTCTTGTTTCCATAACTACATTCTCATCTTGAATCTCATATCACCAAATCTCAGGGACACTTGTGTCATAATGTAAACTGCCTCGGGTATTAATATAAAATTTATGACATTTATTACCCATGCTCTAGTTATCAGGATGTAGAATTCTGAGCAATCATTTCCTGCTCCCTGCCCAATTACCTCATGTAATTAACTATCGCTTCTGATGTTGTTCTTCTTTGCATGCTCTACCTGTGCCCCCTAATAGCAGTTGTTTTCACCAGGATAGATTTTGCTCTCAAGGAACAATTGGGAATATCTGGAGACATTTTCAACTGTCACAAGCAGGTGCTACTGCTGTCTAAGTGGTACAGGTCAGGAATGCCGCTTAACATCTTATGATGCAAAATACATACCCACTTCCCACAACAAAAGATTGTACGACCTGGCTCAAAATAACAATAGAGGAACACTGCTGTTGTAGAAAATCACCTCATGTATTTTATTTCAACTTATAGATTTTTCCCATCACTCTTATGTTCAGTTGAATTATGCTCTTGACTTAGACTAGCTGCTCGGTAGCAAATAATGGAAGGTTGGATGTCAGAACTGACTTTTACTTTGGTTGAAGTGAGGCAGCAACTATCATCATTAAAAATGTTGTCTTTCAGGCCTCCCTGGTGATGCAGCGGGTTGAGTGCGGTGCCTGAAGCAGCCATGACACAGCAGTGCATGTTCAATCCCTGAGCAGGGAGGGGCCCCACATAGCGCAGCAGACCTCTCCTGCCTCACCCGCTGCTCCCCTCAGCAGTGTGTTTCAGTCAGTCTGCCTGTTCTGCTCTCTCCCCACTGTGTCTAATCCTCTCACCTCCCCCGACTGTGGCCTGTACCCCAGTTCTTGTATGCATAAATAAATAAATCTTTGTTTCCTTTCATAGTAAGATAGTATGATATGACCAGGTAATATCACCAGTTACACAGATGGGGAATGAGGGAAACTAAGGCATAAATCTACATAAAGAATAAAACTGGAGCGATAATAACTGTGATTATACTCAGACGCTCTGCTCCAAATGGCTTGTTATGGAATTCGCACTGCAAATGTAGATATAGTGAGGGAAACTCAATGGCCAATGTAATGCTAACACTGCTTCCTTTTTTCTCCTTCCCCCCCCGCCCCAGACATTTCACATTTTCAAGAACAAAATGATTTAAAAGGATTGCTGGACAATCTCCATCAAAACATCCAAGCCAAAAAGAGAAAGAACGTGGAAATCATGTGGCTGGCCGCAACGGTACACACTTCCCTGTCAAATTGTATTTTCTGTTGTCGTGGTGACCAGTGGACCTGACTGGCTATTGTCTGTGTAGCTCCAACTTCCGCCCTTTGGGTTACCAGATGTCATCTTTCATTTTCAGGGAAATGAGGCATTTTCAGTGCTGTTGGTGGTTCTACCAGTAGACTAGAGAATGTACAAAATGAGAAAGGAACTTATCCATTCGCTTTTCTCAGTGTCTTAGATTCGCTTGATACTTGGACATTGAAACCAAATTTGTGTGATATTCTTGATATTGTATGCTGCCATGCCAATTGCCCATATCAATCAGAACCTTGAAGTGCCACTCCAGAGACATATGGCTCCCATAGAGAGTGGTCACCAGGTATTTATTCATGGCCTTAGCAAGGCTCCTGGACATATTGTTGAATTATTGATCTTATAAGTACATTGTTAATGTAGATATTGGTATAGAATCTATTAGTGTTGGATTGTTTTTGGTGTCATGAACTCTATGGTTCTTCCTCATTTCTTGTCACCCTCAAGACAGATCTACCTGCTTTCCCATCACAGGTTTACACAAGAGCAACGAGAGATCTGGATGTGTTTGTCTGAACTCTTAATTGTAATGTCTGCACAGCCTTGCTGGTTTAATTCAGATCCTGGACAGCTCATCTTCTAGGATATTCCATTCATTCACTATCAAGAGCATTTAAAACCAGCCTTTCCCCCTACTGCCAGTGTTTCACTTATAACCCTATATTACTTACTCTCTCCTGGGAAAGATGAATGGGTAATTTACCATGAGCCCATATAAAATAATTTACCAGGAACAAGACAGAGGGAAGGGCTTTAGTTTCCCTCTATGCCCTTTTGGAGCTCCAGGGAAGAACATCAAAGGTAACGATATGAAACATTGCTTTCAAGCAGCTCATTTACACTGGTCTCATTTAGCACCATCCTGCATTACACAAAAGTTGTTTTTAATAGTTCTTTCCCCAGTGCAGCTTCTCTTTATATCTTCAAAGATGGCTATGGTGGTTCATTCTCAGAAAGACGGGCTGTACCTTATTTTTCCTATTTTCCTAACAACATGATAGCAGAAAGGCAGCTGGATCATTCGCCAAGGCTATCTGACAACACAGGCCCACACTAAGAGGTGTCCATGTTCCTCTCATTAGGTTGCATACGTGGGTAAAGCAAAGATATTCTTGTGCAAAACATGTATTGGTTTCTCAGTATATGTAGTTTTCCCATTTCAATATGTAAAAATGTCTTCCACAAATTCCATACATTTCTTAAATGTTTTTCTGAAATACGTATACTGACCAAACACTGCTTATTCACAACTGACCACAGAGGGATGACAGCCTGCCTTGAGGAACACACAGCACCCTGAGTGTGCAAACTCGGCATTCTCAGGAGCGGCGACCTTGTTAGTAATGGCATTTCTATACACTGGACCTGCAGTTTTAATACTCTCTTGGTGACCTAAGTAATACTCTCAAAATAAAGACTTATAAAAATTCTTTTTGAAGATGAGATCTTGCCATTCGTGACAACACGAACGGGGCTAGAGTAGATGATGTGACGTGAAAAAAGTCAGCAGGAGCAAGGCAAATACTGAGTCATTCACTCCACTGTGGACTCTAAAGACACAAAAGAAAGAAACAGATAAAACTAAGCAACAACAATAAAAGAAAAAACTTAAAATATGACTGCAGAATCAAGGCTGCCAGAGGTGGGAGGTGGGATTTGAGGAAGGGCCACCGTGGACAACGTGGGTGACTGTGGGTGGGGTGGGGTGCCCTGCAGCTGAAGGGTGTGAGGACCAAAATGCACACATTCTAGAAGAAATCTACACGTTCCTCATATAACAAAAAAGATGGTTGCCATTTTCCAAAAGCTTTAATTTCCATTTCCTTTTCCTCTCTTCTTTAAATCTATTAATGAAATATTGCCTTTGTTAATGTTTTACATTCTAATCAAATAGTAGCAAGCCACTTGGTTTTATCTTTATCGGATTTAAAAAGTAAACAAGAATTTAAATAGACCAAATGCCAACCTAGGGTGTTCAGTTAAGCCTTCTCTGCTGAGGGGCAACGCGTGTGTATTTGAAATTTCCAAACCAAGATTTGCAAAGGCTTCTCACGGCAGTGAGAAAGACGGCAGTTACTGCACACCCAGGTCCAGCGTCTGACCCAGGAGCGAGGCTCTCCCCACCTGTCGCACTAAGGTCGTGCGTTCCCCTCTCCCGGGCCTTTGCCATCTTTGCTGTTTATCATCTCCTGTGGCTTCCACACCTGCCATGAGCTAGATAAATCAAACCTAGTCACCAGCTTCACCAGCTCTGGACATGTAAAGGTAACGGTTTACATTCAGTGGGACACACTGACCCAACCGACTGGCAAACGTGGACTCCCCCGGCGTTCAGACACGCCGGGTTGGGGCACCCGAACGGAGAGAGAACCGCGGCTGACGGTGCCTCTTCCACGTCCTGTTTCAGATTTGCCGCAAACTCAACGGTATTCGTTTCACCTGCTGCAAAAGCGCCAAAGACAGGACGTCCATGTCGGTGACGCTGGAGCAGTGCTCCATCCTGCGCGACGAGCACCGGCTGCACAAGGACTTCTTCACCCGCGCCCTGGACTGCATGCGCAGGTACCGCGGCCGCCGCTGCTACGGGCTTTTCTGTTGCTGCCCTCGCCCCCGCATCCATGCCCCACTGGGGGACTAGTTAGTAGCGTCACTGCATTTCCATGGCTGAAAGCTCATGACATGAAAGAGAAAATCGTGTAAACTCCCCTACTCATTTTTGGCAATAAAAGAAAACGTGGCCGATCTTGATGACCGGCAGGGAGGCCACGTCGATGTCACCAGCTTAACTTAGACCCAAGTTGTGGGGCTCGGCCGTGGCGCGGGATGCTGGAAGCAGTTCCCTTTACGTGCAGTGGTTTGCGTGTGCTCGATCGAAGGAAGTCGTCGTCCAAGCAGAGCCTTTGCCCGGCCTGAGACACGCAGTCCCCAGGTCGTCGCTCATTCCCCGACGGCGTGCGCGGGGCTCTGGCGCGGGGATTAATATTGCTGCTTGGCTGGCATTTAAAGGTCTGCCTGCAGTCATGTTTCTTGATTCATTTCCACGGTAATTAAATCTAAAGCCTAAGCCATAATGGGGAGGATAAAGTGCCTCGTGCACAAGGTCTGTCAGCAAGGACACACGCTGATTAAAAAGTTAAGCGAAATTGTCCGTTTGCTGCGGAGACTGACTCAGAGTCCACCCCCCACCCCCACCCCCCACCCAGGGAAGCAGCGCGGACGCTGCGGCCACTGCGTGTCAGGCAGGCACCTCCAGGTTTCTGTGAGCAGCGGCCGTTTTCTGTGGCGATGTTGATGCTTGCTGTGTGCGTTTCCCCACTAAGGACGGGTTCTGAAGTCCTGTGGGCTACCCCGTTTCATGTGTCTTGGCGCTTTCATTGTTCAGTGGGGTCCCATCACAATTTTTTGATCAATGAGTGACGTTGTCTTAGGGACCTGACGTGAACATCTCAGCCATATGAAACCCATTTATTTGATGTAAAACTCTCCTTTCAAAAATAATCTCAGCACTAAAGGGGAAAATTCAGAATCTGAGTGTACGGTCATCTTAAGTGCTTCAGAAGAATGCAGATGTCCTGTGGGTGGGACAGAGGTGCCATTTGGGAATGGAAAATGCAGATGATACTGACAGACCAGGGACCCAGAGGACTGGAGGGTCAACCAACTCTTACCTCTCCAGAGGTGGAATTGTTGCTAGTTGACTTAAGTTAGAGCAGGAGAAAGAAAAATTAGAAAGCTAATTCTTTCCAGTTAGCACATAAAGGATGTGTCTCTCACGTCCATGTTAAACTACGAACCAACATATTTTGGTATTGCATCAAGGTTGTATAGAATCCACACCGCCCTATACACAACATTTTTGCTTGGTATATAATATTTACAGAAATGCATTCTGGTAAGGCATTAGAAACTTAATCTAAAAACACCAGAGACCTTAACTTCCATACCCCTATGCTATGGTAAAGCTCTTTTGGCAAATTTCAAATTCGTCAAATTTACCCTTTAGTTGTGTGTCTGAGAGAGGCCTGTGGAGAGTGAGGATTTGACATGCGTGCATGTGTTCATGTATTAAAGGGAAACAACTGCAGGCATTTCCCTCTGCAACACAAGCCCAAAGGTTTCTGAGCTCTGGCCGCTGCGGCAGAGGGAAGGAGAGCCTGGGAGCCAGCTGATCGAGTTTAAACCCAGGCTGCGTGCCATTTAGTAGTTTCAGCCACCTTCAGCAAGTTAATCTCTTATTGCTTCTTAGTGCCTCAGGCACGGTAGGCAACCTTTTGCTGCCTCCGTTTCCTCTTCCATAAGAAAGATGTGATAACAATAGTAGCCCTTCTTGGGCAAGGCTTGAGAATTAAATGAACTGATTTGTGTGAACGAATTAGGACAGTGCTTCGCACGGTCATGGCTAGCGCATGTTGGACGTTCCCAGCAGGTGTCTTCTCAGCCGTCAGCAGATGTTTGTTTCTCTTGCTGCTGTCAACTCGGAGATAGAATTGTGTTAGGGACGGACTCAGTTTTCCAGCTTCCCTGAATGCAGCCGGAGCCATTTAATGGTCAATCATGAGGTAGGCGAGAGTAGGGGCTGCCATCCAGTGAGTTAAGTTAGTCTAGGAGAGGAAAAGCAATTAATGGCTAGAGTTTAATTCCACTTATTCCATTGTTTAGGAGTGTTTTCTGTTGCAAAATAGAGAGGATCAGCTACAAAAACATTGGTAGTTCTCCTCTTTTGCTTTTCAAAACTATATGACAATTTTCTTGTCATTCATTCATTCATTCATTTATCGCTTTCAGTTATATTCTGAGACAGGTAGTTGCAAGTCTTATTTCCAAACTCTGTAGTCTGGGGGTTCTAGATTGTTGGGTTTGTATAGTTTTGTACTGAGTTGATAACTAGCCAGATTAGCTCAAACAACTCAATCTAGTAAACGTCCCAATCTTTACTGATGTATATAGCTGTGGGTTGGGGACGTTTTCCAATCTGCCCTGCTGTTCATTCCACCGTACCTCATTAGGTCCCCTGGTCAACCTGGGCTGCAGGCAGTTTATCAGAGCCCTGCACAGCTCTGTGATTTCTTTCTTTCTTTTTTATAAAGGTTTATTAATTTATGCATGCAAGATCTGGGGTATACGCCAGAGGTGCGGCAGATGAGAGGATTCACCAGAAACACAGCGGGGAACAGAACAGGCGGATTTACTGAAGTACACTGCTGAGGGGAGCAGCAGGCAAAACAGGAGAGATCTGCTGCGCCATGTGGGTCAGCTCCCTGCCGGGAATCAAGCTCATGCCTCGGTGGCTGGTGATAGCTTGATAGTGCTGAGATTTTAACCCCTGTGCCACCAGGGAGCCCAACCCTGCGACTTCCTGGATCTCCTGGTTAACTCTCTGGCTAGTTCACTGAGCTGGGGAGTGGCTGAGCAGAGAGTCTGTGGCTGGCTGGGAGCTGGACAGTCAGCATTTCTTTGCCTCCAAAAACGCTCATGTTTTAGAAGACTTTTCGGGTCAGAAAGTTAGCAGCATATTCTGGTGGGTCTGACTCTGAGACCTCAACACGTTTTCTCAGAGGAGTGTCACCACACGCGGGTCTAGGATCTAGGACAGGCCTGTGGTGAGAACCACGTGACCCAAGTCATCCTCCTTTAAACCAGTCGTCCTTCAGTGATTGATTTCATTGTCTTTACGATAAGAGTAGCTGTCTGGTATCTCTGCCCTTTCTTTGAGTTTTGAGGTATTTTTCCAGATTCCCAGTTGATCACCTATAGCTGAAGTTACAGAGTAACTAAACAACAGGCAGGTTTTTATCTTTTAAAAGAAAAGGAGAATGCAGTCTAAGCTCGCCGTTCTCTGTTATGGACCCTCTACTGACTGTTAAGAGCTATCTTGTCCCAGCACATTAGCAGAAAATATTTGTGTTAAGACTTTCAAATTCACATTTGATTAACAGATGATTAGAATTGAACTTCAAGATATATAATACATTTGACTGAATGATAAAATGTCATGTTTTGATCCGAAAATAATTGTGTTGGAAAATTTAACTGCCACTAAAAAGTAAATTAAAATGAAATTGCTGTTGCGCTATTATTTTTCTTAATAGGGACTCTGGGATTGTGTGTGTATACAGTGCAGCAATCTGACAACATACTGCTTACTTGTCCGTAGCTTTTATTTTTCTACATAAATTACTCTGCAGTCTGTCAGTCTAGAATGGCTCCTTAAAATTAAGACAGTCTATGTGCCATTAGTAAGATTAATCAGAATATGCTGCAGCATGCAACTTATTTGTCACCTTAAGATGCAAGCTTTAATCTTTCTATTTTAATAAATATTTAATTCATAAGAAAGAGACAGGCTGAATGTCATGTTCTCAATAGGTTATACCTAAATGCACATGTCGGGGAAGAATGACTTAGGACATGTTCTGCCTCACAGATGAGGAGTCCTTAATCCATTGATGCCTGTGAAGATTTCATTTCTCTTGACTTCCTCCGTTGTGGGGTTCGCTTGTGAAGCAGGTAGTTCATCTGTCCGTGTGGAGCTTCTCTTAATCCCACAAGATAGTGAGAGGACACGGGCCCAGTCCTGGGACTCTTCGGTGTCCGGCAGAGAACAGGAGTCACTGCCGAGGCTCCTGAGGGAGAGAGACTAACCCACATAGAAACATCTTTCTTTTCCTTCATCTTTCTGCTGCTGTGGTTTTCTTTTCCTTTATCTTTGTTTGATTGTACTAGTCAGCGAGGGACTTCTATTATTTCACATTTTCTCCTATCAAATATTAAAGCAGATAATAAGCGTTGTAGAATCACACAGGTAATTTGAAGCTTTTGACTTGACTGCCTCCTCCCTTGAGGGTTTCAGTGGTTTTGCTACCTTATTGCCGTCCGTATCTTTGACAACAGTTATGCCTTCATCTTAAGCGTTGCTAATAATTACACTAAAATTGGCCCCAGTTAGGATGTTTTGGCTTCAAACTGACTGTGTGGTTAGGCTGCTGTAAAGAATATACTTTTTTAGAACTCTAATTGGAATGAATAATAAGATATCTATAGACGAACCATCAGTTAAAATTCATCTTACTGGATCAAAGAAATAGCTACAAAAGAGAACTCAGCTTCTAAAGCAAATGAATCATTTTTTCCCTTTAATTTATATATATTTGACATCAATTGTAATCCCCATGGATTCCCCATCACCATATCACCAGTGCACCTCACCTCAGTCCCCCGTGCTCCCGTCTGCCCTCCACCCTCCCCACCAAGTGTCCCCAATTTGTCCTTGTCTTTTCACTTTTGGTTTCTGTGTCTTTATTGTTGTTGTTGTTATTATTGTTCTTATTCCTTTCCTTGATCCTTATTTGGCTCCCTTATATTCCTCCTAGGGGAGGAACCATCTGTAAAACAAATGAATCTTAAGCAAGTTTTTTCATACATTCGTGTGTGTCTAATCATTTTATTTCTACAAAAGTAGTAGCTTTAGGTCCATTTCTTCCCCCTGCTTTGTTTTGTGCATAATGATTACTTTCTAGTCCATAATCCTCCTAGCGTGGGATCATCACACAGAGCAGCTGCCAGCCTTACACACGCCTTTCCATAGAAACCATTTCCTTCAATTTGTAAATGATCAATTAAGGAACTGCACATCTAAGAGTGCAGAATATATTTATTTTACTTTCTTAAATTTAGTAAGATCTAATGTAAATGAACCTGATTAAATATATAAATAGATAACTAAAACAGATAACATTTTTGCCTTTTACTTGGGCTTCTAAAATCAGGAAGACTTGAGGTGAACTCCTCTTGCTCACATTTATGTTCTGTGACGCTTGGGACAAGTGTTCCCTATCACGTCACGGCATTATGGTCGGCCACGCACCGCACATGCTACAGTGGCCCCACAGCGACACCATGTAGCCTAAGTGTGGAGTGGTACAGCTGCCATCCAGGCTGTTAGAAAGCTCTCTGTGGCACTGACACAGCAGTGTAATTGCCTCCTGATGCATTTCTCATGTAGGGATGCAAGATCGAAACCTCTAGTCTCGGCCCCTCTTGCCCCCACCCCTGCCGCAGTAAACGAGGGATGACGTCTCTCCCTCTTCCGCGGTGCTGTGTTAGAGGAGATCATTTTTCAACGTCTCTGTGCCCAGTGGCTATTACCTTTAACACTCAGTTTCCAAAAGTTTTACTCAATCTCCCAGTGACAACGAGCCAGAGGCTTGGGAGGGCTAGGAGCGGTGGACCTAGGACGAGGGTGTTCTGCGTCTTCAGGGGTCTTCTGTGGACACTGATGGCAGACCCTCCGCAGGCAAGCAGTGGAGCTTGTGAGTGTTCAGACTTGACTACTGAGCTAGGATGTCTGGTAAGTAAACAAGCCAGGACCTCAGCAGATCAGCTGGGCAAATACATCATTAGCAGAAATAGTCATCTTTACACTCATGACGAAGGTTAACATGTAGTGTCAAGCGCAGCCAAGTACATTGCTGCACAGCTGGAGAAATCCATGAGTAACACTAACAGCCACCGAGGGGTCCTCACCATGCACTAAAATCTACATAAACATTCTACATGGAGAGCTCTCGGCCCCACGGTGACAGTGAGATAGGCGCCTGGGCCTGCAACTACAGTGGTTCAAGGGAGAAAAGGAATAGCTCTGGCCTGGGGTGGTCCGGGGGGCGGTCCGGGGGGCCATGGATTCGAATGGCATCTTGTGGATGAGTACAATTTAGGTAAGCAACAGGAGGCGCTAACAGTTCTTGCCTAAAAACACCCGAGTGGCTTTTATTAATTCATCACATTTGCTAAGAGTTTGAGTTTATGTAAATGGCATCATCGTGTGGGCTACTCAACTTATTGCCTTCAGCTGCTATCATGAAATCTCTATTGCTTGTAAGTTCTAGTCCTGTCCTCGTAACAGCTATCTAAAATTCCCTAAGATGAACAGATCACAATCCGTTCCCCTATTGAATTTCAGTTTGTTTCTAATATTTGCAATGGCAGGCAATAGTGTAATAGACTTAGTCACAAGTATATCCATGAAAACAAGTGTAGTGGCAGGAAAGGGTGGCACAGGGCAAATTAGGGTGGTTCTTAGCAGATGGGGGTAAAGGAAGGAGTCTTGGAGCCCTCTGTGGCTTTTCATGCTTTTATTAGTAGAGGGGGCCAGCTACATGGCAGGCAGGGGTGCCGGGGAGCCAGGAGGCTGGCAGGCCTCCCAGCCCCCAGTGCATCTCACCCGCTCGGCTGCTTTGCTACTGCTGCTGCTTGTTGGTCTTGCTGCTTGCGTTGATACTCTCGCCTTCACTGCTGCTGGCGTCCTCATGACACCGCCCATATAAGCCCATGTCCAAACTCAGGTGCGCCCACTTACGCATGCCCGCCTAGGCATGCGCACGGCCCCGCAGGTGTCCATCATTACACAAGTGGTGGGAGGGTGGAAAGACCTGATAGTTCTCTGACCCTACAAGTATGGGAGTCTCTCCGGTGTAGCACATAAGCTGTAAGTGGAATGGAAGGTGCGGTGCCAGGAAGGGCACAGAGCAGAGCAAGTTCTCGATGATTCCGGCAGACAGGGTGTAGTGGCAGGATGGGGGCGGCACTGGAGGCAGGTTCGGGATGGTTCTGGGCAGACGGGTCAAGGAAGGAGAGTCTTGGAGCCCTCGGTGGCTTTTCATGCTTTA